>CM018051.1:22437089-23037089 GCA_008638375.1 Nyssa sinensis | reverse complement strand
GCAACACTAGTACTGGAAGGAATAGTGCCTACACTCCTCTGAATGCCTCCTTAACTCATATACTTCGGCAGGTCCAAGCACATAAAAATCTGAAGTGGCCCGAGCCACTAAAGAGCAATCCCGATACCCAGGACCAGAATAAATACTGCGATTTCCACAAAGACCATGGGCATACTACCGATGAATGCAGAGCTCTCAAACAGGAGATTGAACAACTCATCAGGAGAGGATGGTTGCGGGAGTTCGTCAGACAGGACGGGAGGCAGAACCCCCGTAATGACAGACTGCAATAGAGGACGCAAGAACTGAGGCCTAAACAGAGGGATGGACGGAATGAGCCACAATAACAGAACAATCAGGTCATCTTTGTCCTCCACGTTGATAGCCCAGTCACTGGGATGTCCAACCGAGCAAGAAAACGTTATGCTCGGGAGGCCAGAACTACTCCTAGCATCTTCCATATCTCAACTGTCGAGAAAAGGCTGAAGCCAGTTCTTGAGATCCAGTTCTCGGACCAAGATCTTGTAGGGGTGTACTGTCCCCACAATGACGCCCTCGTTATCTCACTCAAAATTGCCAATTTTGAGATCAGAAGGGTTTTAGTAGATACAGGGAGCTCTGCCAACGTGCTATTCTATTAGCCTTTTAAGCACATGAAGCTCAACTCAAATGACGTCAAACCCACCACCACGATAATGGTAGGATTTGACGGGAACCTCAACACCCTGTTGGGGAGAATTGACCTTCCCATAATAGCAGGAGAGGGGGACGGTCAAAAGACCATAATCTCAGAATACCTGGTTCTGGATTCCAAGTCCCCTTATAATATCATCATCGAAAGGCCCTGGCTTCATCAAATGGGAGTGGTCATCTCAACCCTCTAACAATACCTGAAGTATGTGCACAATAATATGGTCTATTCTATCAAAGGGTGCCAGCCAACTGCCCGAGAGTGCCATACTCTGGCGCTAAGAGAAAAGGCTCCCAAATAGCAATTAAAACATTCTCATGAAGGTAAGAGCCCAGACCTTTCCAACCTTCATGAGAACGATGAGTGCCCTTCCAGAATTGATAAACCACTGAGCCCTAGAGGACGGGACAACAGAGCCAAGCCAATGAGGAATCCTATCAAAGTGCTCGTTAGCCCCAAAGAATGAGGGCGATATTTACATATCGACTTAGACCTGTAACCTTCTGAACAAGAAGAGATGGTGGAATTCCTAAAGGGCAACCTCTCGGTGTTTGCTTGGGAAACTAAAGATATGGAGGGGATAGATCCCGACCTTATCACCCACAAGCTAGTGACCAATCCTGACCACCCTCTTGTAAGACAGAAAAGGAGGACGTTTGCTCCAGAGTGTCACCAGATCATTAATGAATAAATGCAGAGGTTGTTGGACGCTAAAATGATAAGGGAGGTATTCTACCTAGAATGGCTCTCTAATACCGTTCTAGTCAAAAAGAAAAATGGTAAATAGAAGGTCTGCGTCAACTACATAGACCTTAATAAAGCCTATCCCAGAGACAGCTTCCCTCTTCTAAGGATAGACCTACTAGTCGATACAACGGCAAGGCACGAACTCATGAACTTCATGGATGCTTACTTTGGGTACAATCAAATCCAAATGTACCCTCCAGACCAAGAAAAGACAACTTTCATATCCGAACGAGGTCTCTACTGTTATAAGGTGATGCCGTTATGTCTAAAAAATGCTGGGGCGACATATCAACGTTTGGTGAACAAGATGTTCACCCTCTAATTGGCAATACAATGGAAGTCTACATAGACGATATCTTGGTCAAAAGCCTATGGAAGAGTAGCCACATCCAGCACCTAAGCTAGACATTTGATATCCTGAAAGTCTAAACTCATCCCACTGTCCCTAGGTATTCGAACCTAGGCTCTGATACCACGTTGTCACGCCCCGAATTCCAGCGAACCCGAGGCGCGAGTAACGAGACAAAAGAAAATAAAAATAATAAGGAAATAAAGACGATTAAATATAATTACATACATTCCGTGCACTATTCTAATACATAGACAAGGTCTGGTCCATTTGTTCACAACATACAAAATAAGATACAATCTCGGGCTTATGCCCTTATACAATATCAAAAGCGCCCCTTGGGCCTAACATAGTTCCTAATCAGCTCATCTCCCCGTCTCGTACAGCTGGGACATTATCTGAAATGTTGCCCTACTAAAGGGGTCAGCTCAACATGCTGGTACAATATAATGCTAATGCAAGAAACAAAATTAAGGGCGTGGCATGTGCAAGTGTACAGTTATATCTACATGGCATTCAACATTATGCATACAATATACTAGCAATAATCTATATGTCATTCAATTCATTAATATAATCTAAGGCGTGGCATGTGCAAGTGTGCAATTATCTCTACATGTATTCTAAATCATCCATGCAATGTAATAACAATAATCCACCTGCTTTCCAAATCGTCCATGCCATGTGATAGCAATAATCCGCGTGCCATCCATATTATCCATACAATGTAGTGACAATGCCCATGAAACACCCACACTACTCTACGCCACAACCATGTCAAATCTATGCCATGTCCATGTCAACTCATGTAATGTAATGTAATGCAATGTAATGTCATGTCCCTTCACGGATCACTCCCGTTGGTTAGGGTACCAAATGTAATATCATGTCCCTTCACGGATCGCTCCCGCTGGTTAGGGTACCAAATGCAATATCATGTCCCTTCGCGGATCGCTCCCGCTGGTTAGGGTACCAAATGCAATATCATGTCATGTCCAAGGAATCATACTATGCCAACATGCTTTGGTTCCATCATATCATAATGTAATCTCAATGAGGCATCTCATTCATACACAAAGCATGCTTTCAAGTACATATTTCATAATGTCAACGGTTCTCAAAGCATATAATTCACACACTACTCTAACACATGCGATATACACACAATCATCATCCACATCATCACCCAACTTTAGCAAAATAGCACGAAGCACATAAGCATGTGAACAATCAAGCAAACATGTGAACAATCAAGGCAGCAAAATAAGTATTCCTAATCTCAATTCTATTTCTTACTTAGCACAATATATCGTACCTGATGGTCGATCTCAACTCAGGAAGACGTACTCGTAGTGTAACAGAACTACAGTGAAAATACAGAAGGTCAGACCACCTTCTCTTTGCCTTTCCGTGTTCCTAAAATCATGGAATACAATTCAGTTCAATTGTTACTTTAATTATGCTATTCATCAAATTTTATGTCTTTATTTTATAAGTCTCGATTTTTTCAAATTAAACTCTACTGTTGGGTCTGGAACGTCGAAGAAAGGAGGTTTAGTCTTTCGTGGAATTCAATTTGGACATTCGAGCTAAAAAGGCAAAATAGTCATTTTGCACTTGCACGGTTTCTCATTTTTTTTTGAGGCCTCTCTTCGTAAATTGGACTCCACAGTTGAGTTCGGAACGTTCGAGGTAATAAAAATCCACTATCTTTTTATTTTAATCAAGGTTCGTTTGACTGTGTTTTGACTCAGGGGCATTTTGGTAATTTTCAAGGGTTCTACAAGTCTTTTATTTTTCGGGACCTCATCTCACATCACGGACCTCACCGTTGGTCTTAGGAGGTCCAAGATAGTAAGAAAACATATATGACTTGTCGTATTTGGGCTTTGAAACAATTCGGAGTATTTAATTTTAATTAAATAAATTTAATTTATAAAATGGAATAAAGTATAACATATATTTTTATTCAGTGCACACATGAACACAAGACTGTCCTGCCCAAACGGTCACGGGCTCTGCCCCCCACGCGCCTGGTCTCTGTTTCGATTCCCAGGGACGCCACTGTGCGTCCCTTTTTTTTTTTTTCATCGTTGGGCCAAACAGGCCCAATTTTCCCTTTTAATTTAAAACGGACCCCCTCCCCTTTTTAACTTAAAACCGGCCCAACGGTTTAAGAAAAAAAAACAGGCCCAATCCCTTTTAAACAAACCAAACCCAACCAAAACAGGCCCAAGTGAGACCCAGGTCGCCCCCCTCCCTGCGCCCGACTTTCCGGCCATGTCCGGTTGTCTTCCCCGGCCGAATTCCGACCATCTCGCCGGAAACTCCATTGTTTCCCATATTTTTAACCTCCAAAAATTCCTGTTTTTATACCAGATTGATCCTCAAGCATTGAGGAATCTACTAGGGTTGTTTTGAACCTCACCAACGCTCGGTTTCCGGTCTGCAACACCCAGATTCCGGCCACGCATGCCAGATTCCGGCGTGCTTGATTTTTCAGTGATCTCATCACTGTTTTGCTTCTAGCTTCATCCTAAAATTCTTCTTAACTTCATATGATGGTATATAAGTCATTTAAACACGATTCTACGAATGAAATATCAATGAACCCGAAAATTATCCTAAGACCTGCAACTGGGTCTTGTTATCTCATTTCTCACCATTTGACTCGATTTTTGTTCCGAATCCTCTACGTTTCATGCTGTTTTGGTCCTATGTTCAAAATAAATTAAATCAAGGTAAAAGTTTTTGAAACAGAAAAGTGACTTACCTTCAAATGTTCGGATTATTAGGTGTTGAGCTTCCCCCTCCTCCCGTCTCCACTCACAGATCTGCTTCCCCTCTACTTCTCTATAATTTTTCCTCTCTTCAACCCACCAATCTCTTTCTCTCTCTATATCTCTCTCTACCCATCCATACTCTGAAATCTCTCTACACACTCAACCCCTACTGCCAGCCCATTATTTCCTTCTTTTTCTGACTCCCCAACTCCCCCATTCAGCTTTTCATTTAATAAGCCCTTGACCTCTTGCATTATATATACATATAATATAAAACACACACCAAAACACACACACACACACACACTACAGCATACACTGCCGCATACATACACTCTCACGGCTGTACACCAGCTGCCATATGTATTTATATATTTAAATGTACAACCCATACTTATATATTTATACAAATGATCCCCTACACATACATACACACCATTCACCACTAAAAGAAAAATTACTAACAATAATAATGACAAAAATAATAATAGAAAAGAAAATAATAAATAAATAGACGAAAAAAATAAAATAAATAAATAATAAAAAAAAAATTCTTCCAAAAATTTCAATCTTTACAGATCCCACCATGGGAAAGCTCTCACCCAACTAGGAAAGCCCATACAGGGTAACAAAAACTGTCAGGCCTACCACATACTGGTTAGACGACATAGCTGGGAAACCTATACCCAGACCATGGAATATAGAACACTTAAAAAAATACTATCAATAAGAATTATCTCTTTATTTTTTCTAAGTGTTCTCATCTCAAAGTGTAACTCTTGCAATCAATTCAAGAGTTACAGGCCTGAACCAACCTAATATACAGACCTATACAACTCTCTATAGCCACTACAAGAGTTATAGGTCTAGATAGGGATCTGCGATCTCTGAAAAATGACTTTACATTCAACGCATGCAATGAAGATTTGGTTTACCTTTTAAGGAAGACTATCAAATTTCCAAAAGCATTGTTTGCTAAATGTTATTGCCAGTTCTGGTTACAAAAGACCTGTTCAATCATTATGACTGTTTAAATTACAAGTCTCACTGTTCGGAAGTCCGGTTATTGCCAGTTCTAGTTACAAAAGGCTTGTTCAATTGGTTATAAAAGGCTTGTTCAATCATTATTTTACAAGTCTCTCTGCTTGACTGATAGCTCTCAGCTCATGCTCAGTTAAGGTTAAAGGGAAGATTTGAAGTTTATTCAATTCCCAAACATTTTTACTTAATTAAAGGCCGAAAGCCCAAGGTTGTTTTACAAAGCAATAATGGGTTGGTTGGAACAGTGCTGAAGTTTATTGCAGGCTTGGTATATTATCAACAATTCACAAAATTTACAAGTAGTGCTACTTTGAAGAGGCAATCAACAAAAGTGCTTTGAAATATTAAAGTACACTAGTTCTGAAAAAAAGTCAATTTCATTGATAATTGGCAAAGGATTACATCAGATTGGAAGGTTTACAAAGAAATAAAGTACATAATCAAAAATCCTATACTACAGCTGGTCCGAACAAGGAAGAGGCCGTTCTGCTCCATGTCATCATCACTCACTTCCTTTTGTTCTACTGGTTCGAACGAGGAAGAGGTCATTTTGTACCATGTCGTCATCACTCTCTTCCTTCGTTCTCCTCAAATTCATCACACTACATCCATATCAGCTTGAGCAGGTGCTTTTATCAGGGGAAGATCGGAAGGGGCTACCTCATCATCATCAGTTTTGAACCTCGGCCTCTGTTAGAGGGACTTCAACGTCATCAATCCCAGCCAGATCAAGGTCAAGGTACTTCACGAGGAGCTTGGCTCTGAAGGTACTATACTCATGCTCGATCAGCTCTTCACCCATCTCCTCAACTTCAGCCTTCATTTCTGCTTCGGTTTAGGCCTTGGCAGATTCGGCTGCGTCTTTGGTTTTCTAGGTGGAGGTGGCTTGGAAGTCATCAAACCTCTTCTGAAGGTCTTCCAACTTCCAAGTAAGGGAGTCCCGTTCAGACTCCATGATGGACAAGGAGTTCGCCGCCTCCTTCAGCTTCTCCTCGATAGTACAGGTAGTGGACTGGGCTTTCCCCAATTGTAGCCTGGCCTCATCCAGCTCGGACTGGAGATTATCGATTGTCTCCAGATCCGCAGAAGATTCCACAATGGTCATGAGGCCATGCATGGTCTGCATAGAAAAATACAAACAAGTCAGAACAAGTAAAGTTTCAAGCTTCAAAATGCACAAAAAAAGAAAGAAAGTTCAGAAACTACATTCATTTGGAGGGACAGAAGATGTGTGGCGATCTTTCCTTCATTCTATCCCTTATACTGCTTTGGGCCAAAAGCCCAGAACTCGTCAAAGGCCTTCCTTGCGGCTAAGTAGCCGGAATCATCAAGCACCTCAACAGCAGAAGCAGCTGCTTTCCCCTTCCCCCTTCGCCTGGTCGAAACCTCAGGGGTAGGCATTGGAGTGGGAGGCACCCCCTCATCCTCAACCGGAGTACGATCCGGGGAGCTGGAGAGGAACCTCATCCTCTTCACTTGAAGAGATGGGTCGACAAGAGAGGAAAGCTCCCCTACCGTTTTCCTCTTCTGCCCTAAAGCCCACTTGGACATCAGGGACTTTTTAAAATTTCCATCTCGGGAGGTCGTCAGACGAGCATCCATCAAGTTCTCTGGTGTGAGGATGGCCGTGTGAGCTTTGTTACAAGTCTGAAGGAGTTGACGGTACTTGTCTTGGAAATCAACCATGAAGATTGACCTCTTCTAGACACTTTTATCTGCATAGAAGACATAAACTCAGAGGTTAGACAAGTAATAAAGAAGTAAAAATATGAAAAAATAGAGGCAGAGATGTATTTAAGAGGGGGATCTCACCCTTACTCCCGGTACTCTGGGAAAATGCCGAGATTTGATCCTGGAAGTTCTCCAGCTCCCATCCTCCTCCTACAAAGAAGTACCACTTCTTGCAGGTCTTATTGGAAGTAGGTACTGAGGAGAGGGGTCTAAATCCCTTGTCAAAGGACATATAATAAAGGCCTTTCGAGCTCATGTACTTCAGATCCATATTGTTACGGATCAGGTCAAGGTCTACCTTAACACTATTCAAATATCCTAGCACTATAAACCCTAAAAAATGCCTCCAACTATTGAGGTTAAGGTCAGCAGGGCAGATATTGAACCATTTGAAGAACTGTCTAACTAAAGGAGAAGGGGGAGTCTAAGTCCCATCTTGAACCATGCGAGATAAACACAGATCTCGCTTGAATGGACGTCGGAAGGGCAATATAGAGAGCTAGGGGCTCTGCAAGTCATGTTCGAGGGGAATTTGAAAGTAGCCCTCAAGTCATCTAGCATGCCCTGAGTAATGGCACTTTCTCCTTCCTCTCTTTGGAGGGCCTGCCAGAGGTCTCCCCTATTCTATTCCTAGGCTCGGTAAAGGCATCGACTATCCTAACTCCAGGACTAAAAGGAGACTCTACTACTCTATTTCTGGCACCACCGGAAAAACTACTACCTACAATGTGAACTTGGGATGGCACAGTCATCTCCGAGGAGCTTTCTGTGCCATAACCAATGCCGGAAAGGGCATCAGAGACCGACTTGGTGGATAAAGAGAAAAAGAAACAGAAGGAGAAGAAGAAGAACATGAAGTAAATGGAAACAAAAATAAGAGAATGAAAACCAAATCGAACTTGAGGGACGACCTGAGGAAGGAGCTTCGAACGGCGGTGATCTCTTCAAGAATTCTGATCACTTTGATTCGACGGTAGGAAATTCTTTTGGAGCAAAGGAAACGATGGAGGAAAGGGCGTACACGTACCCCTCCCCTCCTTATATAGGTTAGCAAAAATGGGAGGCCCATTCAGTCGAACCGTCACTACGGTGGAGGAAAATAATGGCCTCGAAAGCCCAAGCGGTAGATGTAATGCCACATCAACAGTCGCCTGAGAAGACGAAGTGACAAGACGCATGACTTTTTAGAAGCCCGCAGTCCTAGTTAGGCGTTATGCTAAACTAAGGCTCAAAAGGGGGGGAGTAACTGATACGCTCTAAGTGACAGGCCAGTCTCCACATGACACGTGTACACACAGAACAAATAAAGCTCGTCTATCCAGAGCAAGATTATACATATGAGCTCCAGAGCTTCGTAACTTGGAATCTCGGGCAACCTCCTGGACTCACCTTCAGTTCAAAAGGCACCGCACCTATACACAAGAGGGTCCCGAGTTGATTGCCACCTTAGGCACCCTACCAAGCTAAAGATAAGGAAGCTGTACGCAACAAGGAAACTACCATTCCTGGCTAACTTCCACTTCCTATTTTCATAGAGCGTAGTGTTTTACATGGTAACTGTCATTCTATGATAGCAATCAAATCCCTACTTTTCATGAGTTAGAATCCTAATCAACTTAGGAGAACGACAGCCTATAAATTGGACCCAAAGGTACGCAGTTTACATTACAGTCTTTCTTTACTAATTTTATTGACTTCATCATCGGAGTGGCTACCGCTGGAGGCAACCCGGTAGCCCTCTGATCTCTTTCTTTGAGTGTTCAACAGGCGATAGAGAGCGGAGCCCTTGCTAATAAGAAAGTGCAAGCATCAAGATAATAATATTGGGAGAAGTAGAAGCGATAAAATACTTTCCTTCAGTCATAGAGTCTAAGTTATTTAGCATGATCCAGTATTTATATCAACGGGTCTTTAACAATCACAAACATCTGCACAATCCTTATATGGTAAGAGATGAAATAGGGTTTACTGTCTACTTTATGTGTTACGGAATACTTGCAACAGGATGGAAGTCACAAACTTACTAATAGATAGACAGTGACCTTAATCCATATAGATGCATGAGATCCTTATCAACTTACTCCCATCAAGAAAGTTGGTTAATTATTTAAACTCTCAATATGATAACCACTTGTGTAGGTAGGATAAAGAGTAGTTAACCGAACTTAGTTAAAGAGAATCTTAACATATGAAATGTATATATTTATATATAATTAATATAGGTTGAAAAACTAATGTGGCATGTGAGCCACCTTAAGTCTCCTAATAAAGACATGCTTACAAAATTTTGTTACGAACACAACCGTTAAATCATAGTTGATATTGAAAATCTTTGCGCCTTCATTTTAATAACGGTTGTATTAGGTTTTAAATCAGATAAAGGAGCTTTTTTTATTTAAATATATATAATAATTTTAATCTGTCAAGTATATAATTATATAAATATTGTGTAATCATTTCTTCCTAACTATCAAATAAAATAAAATAAAAAATTAATATATATTATACATGTGACAAATTATGATTAAGACACATAAAAATAAATTTATCCTAACTAATTTGAAGTTAACCATTGCCATCTCGTCATAAAACTAAAATTTTAATTCAAATTGTAAGTGGGTACGTCATCTTTATAGACAATTATTTTATGTATTTAATCAACTTATTTTTTAAATTTATTGTGTCAAATTAAAAGAAAAAAGGTCATCCTATTCCTTTCTCAGACTGGCTCGCTCCCTTGGTCTACCCTCTTGTCGATGCCCAATTTTTCCTTTATATATTACCCTGTTTTGGCAAATCTTGTGGCATTTTAATGGGCAAGCTCTCTGATAAGAAACATTTGATCTAATTTATCATCCATTTAGAAACGACACTGGATCCATTGGGTTGCTAGGTTCTTTCACCACACCATCACCCTATTCTGGCATGCTGCTACCTCGTAATTAGACAAACATTTTATGTCATATTTTAATTTATTATAATTATGTAGTCAAATTATTATGAGACATTATTACTTGAGAGTGTGGTCGAATAATAAAGACATTAACGATACAATTCAAGTATTTCGAATTTGAGTTTCTCGTACGCCTATTATTAACAACTAGAGAACTTAAAGGATGGGCCTAACTGCTACAAAGAAGGAAATTTAGTTTAGTGTACATAAAGTGACTCAGAATATTCTCTTACCGATCCATAAAGAAAAATAGGTGACATTATGAAAAATAAGTAATCTCATGTTTTGCCACCAAGATGTTAGTGAATAATATTAAGTGGGAGCTTAGTATTAATGGGTTGTGATGGCATTGATGGCATAGATAATTGGGTCATTCAGTGAAAGATTTACAAAATAAATTATAATTGTCATTAGGTTCATTACCAAATTTATTAATCTCATAAGTTCTTCATTAATTTTGTTACTAAAATATCCATTCGGTATTTTCTCTAAAACTGAAGCTGTTAATGGCCCCTAAAATTTAGGGAAGCTTTTTCAAAATTAAGGAACTCACAAAATATAAATATGTTTTCAAAAAAATTTATATATTTGGACTCTAAAAATTAAGATCTATTCAATAATATCCATATTGCATAAAACATTTGAAAAAAATCGTGATTTTATGATTTTATTACTTCATCATTTTGATCTCCCATAAACTGTACCACCATCACCATATTCATCAATTCAAAGTTGGAAAAAATGAAGAAGGAAATGGAAAGAAATGATTAATCTGTACAAGTTTGTCTAGCCACTAACTTTGAAAGAAAAACAAATGAAATTATAATTTGAATCTATCTAGATTACTTACTCTAAAAGAACAACTGTATACTAAGCTTGTGGATGGCCTGCGGGGAAGTGATCCATGCATTAGAGTCCAGCAATCATTACAGGAGTCTTTTAGCAAAATGTTTCTTCTCAATTTTTAAACAATTGACCATGAGGTGAATGTATTAAATGTCGACACGTCCTCCAGAATGTTATTGGAACTTACTGAGTTTTGAATGCCAAGTCTAGTTCGGTACTGGGCTAGGTGAGGCCAAGATTCAAACACTCCATGGGCGTACTCACAAGCTTCTTCCTCCTTCACACATGTCCCCCCTGCAAAACTCTGGGCATGACACACAACTAGAGTTATACTTGGATTATGTCGTTGCCAAAGAAGTCAACGGTGACGTCTGTGGCGACGGGGTAGTCGGAAGTGGGGTCATAGAGGGAATGAGGAAGAGGTAGGGATGACAATTTGTCTCATCCTGTTGGCGACCCGTCCCACCCCACCCCAATGTGTCTGGTGTGGGGTGTTCATAAATAGGATCAAAGCAGTGTGAGATTTTTAAAACCTCACCGGGTTTAGGGTAGGGTCGTGAGATGGTCATCCCACCTCGACCCCACCTCGTTTATATATTAATTTATTTATTATCTCTATTTACATTATATTAACCAATAAACTACACTAAATAAAATTGGCTTGAATATTTTTCATATCACATTCATATTAATTTTTTTGTATTGATTTTTTGGACACTAAACACTACAAAA
This sequence comes from Nyssa sinensis, assembly GCA_008638375.1. Taxonomy (NCBI): domain Eukaryota; kingdom Viridiplantae; phylum Streptophyta; class Magnoliopsida; order Cornales; family Nyssaceae; genus Nyssa; species Nyssa sinensis. Next base: position 23,025,216 of record CM018051.1, on the reverse strand, counting down.
AATAGGACTATTAGTAGCAATCACAAGCACCGCTAACAATACATAAATTCCCGTTAAAAACCTTTAGCGGTGTTTACCTGCACACCGCTTAAAATGCCGCCAATTGTCATGCCACGAATACTATTTGCGGAGATCAAAATGAAACGCAGCTAAGAAAACACTTTTTAGCGGCATTTGAGAACGCCGCTAATAGGTGTCGCTAAAAAACCCAAATGGAATTAAGATACACTGCTAATAGTAGACTATTAGTGGCGCACCCACTATTAGTCGTACACATTGTGCGCTATTAATAGTAACTTTTTACATTTTTTATATCTATAATTATTACATTCAACTAATTTTTATTTCACATATTCAAACCTGTGTCATCAATAATATAATACAATCGTATTCTAAACGATAGAAAAATGAAATTCTTGCCATATATATAACAAAATTTAATTACAAAATAATTCTAAATACAATTAAGTAATAAATAAAATATTTGTCCAAATATATACATAATCTCTAAAACAAAAAAGATGAAAGAAGCTGCCAGTCCCAGCCAGTGCACCTCCACGTTGACACAAGAATCCAATAATTTGAAACAAGAAATTCACAATTAGATGTGAGTAAAAAAATTTTAAGAAAAATTATTAAATTATTTTTTTTGAAAAGTTACAAATCGGACATCCGAATTGTATTCCGTATGTTTCTTTGAGCACATGTATTTTAATAGTGGTGAGATGTGTGAGCTGGTTTGGTGGTGGTTTGACTATTTTCAGGCATTTTGGGCAGTTAAAGGGCCAAAAGGGGCCGTTTTGATCACTTAAGTCCCTTTTTTTTGGAATAAGTTGCAAACCGCGCATCAGAATTGTGTTACGTAAGTTTGAGCATATGTATTTTATTATTCGTGAGGTGTGTGAGCTGGTTTGGTGGTGGTTTGACCATTTGTGGGCAAAAGGGGTCATTTTGGGCACTTAAGTCATTTTTTTTTTTGCATAAGTTACAAACTGGGCATTCGAATTGTGTTCTGTAAGTTTTAGCACATGTATTTTATTATTATTGAGGTTTGTGAGTTGTTTTGGTGATGGTTTAACTGGTTTCGGACATTTTGGAAGGTCAAAGGACCAAAATGGCCCATTTTGGGCACTTAAGTCCTTTTTGTTTTTGCATAAGTTGTAAATCGGGCATCCGAATTGTGTTCTGTAATTTTGAACACGTGTATTTTATTAATTGTGAGGTGTGTGAGCTATTGTGGTGGTGGTTTGATCGTTTTTAGACATTTTAGGTAGTCAAATGGCCAAAAGGGGCCATTTTGGGCATTTAAGTCTTTTTTTTTTTTTTTTGCATAAGTTGCAAATTGGGCATCGAAATTGTCTTTTGTAAGTTTAAGTACATGTATTTTATTATTCATGAAGTGTGTGAGATGTTTTTGTGGTGGTTTGACTATTTTCGGGCATTTTGGGCAGTCAAAAGACCAAAAGGGGGCCTTTTTGGGTACTTAAGACCTTTTTTTTTTTTGCATAAGTTGCAAACTGGGCATCCAAATTATTTTTCATAAGTTTGAGCTTGTGTATTTTATTATTTGTGAGGTGAGTGAGCTAGTTTGGTGGTGGTTTGATAATTTTCGGGCATTTTGGGCAGTCAAAGGGCCAAAAAAAGTCGTTTAGGGCACTTAAGTCCTTTTTTTTCATAAGCAGCAAATTAGGCATCCGAATTGTGTTCTATATGTTTGAGCATGTGTATTTTATTAGCAATGAGGTGTGTGAGCTGGTTTTACCTTTTCCGAGCGTTTTGGGTAGTCAAAGGGCCAAAAGGGACCGTTTTGATCACTTAAGTCTATTTTTTTTTGCATTGTAAACCGGGCATCTGAATTATGTTCTGTAAGAACATGTATTTTATTAGTTTAGTGGTATGTGAACTGGATATGCAAAATTTTCAAGTTCTAACTATAGACACCTCATTTTTAGAACTTTGATGGGGGTAGGAGCAATTCGGTAATTATGCTAAGAGATCAACTTCGAGTAGGACTCCTCTTGACAGAGTCCTAGTCCAAGTAGGACTCTTACTGATAGGGTTTCACTCCCAGTAAGACTCTCCTAACAATGTCCTATCCCCATTAGGACTCTTTCTAAAAGAGTCCTAGTTCCATTAGGACTCCTCTTGATAAAATCCTATTCTAAGTAGGAAACTTTCCGATAAAGTCCCATTTCCATTACTACTGCTCCAAACAGAGTCCCATTCCTATTAGGACTCTCTTGTTAGAGTCTTAGTCCAAGTAGGATTCTTTCCTGATAGAGTCTCACTCCAATTTGGGCTCCTCCTAATAGAATCCTATTCTTGTTAGGATTCTCTTGATAGAGTACCACTCCCATTAGGACTCCTCCTAGCAGAGTCCTATTCCTTTTAGGACTCTTCTACCAAAGTCCTAGTTCTATTAGGATTCATTATAACAGAGTTCTATTCCTATTAGGACTCCCTTGCTAGAGTATCTGTTCTAGTAGGACTCGTCCTAATAGAGTTCCACTTTCGCTAGGACTCCTCTGCCAGAGTCCTTGTTCTAGTATGACTCTCCTACTAAAATTTCAGTCTTAGTAGGACTCTTTCCGATAGAGTCCCACTCTCATTAAGACTCTTCTACTAGAGTCCCACATCTAGTAGGACTCTTTCTATTAGAATCCCACTTTGGTTAGGACTTTTTATGATCGGAGGGCGTTTTGGTAAATTTAACATATAGATATTTTGGTAATTTTGGCATAATGCTACCCTTAGTAGGACTTCCTAGCCACCTGAGGGGCATTTTTTAATTCCTATGTCATTTTACCCACGGGGGGTTTTTGGGTAATTTTAGCCCTTTGATGACGAATTGGGGGTAATTTGGTCTTTTCATATGTCTTGTGGTAATCTAGAGATTCTCTACCGAATTAGGGACAATTTGATAATCTTGAGTAATAGTAGTCTGTGTAGGCATAATGAGGACTTTCCACTTTTAGAGTTTTCATAGATTTGTTTGCTTAATATTTCCTTAAATGGAGATTCATGGAACCTAGATGTTTTCATTTTAGAGTTTATTTTATAATTAAATTCTATTTCTCTTTTATCTCATTGGCTCTTACATGTAGACACCAATTCTATTGGTTCGTACATTTTCATAATTATTTATTAATTCATTTAGTTAGTTAGGATAATCATTCCTTAGGATAATTATTTGGTTTTTTATTTATTTAATTAAATGATTATCATTCAAGACATGATCCTAGCACTCCAATTTAGGATTTCATCTTAGACCCTTGGATCAAATCTATATATTTTTCTTATAAATAGAGCCCCCTAGCCATTAGTTTTGGGAGACACAATTTCCATAGCTTTACGTGATTAGCATAATTCCAGAGTTATCTCTACAAGAACTCTGCTCCTCCTAAGGCTGAAGCTCGGCCGAAGTGAAAACCTCCCTTCAAGAAGTAAGCCGAAGCGACACTTCCCAAACTAAAGAACAAGTCGGAGATCTACTCGACTGAAGCCTCCGATCCAGACTTTCCTAGTTGAAGTGGTGTACGACTCCCATAATTGAACAAGGTACGTTCTCAAACCCTTAATAGTTTTCTTTAGATCTGGTTGATCTCGCATCTTTTATCACTCTTGATAAAAGAGGGTAATCTGGATAACTATATGACTCTGATTCCATTTTCTAAATGGATACGTAAGAAGCTTTCGGGCTCGAGTTAAATCGTATTTCTATCTTTTCCATTCGTTTTATTTCTTCATGCAAGATTTTTTATTATTTAATCTCTTCTAGACTCAAATCTCTCTTTTCTGTTTTCTCATGGCTAAATAGCATTGAGAGTGAATATTTGAGGCTGATCTATTCGGATTGAGCGGGGTGGGTGCCTAACACCTTCCCACTCCGTACCTTAGCCCTCAGATCTATAATATTTGGTCTCATAATTTCATTACTTTACTTTCTTTTAATCCATGTCAAGGGATCTTTTAGTATGTATTTAGGATTCAAAGTGATGTAATTCTAATTTCATTCCTTTAAGTTTTTCTTTTATATATATTGTTCCAGTTATAACAGGTTTGCTTGTTTCTTGTCAAAAAATAAGCTGGCGACCCCTCAATTTCTCTATCTCCCATAAGAGGCGTTCCTTCCTACCTTTAAGGAAGAAAACAGCCAGGATCCCTCTGAATCCAAAAAAAGGATGCATTCTCTCTTTTGTTTTTCAATGCCTGCGTCCATAGTGGCGACTCCGCTAGGGACTAAAGAGGGCTAGACTCGATGAAGTATTCACTTCAAGGCTATTTTTGTTTACTTGTTACATTCATTTTTTTATACTTTTTAATAGATGTATAGATGTATGGATGTTTAAATGTATGGATGGATGAATAAAAAAGGACTACAATCTGAATGCCTTGCACATATTTCACTTCATGCATTGCATTTGTACTACATACCCCTCAATTTCTCTATCTCCCATAAGAGGCGTTCCTTCCCACCTTTAGGGAAGAAAACAGCCAGGATCCCTTTGAATCCACAAAAGGATGCATTCTCTCTTTTGTTTTTCAGTGTTGGTGCCTACAGTGGCGACTCCGCTAGGGACTAAAGAGGGCTAGACTCGGTGAAGTATTTACTTCAAGGCTATTTTTGTTTACTTGTTACATTCATTTTTTTTTTTATACTTTTTAATGGATGTATAGATGTATGGATGTTTGAATGTATGGATGGATGAATAAAAAAGGACTACAATCTGAATGCCTTGCACATATTTCACTTCATACATTGCATTTGTACTACATACCCTCTAAACCTCAGACTGTAGAGATTCAAAAAAAATGAGGGAAAATTTTTCATTTTTTCCAGTAGGACATTTTTGCATGCACGATTTTGTCGGTGAAGCACGGTTTTGTTAGTAAAGCATCTACATGCATTATTTCACCGTTTGACATGTTTCGAAGCATATTTGGAGTGTTTCGTAGAAGAGAAATATGCTTAGAATATTGAAATGTACCTTCTGTACGAATTTAAGCCAAAACGGAAACAGTTTCCAGAATTGGACCAAAAGGGCATCCGGGTGGCCCGGGTGGAAACGGCCAAACCCGGCCTCAGGCGAAAATTTATTTTTTTGAAAATTTTCATTTAAAATAATTTTATGAACATTGGTTAAAACAAAATTTTAAATTGAAGCGTTTCGGGACGGGTTGTAGAGTAACGGGGCCCCCGGGCTCATTAAGGGCAAAATGGTCATTTACTCCTTGGCCCTTTGCCCCTACACTATAAATACAACCCTTAGAAGGAATTAGAAACAGAATTCATTCTGTTTTTTTAGAGCAGTGGTCGTCCATAGAGAGAAAAGGAGAAAAAGCCCTAGTTTCTTCAAGCTTCAAGCCTCCGAAACACGCACTTCGAGTGGAATTTTCGCCGAGCTTCCTTCTGAGAAGTTGTTCCTCTCATCGAGACCTATAACGTCAAGGAACAGTTCAGCCATCCAGCGAACACAGCCTCCGCAGTTTGTGAAAAACTGATTTAGGTATGATATGGTACTAAGCTAGCAATAGGTTTAAGTTTTCTTGTATTTTTTCTTGTTGATGGATTGTTTAGGATGTATATTTGAGGTTAGGAAACCACCTAGAAGGTAGTTCCTTTGAAAAGTCTAGAGTTGGTAGTTTAGGGATATATGTGTTCTTGATGTTGTTGGATGCTTTGTTGCCTTGATTTGGGTGTGTTCCATTGGTAGGAATGTATTGTTACATTTTTTGAACCTATATGCATGTTGACACACCTTGTGGTTTGGGCCATGTGATGAATTGGTGCCTTAGTGCTTTATGGAATTTTTATGTTCTTTGTGAATCATTGGGATTGTGAGATTGTGGTTTAAGTATGTGTTGATGTGTTTAGTCATGATAATATATATATGATGAGTATGGTGTTTTGCTAATGTTAGAAATGAAGTTAAGTTAGGAATGTTCTGTGAATGACTAGAATGACTTATGTGTTATGTGGAATATGCTTACTTGATGAATTAGAATTGATTGTTCACATGCTTACATGTTACTTGTACTTTATGAATGTTTAGTGAAGGATGAATGTGAATCATGATATGCGTATATGTTGATCATATGAGATATGCTTACATGTGGAATCAGCTGGTGATTTATGTATTATTGTCTCGAGCATGCTATATTGTGGAAACCATGTTTCATTGAGATCGCATTGGCATATTGGCATATGATGAATCCTTTGAGAACATGGCGTGGGTAAGCACGTGGTGCTTTGCATTATGAGGGTGTAGATCCTGTGGTGAAAAACCCAAAATTGGCCATTGCATTGGTACTCCGTAGCCATCGGGGAGTACCCGTAAACGAGACATGGGAGTGGCATAGAGTTGTGCATGGGTGTGTCACGCATACCATTCATATATATTACTGCGATGTTTTGAATGTCATTTAGAAATAAATGTACACTTTGCACATGCCACGCCCTTAAACTTGTTCCTAGTCTTAGTATTATGTTATACCAGCTGTTGAGCTGACCCATTCGTGGGATATCATTTTTCAGATGAGGCCTCGGGCAATTGAGACTTGTTTAAGTCTTCAAGGATGAGAAGAAATAGATCATGTTGAAGATTTGGCCCTTAGGGCATATTATGAATGTATGGGCATAAGCCCAATTTATTGTGTCTTGGACTTGAACAAATTGTAAACTTTAGGCCTTGGGCCATTTTAAATTGTATGGGTTGTAACCCAAAAGAATGCATGATATTTATGGTTTAAATGCATACTAAATGGATATATTGGAAATAGTGGGTGTATGCTTAGTTTGATGGATTTGTGGCCACCGAGTGAGGGTGGATTGGTAATGAAATTATACTTTTGATCTTGTGAAAATTAGGTGGAAAACACTTAGAAAAACAAAGGAGGCTATGTCCAATTTTTTAAAAAAAATAAAGCACTAGGAAAGTGTGTAAAACACCCTTGAAATGAGTGAGAAAAATGCTTAAAATGGGGGCTTAGAAACTAGGGACAAGTAGGTTGAAACTGGGTGGGAAAAAGGGCTTGAAAGACTTAGTGAAAAATTTGGGGTTAAAATGGCTTGAAAAATTAGAAGGAATGTCAAACGGCATACTATATGCCTAAATTTCGATTCTACAAAATCATTTCGGCAGATCAGCCCACTTCGTGGGGCTATAACTTTTTGGTCCTTTTGAATTAATTAAAGTGTCTTACATTTCTAGATAGGTCTATCTCTTAGCTTTCTTTTCATATATCACGGACGTTGAAAGCTTTTAAAATGAGAAAGTTATATTGATTTTGCTTCAAGTGTGCAAAATCTGACCTATGGGTAGTGTTTTCACTATAACTTGGGTTTTACAGGGACTTTTTGAGTGATTCAAAATGGTATAGAAACTAGACTCAATAAGGAAGATTTTGGCACAGATTTCATTACGTTTGGATATGTAGATTGAGAGAAAAATCGATTTGAATCAGGGGGTTTGGAGCAGCATTTCTGAAGTGGAATTTTGCTCCAGGTGAACAGTAACCTTCAAGGTTACTGTTCACTTTTAGCTACTGGTTTCTCACGTTACTGTTCATCCGAAATTAAAATTTTTTTTTTTTTTGATTGTTTCAAACTTTCCGATTTTCGTATAAATTCATTTTAAATCTGAATTGAGTGATTCAAAAGTCAAAACTGATTGCCTCAACGAGTACTATTGTTTAATAATATTTATACTTTAAGACTCCAAATGTGTTTGGGTGAAATTGGGACCGTTTTGGAAATCATTTTCAAATGTGACTTAAACCATTTTAAATATTAATTGGGCGAGATGCTTGAGCAACATTAGGGGACCTTTTTGAGTTAAGTTAAATGACAAGTGTAGACTTTAAATCTTGGGGGAAAATTGAGGAATGAAGAGGGATATTTCAATCAAACTTATTTATTTATTTCTTTTAGTTTTCGTTCCCTCGCGCCCCGAGTTGGCGAAAATTTGGGGCGTGACACAGACAGTTAGTAGCCCTTACCCCATATGCTCACTCAACTTGATGGCGTTGCTGGAGAAAACCCTCTACTCCTTGATCAAATATGCTTAACCGGGGACACTACATTTTAGTGGCCTTGGGATGGTATGCAAAAAGGTGATACGGTACCATTTGACCATATTCATTACAATGTAATGGCTGTAGGAGGTAGTTAACACGTCCTGTTAGAAGGGGAGCCTTGAAACCTTTACCCGATCGAAACATGTCATTCATATAATCTACCTTAGATTTGTGATTTAGGACAATATGCCCAGTTCTGGTAAGACACTCACAAAATTTTTACGTAGTTTGGTGCAGTCAGAAAAGCTCAGAAAGTACAAAAAATATCTCTCTCTATCAACCGATCGACACATGGGCTGATTGCTAATCGGCACTCACTGTGTGCTGATCGACATACAAAGAAGGCACTTTCTCATTTTGCCAAAATTTCAAAATTCTGAATTTTTTTTAAAAAAATTTGACTTTTTTTTTCACTAATGGGCCAGCAAAATGATTTTCAAAAGAAAATTTTTGGGCTTATTCTCATCACATAATCTTTCTGAATCAACTCAAGTTCTAATTATGATCGATTCTAATAAAATTTTGGATTAATTCAAATCTTTTCTCGATTCTTTGGGAATCTTTCCCTCAAAGCTTAAAAGTCATTTCGTTAGGATTCAAGTCAGAAACTAGGGTCTTGACTTCCAAGATTTCATAATTCAGATTCTTTAGTCGTCTTAAAATCAAGTCGGGCTCCAATCTATGGCCCTCCTCTCAATTCTTCCTATCATGACAACCACTCGAGATAGGTTTCAATTCCTTTTCAAAGATCACATTTCTTTAGGATCTTTATATCATCAATTAAGGCTCATCTTGACCACTCTGATAAAGTCTAATCAATTCCATTGGAATTGCATATTTCTAACCTTTAGGAATTACTTCCTCATTCAAGAAAATCGTTCCAGACTCTTAGGGGCTACCTAGGCATTATGCCCCTACCCTTTTTCAAAAAAAAAAAAGTTCAAAAATTTCAAAAATTCACAATCATTTATGATCTTTTTTTCCATTTATATTGGACCTAATCTTACTCAAAGTGTTGAAATAAAAAAACTCTTTGGACTCTTGGCTTGGATTCAAATTCCTCTGCATTTATTTGGTGATCAAAAATTTCGTTGAGGTTTCCTACCCCATTGCAGCTCTTATTCCCTCAGTTGAACCCGAAAACCATAGCATCAAAATCAAGTCAATCACCGCACCTTGTCACTGTGCATCAGGGTCAATTACTCCAGATTTTGACCGAAATAAAAATAGACATGGCCGATTATAGGGATGAAACACAAAGGCTCTCCCAAATAGTTCATGAATTGTTACAACAACAGTTACCACCACTCCTAGCAGGGCCTAACCTACCACCTATACCTCCTCAAGATCATCTCCCAATAACCTACCACCTATACCTCCTCAAGATCATCTCCCATAGAATCAATAGGCCCAAGATGTAGCCACATATGATCAGTTTAATCGAGCTGAATAAAATGTGCCCTAAAATAAAGTCAAACCTTAAGAAAAGCCCAACACCAATGAAGAGGCCATTCTCAAAAGGCTTGAATAGATGGAAGTTCTTATATGAAAATCCAACCATAGAGATGACATCATTGATATCCACAAAATATCCCTATATCTAGAGGTTCGTTTGCCCTACAAGTTCAAAATGCCAGACCTAGACAAATTCAATGGGACCACATGCCCAAAGACCTATTCAAGCTCTATGTTTAGGCCATGCAACCACTAACTGAAATGATGGCTCAAATGTTCCACTAAATACTCACTAAGGTAGCCCTTCGTTGGCTTTTAAACTTGGAAGAGCCCATATCCAAAGACTGTGACAACTCTGTAATGCCATTGTCAAGTAGTACAAGTACAACAATGAGTTAGATATCACACTCAAGGACCTTGAGGCCACCAAGCAAGAACCCAAGGAGACTCTTTCAACTTTTATCACCCAATGGAGGGCAAAAGCGGCCCAAATGGTCAACAAGCTGAGTGAAGCTGAACAGGTGCAAATGGTGAAGAGGGAACTTACTTCCCATCTATCGTGAATCATTGTTTGTCCACTATTTTGAGACTTTCAAAGCTCTTATGAGGGGTTGGAATCCAAATCGAAGATGCAATCAATGATGGAACATTGAGGAAGCCTACACAACATCAAGCCCAATAATTTAGAGATTGTAGTTAATGCTTTAACTCCACAACAGTGTTTCTCTTAGTCTGTTAGTTTAATTGCCTCACCGCCACCAAATTCATCTCACAGGCGTCCATGAAGGCCATTCTCATAACTCCCTGCATTATTGAGCGAAGTTTTTCAAAATCTTTATGAACGAAGGAATCTTTAACCTTTGGATCCTCAGCCCACTCTAAACCTAATACCCAAAAGCTATGATATAAACAAGCATTGTGCCTACCATCAATGTGCGAGCCACTCCACTGATCGTTGTACTATGTTGAGGTATGCTAGCTAAAATATGATTGACGAACACGCCATTGGGCCTCATCCTTCAAGGATCAACCAAAATTAGCCCATAATCAAGAATGGGGAGCTTTTCAAGCCAAAAATCATTCTTTTATTCTTCATAGATAATTTATATCCGTCTTTTTTTTTGTTTCAATAAAGATTCTCTTAGGAAACTTTCAAAAAAATGTTTGCATGATTCATCTTCATTCTTTAAGAAAAATGAATGTCATCAAATTCACAATAAGATTAGATGCGTTGAATCTGAGCATCATCAAACTTCATCAATCATATGATTTTCTTATTGTTTATTAATTCATCCATTTATCTCAAAGGCATCTTGTCTGATTCAATCACCATGCAAAGAACATAATCATGACCCTAAACAGACATCAACATCGTGAGTCTCAACAATGTGACAATTCCCTAAAAACAAGCAATTCCAAGGATAGGACGCCATCACTTGGCTAACCAAATCAATCCTATCACTAAATCAAGATATCCATTTGCAAACCCCTTGAGCTTGACTGATCAGCCTTTCTTTGTTAAGTCCATTTACCAAACCTTGGGGGGGGGGGGGGAAGCCTAGTATGTGTACACTCTCTAAATGCCTTAATAGAAGAATCAAAAGCAAAGAGAGGAAACATCTTTGCCCAGTGTGAAAGAAGAAATTTCTAAGTAAGGAAGTGAGAATCATCAAAAAAGAATCAAAAGCAGAGAAAAGAAAATCTTTGCCACATTAGAAGAAAACATTTCCTAGCAATGAAGTGACAAAACAACCATTAAGGAAGTATCAGAAAGAAAAGAAAAGAAAACTTTTGCTTGATCAAAATAAGCATTTTCCAAGCAAGGATGCAAGAAATCAGTCAATCAAGCCATGTATGTCTCAAAGAGCTTCAAGTGAGCAACGAATTATGTTAGACCTGATTCTCCAAAAAAGAGATACGTAGGAAGCCTAAGAAGTCACTTTAGGCTCGGTCATAAAGGTTATGCTAAGAATCGACATACGCATCAAAGTTATGCACGTCAAAGTTATGCACATCAAGGAGACGCACATAAGGGGCTTGGTCCCATAAATATGGGTTCTTGGGCCTTATATACCTTTCATTTGGGAAACCTTACCTTAGCCTACGTTTCGTCCTTAATAATAAGACTACCTTAAGGTTTTTCTTGCTTAAAGGAATTGTCACATTTCAACTCAGAACTCTTTTATAGGGTCCTTCAAATAGATGAATCGTATAACAAATGGTTTCAGACAAGGGGCTTCCTCCTTACCAGTTTGCACCACATTACTTCTTCATTCTTCACCCATTTTTTGAAGGAACTCATCAAAGGACTCCTTACTTACCTATTTGCACCAAATTGCTTTCTTACTTTCTAAAGTAACTCATTCTTGCTTCATAGTGGGCTCTCTTATGCCTTGATCATTCTAAGAGTAACATATAATCTTAAATATTATACAATATTTTCTAATCAAGGGGCTCATTCATTCCAATATAATAAACTTTTTTCATCTAAGAGGTTCCATTTCACCTTTGCCTTGTCGACCTTGCCCATATCTTGGGTAAATTCTCTATCACTTTGGCTCAGCCAAAATTTCTAAATAGATAGGACTATATATTGAATAAAATTCTGATAATAAATTTTTAACATAATTTTTTTTTATCTAAATAGATAACAACACAAAATTGAAATACAATACGAATAAAACTCTATTAATAGAATTAAACTTTTGTTATGAGTCTATATAGGACTTTTTTGTAAAGTTAAATTTTTATTAACTTTAAATTTTTAATTTGATTATATTATAAATATATAAAATTTGAGACATTTATATAAAGTTAGGCTTTCATTAACTTTAAACTTATAATTTGATTATATTATAAATATATAAAATTTGAATTATTTTTTTAAGTGGAGTTTAAAATAATTATTTTATTAATTTTATGTTGTATTCGATCCTAAAATTTGTAATACATATATTCGTTTGTATGTAATATATATATATATATATATATATTGATACATAAATTAAATAATTGTACGCTTAGCAATAGGGACGTTTTTGACTTGCAATAAATTATGGACAGCTAACGCTTAGTCATTACGCGCTTTCGATTTCTTTACGTATTACCACGTTGCACAAAACCATGTAGACACCTGGTACTTGTTATGCACTTAAGAAATTTAGATTGACATGTGTTTGATGTGTAATATATTATGTATGATATATATTGATTATTTGGAGGCTGACTCATTGATCTCAGATGTATCATCATTTGCAGGGAAAGCGACAGTGAGAAGATAAAGCAGAGAAAATTCAAACACGTTTCTTTAATCTATGTATTTTGATTGTAATCACATGAAAATTATTGAATCAATCTGTCTTAATAATTAGGTAATAAATTATATACATATATATATAATATAATTTAATTTTAATCACTAAAAATTATTGAATGAGTCTGTTTTAACTGTAAAATAATAAATCATATATATATATATATACTATATTATTATAAATATGATCTTTAATTCAATCGCTCAACCTAATTGAAAGACTACTAAATAATTACTTCGTAATCAAATAATAATAAAAAGTCAACGAAATCGGATGACTGATGCTCTGGCATTGTCTGCGGGATGCATAAGTGTTACGGCGCTTTGTTAAGTGTCCCAATTCGGTTTTTGTCTACGTTTGTGCACTAAACGTTAAATTAAATCACTAACTATGAAAAAGATTGAAATAAATCAGAGCTCAAATAAAAGATCCCAAGCTATATTTGTCGTAAATTTTCTGAGTGGACAGTTTTGTCCCTTAAATCAATAGACTTAAAAAGGTTATGTTTACTCCTCAAGAAAGGAATGGAAAAAAAAAAAAAATCATGTTTCCAAACTCATCTTGTGCGGAAAAATATTGGTGTTTTGTGTAGGTAATTTTTCTTTTCAAAATGTAGCTAATGCTCTTATAATTAATATTTAATAAATTTTTAAAAAATCAACTTAGTTTCATGGTATATAATTAATAATTTTATTAATTAAAAGTTAATATTTTTTTATTAAAACCCTTAATAATATTAATTATTAAAGAGATAAAATAGTTATACATGTTCTTGTATATATATATATATATATATATATATATTTATATCATTTATGATATGTCTTGATAATTATATTTATAAATTCTACTTTAATTAAAGTCAAAATTATGCAAGTTCAGAAACATGAGTAAGCAGAAGAAACGTTTCTTTAGTTCAAAAGGATATTATAATTTTTTTTGAATGCCTTAATTGGAACATTGTATGTAAATTTTTATGAAATATCGAAATGCCATTGAAAAATTCCGTATAATATATCTTTCTATGTCAAAATTCATATAAATATATAAAAAAGTTTTTTCTTAATAAAAGTATAAGAAAACTTAATGTTAGGACCAGGGGTCCTCTATTGTAATTGGCTAATTCAGTTTGACAAAACGTGTTTTAGTTGTAATCATGGAATAGCCTTAGACTTAGAGTTGCTCAAACCTCATTCTACTCTAAGATGGTCTAAATTTCATTGTTGTGCACGTTATCTGGCCGTCTTGGGTTATGAAGGGTATTTTGGATATTTCAGACTTTTGTTGTGATTTGGATCTTACACACTTACCCATATCATGTATTGTATATTGTATGTTGTGATTTGGATCTTACACACTCACCCATATCATGTATTGTATATTGTATGTATCATTGTTCATTGTGTGTGTTGGTCACTTGTTTTGTGAAACAATTCTCCTAAAATTCATCCATGAAAAATATTGTATTTTTACACTTAAAGAAATTGAGTTCACAATGCAAGAGAGCCAACACTCTATTGGTCATTTGAACGACCATAGGGCTTGTTCGAACGAACAACTAAGGCTGGTTGTTTTTTATCGTTCGATTATGTTTGATTGATCATTAATGAAACAAAGAGCTACAAGCTCTCGTTTGATGGTTGTTCAATACTCGTTCGAACGAAAAGGCTCGTTCGAACGAACCCTACTTAAAACATAATACTTTTCTATTTTGAATGGTTCATTTGAGATCCGCAAACCTTGATATAAAACTCAAAATTTTGATTTTCATACAAATATTTCAAAGATTTGGAAATATAGAGAATAGCTTTAGAGAGAAGTGAGAGCATTTATATCTACTTCTTCTATATCTCTACATATCCATAACATAATTTGCATCATAATCACATTGATCCAAATCATCGTGAGAGCCTAGATCTCACATTCATCATCAACATAGTTCGTTCTTATGGATTTCAATGATAGAACGATCAGAGGAGTTTGAGGTCGTGTGGAGTTCACAATTGTGCCGAATAACTACTTTAGTTGGAGGAAGCTTGTGGATTCAAGGCGGAATCGATAGCGGGAAATTGAACGGGGGTAGAGAGGTAGGTTCATACTCTTGCTGCATTGTTGTAATCGGTTCATTCTTCATAATGGAGATTCTTTATCAGGCAAGAAGTGCCCTAGAGTTTTCCATCACAATTGATTAATTGTGACGGTTTCTTTGCTAACAAATTGGTGTATGTGCATTTCTCAATTTCTTAAATTGCTTTACAATTCATGTTTTTATCAATTCTAGCATGCTTCCTCCTAATTGAACTATCATAACTTGAAAATTGATAATTGCAATTGAAATTGTAGCTCAATTGATTGAATAATTTAAAAATCAAAAAATTGAGATGATAATTGTGTAAATTGATTAGTTGATTGATTAAGCTTGAACATTGAATAATTGAATCAATTGATTGATCGATTAGGAGTTAAACAATTGAGGTGAATTGGTTTCGTTGATTGACCAATTGAACAAGTGAATTGAATGAATATATTGTTAAGAATTGAATTGCATTATATGTTGTGTTTTACATAGAACAAGATCAATTCATTGTTGTACCTTCAATTATTTGTAGAATAGTGTTGTGGATAAAAGTTGAAAAAGTTGACAAACCTATTCAACTCCCCCCCCTCCCCTCATTTTCTAGGTGAGAAACACACTAAGGGCCAACAACACTTAATAATTAATAATTCTAATAATTAATAAAATTTCTATCTCCCATGTCTATTAATTTTAAGAGAGTTGACCGTATCTAATTTTAATATTAGTATTTTTTTTTATCATCTATTTGAGTCATTTTGTTTTTGCTAGTATTAATTAAATATTCAAGACAGATTTTTGCAAATATACAAGTCTAAAGAATAGTAGAATTCGAAAGATAAATTTGTTGTGCATTTACATTGATTACAAGTAGGCATGTGATTTAAGAATTGTAGTGTTTGAAAGTTATTAATATGTTTACAATAACCTTAAGTAAAATTTAGTTTTGACTATATGTTAGATTAATACTTGAAAGTTGTCTAAAATTAATTCTGGACTTAATTATTTTAGTGTGTTAAACAAACAGAGTAGACAAAGCCTCTAGTGTTTGGACCCAAATGTTATGTTTCGTTTGAACACAAATTTGGTTTTTGTTCTAACTCGAGTTGTTCTGACAGTAATATTTTGGTATGTGTGAGACTTATTCCTACTAGTTTTACATTTGTGTCTTGCTTTATGTTGGATTGTCCCATATCACTCGTCTCTATCTCCTCTGGTCTATATATGAAGGTTCTTTCTCCCTCTCTTTAACACCTAGGTTTTAAAGATCGAGCTAATTTAGAGTTGAGCCTCCAATTTTTAACATGGTATCAGAGCCAGGCAAGAGCTCTAACTTTGGGCTAGCTGCACAGGGCCGCTCACCTACCTTTCCTCCAAGGGCAATGTGGTCCAGGAGGCGTGTTGGATTGTCCCACATCGCCCGTCTCTAGCTCTCTAGTCTATAAATAAGGGCCCTTTCTCCCTCTCCTTAACACCTAAGTTTTAAGGATCGAACTAATTTAGAGTTAGACCTCCAATTTTCAACAATATATAAGAAGTTTTTTTTTTCCTTACATAAGGATCCATCAAGCCTCTTGAAGCCAGAAAGATACCGAGTGATTTTTATAGCAGGACTAGGTGGATTCATTCACAAACAATTTCACACTGCGAAGGTGATGAATTTGCGGTTCATGGAAGCATTCGAAATTGTGATGGATTGATTAAGTAAATCGACTGATATTGCAAGAAGAGTGTAACAGTAATTTATAAGGTTGTGACAGTTTGTTAATTATAGTCTTTGTATGTGGTGATTTGATTTGATTTAATTAGTGGAGTATTTTACTTACAACAATGGATTCTTTCTTTTACATGAGAAGAAGGTTTCTTAAATAGGAATTCAACTCAAGGAATTAAGTAGGAAGAACTTTTGGTCAACAATCTCTATTAATTGAACCTGATATAATTAGTATTTATATAATTAAAATTAGAGCAAAAAAGTATACACAAGTGGTATTAGAGCAGCTAAAAATTAATTAAAAACTTTTTAAGATACAATGCTTTTGAAAAAAAAAATTATTTAATAAAAAACCACTCTCTAATGCTAATGAGCTTGAGAGATTGAAATATTCACTTAAATTAGAATTTTGATTTTTTCAGTTATTTACACCACTTGATAATTTTGGGACAAATAGTATTAGTCATTGTCTATTTTCTCTTCTTCTTTTTTTTTCTCATTTTCCTTTCCTACTAGATTTTTTTTAAGGTTTTTAAATTTTTTATTTTAAATATAAATTCTAAGTATTGTGATAATGCATCATTGATTTATATTTGTATTAATTAGGGTTAATTAGTCTCAAGTCCTTCTAAAAAATAATTAATTATTGTAGAGTTCAAGAATTTTTTATGTTTGAAGTGAAGGACAATTATTTTTTGGTTTTTTTAGGTTGAGATCCATTTTTTATGAGCTGGCATTAAATAGTTTTTACATATGACAATAATACTCTTAATATAATTTAACCCTACACGTACAATTCCCCCCCCCCCCCCTTTTTTTTTTGAAACCAATTTCATTTTTACAACCTTCCTCTTCCTCTCTCAATCTCTTTCTTCTCCCCCTCCACCACCGACCACCATTGCCCAACCTCACAGGCTTCTCCATCCACTACCGCTAGAGGTGCGACAGTCTTCAACACGTAACAACGGCTCCTCCATCAGCTGCAACCCATGACGACCATAATCTACCGAAGATTAAAACAAGGAGAACCGCACATGCGTTATACTTCAATGATCTTCAGTTTAATCTCCATCAGCCCCCACCCACCATGCAAGAACCTTAGATCTTTAGTGAATTGTTGTGGCTTTTTTTTTTAATTTACATGGCATTTTTTTTTTTTATCTTCAATAAATGTTCTTGCATCTTAATAACGTTTTTTATTTTGTGATCTAAAGGGAACTTGATGTGTGTGTATATATATTATATATGAATGGAGATGACTGTGTGAGATAGAAAGTTATAAGAAAGATGAAAGTTCAGATTTCATTTTCTATTCTTTTTTAAGGGTTTGTTTTTGTTGTTTATTAGGTAGAGGCATGTTTGTCTTATCATTGATTCATGATAGGGCTTACCTACTGAGAAAGTGACAACATTCTAAAATCAGAATTGGGAACAAAGAGTTACAAATCGCTGGATTCAAGCAAAAGTTAGAAACCATGAATTACAACCAAAACAAAGCATAAGCTTTTCTTTTTCTTTTTTCCACGGTATGTGTAAAATGGACAAGTTTTTTTTCTTCTCAATCTTAATTATTACACAGCAGTTTTCGTGCTTTCACTTTGGGGGTGGCCAACTAGCAAATGCAGTCAATATATTTGACTTGCTCCCAATTTTTACACTTTTGTGAAAGTATAAAATTTTATACTTTTAGGATAGTGTGAGATTTTACACCTTCACAACTAGTGGGTTTTTAATCTTTCGTGCTTTATATACTGATTATTTTTATATAAAGTTTTACAACCTTAACAGTCAGTTTTAAAAAAACTAATATGTGACTAAAAGCTCAATAAAACTAATAATAATTGAGAATTTTCTCAATTTTTATGAATTAGTAGAATTTTACAGTTTTAGAAAATGTGTAAATATTTACACTTTTGTTGCAACGAAATTTTTCACTGAAAAGTGTAAAATTCTGCACTTCCACTGAATCGAAATTTTGACAATTTTGGATCGATTTTTTTCTTTCAAAATTTTCATTTGAAATATGAATCTTGTTTGATAGATCTCAATTTTTAGAGTTCAAATATATAAATTTTATTAAAAACGAGTTATAATTTATAAGTTATTAAATATTAAAATCTTGAAAAAAAATTTGAACAATGTGGCACTATTCACGCTCCTAATATTCGAAAATGATAAACTAATTAGGAAGTGTAAAGATATTTTAGTCCCTTAAAGATTTGAAGAACTTCGTAGATTATTAATTTTAAATTAGAACTTGATGATAATTTTTATACTTAAGTTGGGATCTGATGATAATTTTTATATTTTTAGTGGACTTCTAACTAAATGACCTTATTAATTAATATATTTTAGATCTCTCAAAATTATTAATTATAAGAGGATGCAACAGTAAATGAAATGTGAAATGCGAATATCATATTCCTGTAATCCTGTGTAAAAAGTCTTTTGTTTTGCTTCCATGCAATACCTACAATCAGAAAAAATATACACACCGTTACATTTAATGAGAGATTAAGTTTGTATGATTCAAACTGAAAAAATAATTATAAAATAGTTTAATCCTAATTAAATATATAAATTTAAAGGAAAAATACTTAAAAATAAAACCTTCAATTCAAAAGATTCATGTTAATTTTTTGTTATCTAAAAGATCCAAATAAAAAAGTATAGCTGTTGGCTTCCATCTCAACTCTGTTAAAAAATATTATTAGTTAAACTAAAATAGTTTTCAAAACTTATTTTTAAAAAATACTAAAAATTTCAAAAATAAAATAAAATCTTCAATCTGAAAAAATTATAAATCTTTTTCTATCTTAAAGGCGTAAAAAAGAATGTTTCATACATTTTATTTATTTATATAAAATGGGAGACTTTTGGATATATATATATATATATATATATATATATGAAGAAAATCATAAAACTAAATTAATTAATTTTATAAATTGATAATTAATCCATTGATATTTTACCTGTTAATTTCTTTGGTCCAGCGATAATTTCTTTTTCTAACTTTCTAATATCAAGGCTTCGGTCCGTTTAAGTCACCAATATATAATTTCTCTAACTCAACTTCTTATATTAATTTTCAGGTATGTGTTTCTTAATATGACAGTTAATTAAGAATTAATAAATTCTTAATATGAATATTAAGCTTTTAGGAAGTGAAATTTTATTTTTTAGGCCTTTAGATAAATAAAAAATGTTATAATTTTTTTTGGATTGAAGAATTAATTTTTTCGTCTTTTTAGTATTTTTTTTAAAATATATTATTTTAGTCTAATCAATAATAGTCTTTTAATAGAGTGAAGGTAAAAGCCAACAGTTAGACTTTTTTTTTGTAATAAAAGTTTCTTATTTGGATCTTTTAGAAGAAAAAAAATATATCTTAAATTTTTTAGATTGAAAATTTTATTTTAAATACTTTTTAGTATTTAAAATAAATTTAAATTATTTTATGTATTCTTTTAAAATCAAATTTTCAAAAAAATCTTAATATACTAGATAATGAATATCTGCTTATCAAAAAGAAAATTAAATATTTATAAGTTAAATTACAATAAACCCATCATGATAAAAAAATTATATAGTCAAAGTTATTATGGTATCAGGATGGAAGTGTTGACATGACATTTAGCAGGGGTAGAGCATGATAAGGTTACAATTTTCATTGTTAATGCTAAACATAACAATTTTCCTAAATTTGGATCTCAATTATAAATTTTTAAAAGTCTTAAGTAATCTCGAAATAAAAATGGATACTAAGAAATTTAGGAATAATAATTGATCAGGTGCAAAACTGTAAGTGCACAGTATCATAGTTTTATAGTAAAGTGGTGAGAAGAGTATCACCCTCAGGAATTAGTAACTTACTTTTGACAAATACCAAAATTGTACTAATCTCGACTTTATTCAGAAAAGTCACTAAGATTTTTGTAATTGCAATTTAAAATAAAATCAATTTAAAGAAAATTCTCAAAGGAAAAGATAGATGTTGTTCGAAAATCAAATTAATGGGAAAGAAAACTTCTAAGAAATCGATTTCACCTAATCCCTCACTATGCTTTACTCATCTAACTAATTGAATTTAGTTCTCTATGTTTGTTAGCAAATCTCCAATTCATCCAAAAGCCTCTTTCGACAGTCAATTGAAAATTATTCTTGTTCATCATTTTACACAAGAGTATGCAAATTAATAAAGCCAAAAAGCAATAAGACCAATGATTTTAATACTACATAAGTTCATACAAGTCTTTCGATCTCTATACTCATCTATGCCAAAATATCCAAGATATATCCTATAATTCCCTCTTTCAACAGCAAATCACAAGATCAAAATCATCTAATTAATGGCCAGTTAATTAGAAGCAATAAGCTCAGAATAAATCAGACAAACATGAAAGAGAATTACTTCAAATTTGCATAGAAAAGCAAGTATAGTTCAAGACCAGATTACATCATTTTCCTAAAATAAAGAAAATTGAGTTCATGCTAAAAATTAAATTCAACATAAACGAATTCAGCATAATTTTTCTGAGAGAAATGGAAGAAAATGAACACTAGAAAAAATACTCGTCGCAGTCCTGCAGTGTCGTCCTCCAACACGAACAGCAGCGTCCTTTTCTTCTTTTTTCTTCCTTCCCTTTTTTTCTTTCTTCAATGTCGTCTTCTATTCGGCACCTCCCCTTTCTCTTTTCCCAACGCCACTTCTCTATTTTTTCTTTTTTCTTCTCCTGTTGCGCCGCTTCTCTACTATGCCGCACGTTCTCTTTCTTTTCCCAGCTTCCTCCACTAGGACCCTTCTTTTTTCTAGCCGCCTTTTCTAAACACAACCCCTCTTCAACGCATTTTTATTTTTTTTTCCAGGGTTTTGGTTGGACGGCTTGAAGAAATTGAAGCTCATGCTCCTAATTAACGTATCAGGTTGTCCAGCCCAAGTAGACATGGATCAAAGCCATAATTTACAAAGTGAGCAGGGTGGTAAAATAGATGTGTGTATTGATCTTCAGCGTGGCATCTTGCCATTTTACCAAGTCAAACCTTCATCTTTAAATCTCACTCAAGCGTACGTCTAGTGTCCAATTCTTTCTTGGCTTTTATTTTTTAAAGTGCCTCTTCATTGAATGAGAGAGTCCATAGACAATGGGCTGCTAAAATTAGGATCTTCAATTTCTTCAAATCTGAAATAAAATTTAAATTATGACAATGAAGCCTAAAATCAACCAGAAAATAAATAAAATTATACTAAAGTTTAAAGTTAAGGAGTGATAAAATATTCTAAATTATGCAAGTCATCAATAATGTTAATCTAAATTTATTGAAATAGTTTTTCCAAAAGAAAGCAAAATCAAAAACTTTTTTAAGAAAACAGAGAATCTGTTATTTTTAGTTTTACAGAAAACAAAAACTTACAGAAAACAGAAAGTTTCAGAAAACATAAATTTACAGAAAATGGTTTTAAAAAGAAAACAGTATAATAAATTTCCAAAACAAGAACAGAAAACTATAAAATCATAGATTACAGCATAAGAAAAATAAAATCTGTAAACACTTATAGAAACTGGAAAAACTAAAAGATCAAGGCTTGTGTTTAACACAATGTCCTTAAGATGAATTACAGCCCTCGCAATGGTGCTTACGAGCTCTTGGTCGTCCGTCTCCCAAGATACAATGACCAACGCACTTGAAGATGAAGCACTCAACCTTTAGTGCACAATGAACCAAACAATGACTTGAAATTCTCTCAAAACTGACGCATATAATGTATATTTCTGAATGAATCTATATGCAATGAATGTGTGTGTATTTATAGACTTTTTTATGGCTGTTTGGTACAGTCATGAAGGTTTAGTTGTGTCTGTTCATGGTGAACAGATACAGTCGCACCCATGAGGAAGACGACTGTTCAATCAAAATTTAAACCAACACAATCGCAAAACGACTTCAGTTTTGGATTTAAACCAAAACCAAAAAACTGTACTCGCAAAACGGTGACATTTTTAGTTTTCAATTAATCTGGTAACTAAACGGCAGCGTTTTAATTTGTTTTTAGCAGTAACAAAATGACAGTGTTTAGTGAAAAATTATTTAAATTAGTTTTCTCCAAAAAGATATATATACGACGGGCCAAGCCCAAGCCCGAACCCAAACCCGACCTAACCGGGCCGGTTCGATGCAGGGCAGGGTGAGGCTGCGGCGGCACGCGCGCACGTGTGTGGTGAACCCAGCATGTGCTAGGTCCTCCCCCCTCCATAAAACTTGGGTACCCCTCGGGGCGCAAACTCTCCTCCAACACAAGTGTATATATACTCTTTAAAATTCTTGTACCCATCATATGTGGGATACAAGCTTTTTCCATAAACTTCAAACTTTGTTACCATTTTCAAGTGGTGATGTTTGGAAGGTAATTTCTCATTCACTCCTTAATGGTTTTGAGCAACCCAATATATAATCTTAATCTCCTCATAAAGGAGAACACATTCCTATATGGACCCACTAAAATTAATTTATGGGACCCACTTTAATTTTAGCTCAAAGATAGCTAATTATAATGCTCGAAAAACTCATTTTTTCGACAATCCCCCACATGAATGAAATTGACTAAAAGTAATGCAAATGATATGCAAACACTAAGAGAGAGTTCAGTTAAAAATTTTTTGCATAGAGAAAGGTATTTTGTGACCTTGAACCTTCCCTCGTGAAATGCTATCGAGGTTACTGATTGATCAGTGAACATAATGTCTTGGATTGTTCACTCGTTTGTGTAAACCAAGACAACAACATTCACACAGAATCTTTCTTGATACAGTTGGTTCTCATGATTTTGTTCATTTTGGCCCTGAACAATTCCCAGTTTCATGAGTGCTTCTAGAAAATTTAGCCTTTATCATTCTCATCAAACCAGGCCCAGTTCACACTCACATAGGTGATTTCTTATTAAGATTATCCTACTATACCCCACCTGTATATTTAACAAGGTATAAGAATCATTAGAAGTTTAACTTATCATTTTCAATGCTACAGGCATCACTATTTTTTATCATAGGAATGGGTAGAAGATTTTATCTTCATAGTGATCTTTCATGAGTCTCACATAATTCGGTTGTCCCATTGAACCTAGATTATGGGATCTCCAATCAACTAGGTTGGGTTGCCATTATGGTGACTCTTAGTGCATAGGCTTTAAGCCCATTCCCCTTAATGATTTATTCACTTGCTTTCTAGTCAAAACCTTTGGTTAACGGATCTGCAATGCTATCCTTTGACCTATGTATTCAATGGTTATAATACCATTAGAGAGAAGTTGTTTCACGGTATTATGTCGTCAACAAATATGTCGAGACTTACCATTATACATATGACTCTGTGCCCTACCAATCGCGGATTGACTATCGCAATGAATACAGATAGCGAGCACAGGTTTTAACCACATTGGAATATCTTCTAGGAAGTGACAAAGCCACTCAGCTTCTTGACCAGCTTTATCAAGTGTAATAAACTCAGATTCCATTGTGAATCTGAAATTCATATTTGTTTAGAAGATTTTCATGATACCACTCCACCACCAATTTTAAACAAATAACCACTTGTGGATTTTGAGTCTTTGGTATTGGATATCCAATTTGGGTCACAGTATCCTTCAAGTACTACTGGATATTTTGAGTAGTGTAATCCATAGTTTTCGGTGTATTTCAGATACCTCAAAACCCCAACTATTGCCTTCCAATGGTCCGGACGAGGATTAGTTGTGTATCTACTCAATTTACTAATACCGTAAGCTATGTCTAGACGGGTACAATTCATTACATACATTAGGCTGTCAATTATTTACGCATATTCTAGTTGCGATATACTTTTGCCATTGTTCTTGGATAAATATAGATTTACATCTACAGGTATTCTTGCTGGACTGCTATCATCTTATTTAAATTTCTTGAGAATTTTCTTGATGTAATGTGATTAAGATAATATCAGTCCATTTGATGTTCTAAAGATCTTTATCCCAAGTATAACTATCATGCCTCGAATTCCCACGAACCCGAGGCGCGAGTAACGAAACTAAAAGAAAATAAAATAAATGACAATCTAATGGATTCAACTCAAAACTTACATTCATTTCCTTGAATGTACATTCATGTAAAGCACAATCAATAAAAACATTCAACATGTCATTCGGGCTTAAGCCCTGCAACACAAGGTATGCCCTCACGAGCCAAATATCCTTCTAGGTTCCCTCCTTCACTGAAGCATCTCTAAGTCTTGCGTAGCCGGAGTGTCATCTGAAATGGTGTCCCACGAATGGGTCAGCTCAACTGCTAGTACAATATAATGCTAATGTAAGAAACAAAATTAAGGGCGTGGCATGTGCGAGTGTACAGTTATATCTACATGTCATTCAATGTCATCCATACAATGTACAAGCGATAATCTACATGCCATCCAACTTATTAACATAATCTAAGGCGTGGCATGTGCAAGTGTACAGTTATATCTACATGCACAATTATAACCTACATGCCATCCCATCCATCCATACAATGCATTAACAAGATTCATCACACATTCATGAATTCATTAATACAATGTAATGAAAATATGCGTGACACGCCCATGTAACTCTATGCCATGTCAACTCCATGTCACACCCATGTCAACTCTATGCCATACCCATATCAACTCATGTAATGTAATGTCTCTTCACGGATCGCTCCCGTTGGTTCGGGTACCAAATGCAATGTCATGTCCCTTCACGGATCGCTCCCGTTGGTTCGGGTACCAAATACAATGTCATGTCCCTTCACGAATCGCTCTCGTTGGTTCGGGTACCAAATGCAATGCCATGTCATGTCCAAGGAATCACACTATGCCAATATGCTTTGATTCCACCATACCATAATGTAATCTCAATAAAGCATCATATCCACACATGAAGCATGCTTTAAATGATGTATTACACAATAAACATTCAAATCAGAAGATCATTTCATCAAGGTTACATACCATACATAGTCCATTTAACACATGCTTTAAGTCACGTATTTCATAATCCCAACAATTCTCAAAAACATAATCCACACATTATGCTAACACATGCGATTTACACATAGTCATGATCCACCTTCATCACCAAACTTTCAAAAAGATAACAAGGGACACATAAGCATATAAGCAATAAAACAAACACGTGAATCATCAAGTCAACATGGCAGTTACTCCTAAACTTAATTCTATTTCTTACTTAGCACAATATATCGTACCTGATGGGTTGGTCTCAACCCTAATAAACCATGCTCGTAGTGTAGTGGCTAGTAGTGAAAATGTAGAAGGTCAGACCACCTTCCCCTTGCCTTTCTGTGTCCCTAAAATCACAAAATGCGACTCAATCCATTTGTCAGTTTGAATGATACTATTCATCAAATTTTATGTCTTTATTTTATTAGTTTTCAATTTGCTAAAATAAATTCTACCATTGGGTCCAGAACGTCGAAAAAAATAGGTTTAGGCTTTTGCGAAATTTAATTTGGGCGTTCGGGCTAAAAAGGGTAAAACTATCATTTCACACCTCTGCGGTTCCTTACATCCCGAGACCCCTTCTCGTAAATCAAGCTCCATGGTTGAGTCTGGAATGTTCGAAATAATAAAAATTCACTATCTTCTCATTTTAATCGGGGTTCGTTTGACTGCGTTTTAACTCAAGGGCATTTTGGTAATTTTTAAGGGTTCCACGGGTCTTTTATTTTTTGGGACCTTATCTTGTGTCACGGACCTCACCGTTGGTCTTAGTAGGTCCAAGATAGTCAGAAAACATATATGATTTGTCTTATTTGGGTTCCGGGCCATTTCGGGACATTTAATTTAATTTAATTTAATTTTAATTAATTAAAGAGTTTTATAATATATATATATATATATATATATATATATTTGTGAAGTAAAGAGGCACGGTTGGTAACCGTCCTCACTGGTCACGCGCGTCTCTTCCCCACGCACGGTTCCTGGTTCGAATCTCCCCAACCCCTTTTTTTTCTTTTCTTTTCCTTTTCATCTCATTTAAACTATTGGCCCCAAACCACTTAAGCAACCCAGGCCCAAAAAATAAAATTTAAAACAGGCCTAACACCTTTAGACCAAAACGGCCCAACGGTTCAGCCCCTCACCCCACGACCTTTCGGTCGTCTTCCCCGACCAAAATTTCGGCCGATCGCCGGACTGCGACTGCCCCCCTCATTTTCTCTGTGTTTTTGACGTCCGATTTCCACTGTTTTCACGTTAACTTACTCCTGGGACCCTCAGGGATGTTTTAAAACCGGTCTTAGACCCTAACAACTCACTCTCCGACACCCATTTTCACCCTTTTCCGATCACCAACCCAGATTCCGGCAAGCTTCATTTCTTAGTGTTTTTCTCACTGTTTTAATCCCAATCTTTTTCAAACATTTTTCTGCACTCATTACCAACAATTTCTGACCATTTAAACAGGGTATTATACATAAAATATTAAGAACCCGATTCATTCTACCAACCTGCAACTATCTTTCTCTCTCTCATTTCTCAATCATTTTTAATTATTTTTCTTGCTAGTTAACCCTTGTTTCATGCTCAGTTTGGTTCTACTCTTTAAACTAAATATCATGCTAGAAACTTTCAAAAACAGAAGCTTGACAGTTTACCTCATTTTCTCAGTTTTCTCTTTGGATCCCCTCCTCTCCTCTACTGTTCCACTTCTAAGCTTTCTGTTTCTCCCCAAAATGCTCTCAGTCCCTTCCCTCTTTCATTTCTTTGTTTTATGTTTTTTCACCCAACACCCCACGTATACATATATAAATATACATCAACAACTCTACCGCCCTAAGTCCCATCTCACTCTCTCTTTCCCGTTTCTCTCTCTTCCCAACCTCTTTTCTGACTTCCTCTCTTGTCCCATGCAACAATGCATTTAATGCATTGCTTGCAAACTTGGTTCTCATATATATATATATATATATATAAATACATATATATTATATCACACCCAAATACCCAAGCTAATGTCACTGTCTCACGTCCACACACACACAACGGCCTACAGCCGCACACCACCACCTGTCTGTACACACAACAGCCCCCATGCCCCTTTCTCTCTTTTCTTCCCCTTCCTTTTCAGAATGCATTAAATGCATTTCTTGTTACTTTAGTTTTCCATATATATATATATATATATATATATATATCTTATATTGCACACACACACGGCTGCACACACACATACCTGTCCTCCACCCCACTCTAACCTATGTATATACATATCTACATATATCTATATACAACACATCAAATATGTACACATGTGTATATATATATATATATGGCCACACATGCATCACACACATGGATAACCTACATTACATGCATACACAAGGAGAGACAATAAAATAAAATTAAAACCAATAAAAAAAATAAGTAATAGATAAATAAATAAATAAAAAAATTCATTCAAAAAAAAAAATTCATTCAAAAATTTCAAATCTTCACAATAACATTGGCAACACCTAAGTCCTTCATGTCAAACTTATTGTTTAACATTTTCTTGGTAGCTTTAATAACTTCATTATTACTATCCATAATGAGCATATCATCAACATAGAGAAAAATAATGAAAAAATCATTTTCGGTGTTTTTGACATATACACATTTGTCATACTCATTGATTTTGAACCCATTTGACATCATTACACTGTCAAATTTCTCATGCCACTCCTTTGGTGCTTGTTTTAATCCATAAAGAGATTTAACAAGCCGACATACTTTCTTTTCTTGACTTGGAATAATAAACCCTTCGAGTTGTTCTATGTATATTTCTTCATCTAATTTATCATTTAAGAAAGCTGTCTTTACATCCATTTAATGTATTTGAAGATTGTATATAGCTGCAATAACTATTAACATTTGAATGGATGATATTCTTGTAATAGGTGAATATGTATCAAAATAGTCCAAGACTTCCTTTTGCTTGTATCCTTTGATAACAAGTCTGGCTTTGTATTTATCAATAGATCCATTTACTTTTATTTTCTTCTTGAATATCCATTTATATCCAAGAGGTTTTGAACCTAGTGGAAGATCCACCAATTCCCATGTATGATTTTGCATAATAGATTCTACTTCATTATTTATAGCCTCTTTCTAATAAGGGTCTTCAGGACTTGACATTACTTTTTTAAAGCTTTGAGGCTTGTCTTCTAACAAATATGTTAGAAAATCTGGATCAAAAGATTTTGATGTTCTAGCTCTTTTGCAAGCGTCTAGGTTCATCATCATCTTGTTGGCCTTGACTACTGCTTATTGCAGTATCATGAGTTCTTTTAATTGAACTCGACTCCTATGATGATTTGTAAGGAAATACATTTTCAAAGAAGGATGCATTCCTTGACTCAATAATAGTATTAACGTGCATATCGAAATTTTTTGATTTGTAAATCAAAATCGATATGCACTACTATTATGAGCATACCCAATGAAAACACAATTAACTATTATTGATCTTATTTTAACCTTTTTGGGTGTAGGAACCGTCACTTTAGCCAAACACTCTCACACTTTTAAATGTTTGTAAGAAGATCTTCGACCTTTCCACAACTCGTAAGGGGATTTATTAGTTTTCTTGTGAGATATTCAGCTGAAAATATAATTTGTAGAAAGAATTGCTTCCCCCCACAAATTTTGAGGTAGTCCAGAACTTAATAATAATGCATTCATCATTTATTTTAAAGTTTTGTTCTTACGTTCAGCAACCCTATTTTGTTGAAGTGAATATGATGCAGTTGTTTAGTGTATAATACCATGTTATGAATAGAATTCACCAAAGGGTGCTTCATATTCACCACCTCTATCACTTCTCAACATCTTGATCTTCTTATCAAGTTGATTCTCAACCTCATTCTTGAAATGAATAAATATTTTCAATGCCTCATCTTTACTTCTTAATAAGTAAACATAACAGTATCTTGTGCAATCATCAATAAAGATGAGAAAATATTTCTTACCACCTCTTATTTGTGTAACACCCCGACCCGATTAAATGATACTTAAGTCACTAATTATTAATTAGTGACATTAAAAAGAATATAGTAAGCCATGATAAAATTAAATATAAAATTAATATAATTATCATAAGAGACACGAACGGAGATTCACTATTGGCAAAATAAATAATTAAGATATCGAGTCTCGACTTTAAGCGATGTGCTGCTATTCATAATAAACTACTAGTATGGTAAGGTATAAAATATATAATAAATATATATATATATATGTAAAGATATATATTATTATCTTTATAGCCAGAAAGCTAACGAGAAGCTGTTGGAATAATAGAAAATATGAAAATAATGTGTAAATAGAATAAGGTATAAATGGAGACTCAATATTGATAAAACAAGTAACGACGTTACCAAGCCACGGCTGTATGGTAAACATATTGCCATTTTATAAATTAATTTCTGATAAAATAAAATATCATATAATACAGTGAGATAGACCGAAAAAGATGCTATACGTATACACATATATAGTTCTACATAAAGATAGAAAAACATATCAAAGACTCGCTCTATATATCGTTGTATATAATATTTGTATAATATTGTAAACTTGAAACTACCAAAAGGAAGCCGCTCGGAAACATTAAAAACCAACTGCCGAGAAATTGAAAAACAGGGGGCTGAGTGATGCTTCCAACGGCTGACGGTGGTTTATATGTGGATGTGACGGTATGGCAGATGGAGGGAAGTGAGGGGAAAATTCTGGACCGATGGTATATCTTTATGTATCTCTGTATCTGTAGCAAGAATGGGGAAGCCATTGATTATTTCCCTGTCTGTGTTTTGCGGCCTAAAATCAA
Source organism: Nyssa sinensis (assembly GCA_008638375.1). Taxonomy (NCBI): domain Eukaryota; kingdom Viridiplantae; phylum Streptophyta; class Magnoliopsida; order Cornales; family Nyssaceae; genus Nyssa; species Nyssa sinensis. The sequence goes on along the minus strand of CM018051.1, from coordinate 22,994,701 downwards.
CGAAGACTCATGTCTTGAGCCTTCCAAAAATCAGTTCAAGGTCGCTGAGTTGAAGGAAATTTGCAGCAACGGTTGGTCGCCGAGTTGGATTGCGAGGCTGTGATCCAAGCGGCTAAGTCGGACCGTCGGGTGGAGATTGAGCGAGATGGATCCGCTAATCCAGTCGCGTTCGTGTTGGAGAAAATCCGAGAGACCACCGCGCCGTCGCAGCAGGGGACTAACGGGGAGTCGCTTACACGGCCGTCGATGCGCTCGATGCTGCTCGGACGGGCCACCAGACGGTTGGAAGGGAACCTCTGTTCCTTGATGTGTTGCTGCGGCTAATCGGAGATCAGTTTCACTGATTGTTTCAAGTGGCAGGAACTGTTGGAAGGGAACCTCTGTTCCTGGATGTGTTGCTGCTGCTAATCGGGAGCAGACCAAGGAAGTGTGTGTAGTTGTTACGGTTTTTGTGGTTCGGAGTTGACGGAGGCAGCGATGCAGCAGGTGATATGTGTATATGTGTGTGAATGTTGCGGTTTAGGGATGGTTTCCTCCGTTTTGCCGTTGCAGTTGTAAACAGGGGTGAACATCAGGTGGATTGGTAGGTGCCAACTTCGGCCATATCGCTAGATCATGACCTGAATTGGGTTTCTGCTTCAGGTTTTGGTAATTCGGTGGTCATGGGTTGGTTCAACAGAAGATGGTGGACTGTGATGAGGTAGTATTTCAAATGACTTGGCGATAAGTTGTGCACTGTTAACTCAGGTGGCCACAAAATGAAAATTGGGTTGGCGCGTCATGGGTAAAGTGTTTGGTGTTCGTGATGCCGAAGCTAATGCTAGATAATTGGATGTAAGAGAGATTGATGCTGCAATAGGAAGTTATATATGTATATGTATGCGTGTAGCAGTTTTATGGCATAAAAGAGAGAAAGAGAATGTTCAGATTTGGGATTTTTATGTGATTTGTGGTGTGCTGCTGTTACAAGATCTGGTGCAGTTGTTATGTGGTTTTAATTTTCTTTTCAATGGAGACATGATCACGTCTACTAGATCTCGTACAAAAGACAAGTCGTGAGTTGAACCAATCGCTGTTTGAGGGGGTGTTCACCAATATTTGGGGGTGTCATGTAATGGTACAATGGTAAACAAAAAGGGATTGTTTGAAAAGTTAAGTACAGAAAATAAGTTGGGCAACGAACGTAGTCCCTCATGAGAGAGATGGCTAAACGGTTGAAGGTCAGAGCAGGACACGTAATTGAGGCCGTGTGACACTCGACTGCAAATTTTCTAAAGTTGGCTGTTGGAGTGAAAGTGTACAGTCTCAATAAGATTACCAAAAATGTTTCACTGAAAAGAGAGATTTCACTGAGTTCACATGGATGGAATTCGAAATGGAGATAAGCATAATATGGAGGTAAGGTTTATTTTAAATTAAGCACTTCAAGTTACGTAGTTTTTTAAAGAGTTTTATTTTAAATAAATTACGAAATTATCCCTAAGTTCGAAACAAGTCAAACGAAGTCCTAAATAAAATAAATGGATAGTGTATTTTGACTATTTTGAACGTTCTAGATTCAATGGCAGGGGTCCATTTCACGAGATGGGACTCCGAAAAAATAAGACACATAAAAATATAAATTATCATTTTGCCCCTAAGGGCAAATGAGTACCTAATTGATAACGACTGGAGTCAAAATAACTTAAAATATTAGTTCGGACAGCTGTTAAGCCTATTTAAGGAATTTAATGACATAAGTTGAAACCCAATGAGTGGGTAATAGGCCGATGAACTTAATTAGGCCATCTGATAGACCTCTAAGATGATGAATAAGACATGAATGAATGAATTGTGATCTGTTTATAATTAATGATAATTATTCAGGCTATGCCTGAAGTATCTGGAGATCATCAGAGTATTTGTTAATGGAGAATATGACACTAAGAAACCGAGGTAAGTAAATCTGAACTTTGTTATGTGGTCCTTCCTCAGCTAGTCACGTTTATTTGCATATGCTGCTAAACTTGTACTCCATTTCCTACCTGATGAACCTGAATTCCTGATTGATGCCAATCTACTTGCGATTACCCAATGAATTTGATCTCCTTAATTGATGGCAATCGACTTGTGATTATTTATTCATGCATGTGCTTTGGGTTTGATTTGCTTGCTTATATCATTTTGCAATCTTGACTTGTTGATGCTTGAGCATGCTTATACCATCTTGTATATCGTGTCATGATCTTGTAATATATCTGTTGTTGGAAATCTTGTTTGTTATATACACTTGTGCATCGTTGATTGAGACATGGTTGTTCTCGGCAGCCCAGTAACATAGTTGTAAAAAGCTATAGTTATATATTGTTGCCTTCAACGGGTTATGTTCTCGGCAGCCCAGTAACATAGCGGTGGGAAGCTATAGTTATATATTGTTGCCTTGAACCGGTTATGTTCTCGGCAGCTTAGTAACATAGTGGTGTGAGGCTATGGTTATATTATGTTGCCTTGAACTGACTAGCTATGATCCATATCTTTGTTCCTGTGGAGAGTAGCATGATCATGATATTTTATATGTGCCTGGAGTTGTGTTCAGTCACAACGGCCCATCTATTCACAGATTGCGTGGGGGAAAGGCCCTTTGGGGTCTGTTGTGTCCTACGGGACCTGTAGTGAAAGAGCTCTGACGCTATTCAATAAGCCCGGGATAATGAGGCGAGGCTGAATGTGCGTTGTAATGAGGATATGCTGGGCCCCAGGTGATTCACGCATTCTGGGTTGTTAGTATTCGATGATGATATATCCTTGGTACTCATTGAGTGATCATATTCTATGCCCTGTGAATGATCATATTATTGCGATCATGTTATACTTTACTCGATGATGATATATCTTTGGTACTCGTTGGATGATCATATTCTATGCAAGCATGTTATACTTTTGATTGGCTATCGTAATTGTTGTGGCAAGCAGATTATCATGATTGGCTAGATCCCGGTTGTTGGATTCATCATTGCTATCTTCTTATATCTTATTTTGGGATAAGCCTTTTGGACCCTCGGGTCATTGTTACGTACCTTGGTGACTGGCCATGTATTTCTTGTTGCTCATTTGGCTATTGGCTATCTGTTATCCCTTTCTTCTATTATTCTTGTGAACTAACCCTGACCCATGGCAAAGCTAGGAATTTACTTGCTGAGCTTGTTTAAGCTCATTCCATTTATCTAACATTTTTCAGGTGACATTATGTGGGATGATATGCAATGAGATAACTAGCAGAACTAGTGAAGCACAACTGATTTACACTGACGAGATGAACTCCAAGTCAAGTTGACTACGTACTCTGTAAGGTTAAGTTCACAATTTGTATTATAATATTACATCATTAGTGATGAGGTTAGCCTAGTATGTTGGATCTCTATGATTAAATTGTACTTGGAGACATTCTGATTGTTGATCATTAGAGATGAGTTTGATTAGCTGAACGGTATTGGTGTAACTTCCGCTTTAAGTAATTCATTGATATAAAATGGATGCATTAGAGCACATATATTGATACTCTAGAGATATTTGGTGACTGATTCTAGACGTGCTCTGATGTGTTTGGATTGAATTGCATTTTTCAATTTAAAAAGGTTTTAATTTCCGCTGCTTTAACCCTACATTTAGAATGTAATTCATTGTAAAGTTCAGAAGTTGTCCTTTGGTTGGTCGCATTGTCGGTGGGGAAAACCTGGCAAGGTGGCCAACTGGCATCACGTCCTCGAGATCCGCGTTCTACGGCCCGTGGGCCGTTCTCCCCTCAAAAGGATCTGAAACACTAAGTAGAGTTTTAACAAAAACTATTTTATAATCATTAAATATCTGATAGCATAGTCAGGTCATCATTTAGATACATGTCAAAAAGGACATAAGTGTTTCAAAATACAAATCCTCAAAAACACAAACAAATAGGACCGTGGTGACATGGGAGTGTTAAGACCTTGTCAATATTTAACTTAATACAAAACTCGCCAAAATAGCTACTAGTAGCTAGCAGCGTCTAGACCCCTAGAGCGCTTGAAGGCTCCCCAACTTCTTGTTGTCCTGAAAAATTTAAGGGAGGGGGTGAGCTAATAGCCCAATAAGTAATTTCCTAGCTTTAACATGGGTTAAGGTTAATCCAAGGGATTGATAGAACAAAAAAATAACAGATAGCCAACAACCAATGAGCAACAAAAATTACATAGCCAGTCACCAAGATGCACAACAATATTAACCCGAGGGTCCAAAAGAGGCATATCCCAATATAAGACAAAAGGAAAAAAAAGGCCAATCAAAAATGGGATCTAGCCTATCATGATGGATTGCTGCCACGACAAAACGTTAGCCAATCAAGGTTATATCATGCTTGCAATAAATGATCATTCACAGGGCATAAAATATGATCATCCAACGATTACACGAATAAATCACTATCGAGTTCTAATAACCCAGAAATGCGTGAATCACCCAGGGCCCGGCATACCCCACTAAAACGCATGCTCAGATCCGCCCCGGTTCCTCGGGGTCTCTGAAAAGCGTTAGAGCTCTTTTCTCATTGGTCCCGAAGGACATATAAAACCCCAAAGGGTCTTTCCCCCACGCAATCCGTGAATAGATGGGTCATTGTGACTGAGCACAACCCCGGGTACATGCCAATTACTATGATCCATAAAATTCCACACAAGGATGTACAAAAATACCAAACAATTGATATCAAAATCAACAAGTCATGAAGTGTATGGAATAACAAGATTTATCTCAAGATCAAGTCATAGTATAATAGCACAATGATACTCAAGTATCAGTGATCAATTTCACAATAAGGTAAACAAGCAAGTCAAATCCAAAGAATAGACATATCTGATAACCACAAGACGATTGGCTTCAAATCAAATAATTTAGGTAGTGATAGAGTACAAAGCTGGCAGCATATGAAAATAAGTGTGACTGGCTGGGAATAACCCATATTAAAGCATCGGAATTACTTACCTCAAAAATAGCTCTCGGCAGTTCTACTAATTTAAATCTCCTTCTCTTTCCCCTTGTAAGTTCCTATAAATTAGAAACTTAATTGTCATTAACCCATCTCGGTATTAAAGTATATTCTTAAGGTTGCTAAATTTATTACATCGGCCTTCAGAGTATTTTATTTGGGTAAACGGATTCCACCGTTGGGTTCGGAACGTCCAAGAAATTCGGCTTAGGTTTTTACGGATCTTAAATCGAACTCTTGGATTGAAAAGGGCAAAACTGTCATTTTGCACTTTACGTGTCTTTTATTCCCGGAACCCCTTTTTCTAATTTTTGACCTCACTATTGGGTTCGGAAGGCTCGAGATAATAAAAATTGACTATTTATGCATCTCGTTTGGACTTCGTTTGAATTATTTTAGGACTCGGGGTAGTTTTGTAATTTTTCTTAAAATAATATATATTTAATTTTTCTGATTTAAGCTTTAATATAATTGTTTAAAACTTTTGGGGCCGGTTTTCTATTTCCAACAGTTTCAGTCTGAACTAGTGGGTTCACTGGACTTAACCCTAAACCGGTTTAAATCCCTACTGAACCAACCGGTTCGGTTTAGCTCAAAAATGCCCCCCGTTTTTTCCGATCACCCTCTCTGATCGCTCGCCTGGCGCCGGTGCAGATTCTGCACCCATTTTCTTCACTGTTTTACACGATTTCTACATCCAAATTTTCTGATTTTTTAACCAAATCAATCCTTATAATCTCAACAACTGATTTAAACTAATTTGGATTTGATTTGCTACGGTTTTTTCGACACCCACATAACTTTCTGGCGTTACACCGGTGAAGAGATAATTTGGCCACCAAATGGCCATTTCTTGATCGTTTAAGGTGATTCAAAGTGCGTTGGACTCCTGGAGATGTTTCCTATTGATTTCTATTCTCAAAATCAAGGTTTGTTTGATGGATAGAATTCCACCTATGATTGACCGAAGCTAAATTTCCTGGTTCTGGGTTTTTTTTTTTCTACTTTGAACTCTCATCAATTCTAGTAGTAATGACAATAACTTCAAATATAAATGAACATAATTTCAACTAGAAATATACCTGTTTGTAGATTTCCTCTAAACTACTCTAAATCAATTCTCTCTCTCTTTCTAAGTTTCCTTGTTTCTGCGCCTCTATTTTCTTTCTCTCTCACTTCCCTTTTTTCTCTTCTAATTCCTTTCTTCATCGACCTCATGGTCGGTGGTATTGCCACCCGTCATGCTTCCTATCTACACCTCACTAATATCACATGTTACACTTACACTTGGCTGTTACATGCAGCCACTTACTCTCCCTCCAACGTCTCAATGTTTCTACTGGTTTTCAATTCTACCCACAGATTTCCTTCTTCTCGTTTCATTTCTTTCTTCACTACAAACCATGTGCTAGCCGCACATGGTTTTCATCATACTTATATATATATATATATAATATATATTTCATACATATATAAATATATATATATATCCCGTATACATATATATGTACATATATTTTCACTATATATATATTTATAGTTATGCATTTAAATATGTACGCGTTATTCCGTAATGTCGGGCATTCCGGTGCGGCGGCACTTGGGCACCCGTGATTGCCTACTGTTCACATGACATTAAATGGTGCGTAGATTTTATTTACATAGAAATTTTAAAGTACAGCTTGGGATTACACGTCATGGCCTGGTCTAACCCGAGTCGGGTATCGGCTATCGGCTATCTCGGGTCGGGGTATTACATTCTTACCCCCTTAAAAATAACTTTGTTCTCAAACTTAGCATATACTAAGACAGAAATAACTGGGGGTACTTAGCTCGCATGTCATCCTCCCTCTCCTAAGTTGTCTCTTCGACTTGATGATTTCTCCAAAGTACCTTCACCAAGGGAATGGACTTGTTGCTCAAAACTTGCTCCCGACGATCCAAGATCTGTACCAGATGCTCGACGTATGTCAGATCCTCTTGGACGTCTAGTGGCTCGTGCTCGATCACTTGGCTGGGATCATGTAAGCACTTTCTCAACATGGACACGTGGAAGACGTTGTGCACATGTGCTAACTCCGCTGGCAAGGTAAGTCGGTACGCCACCGGTCCGACTCGTTTCATAACCTCAAATGGTCCAATGTAGCGGGGTCCTCAACTTTCCCGTTTTACCAAATCTCACTACGCCCTTCATGGGCGACACCTTCAAAAACACAAGGTCGCCCTCTTCAAATTCTAGTTCACGTCTTCGGACATCAGCATAGCTTTTTTGACGACTTTGGGTTGCTAGCAACCGTTGTCTAATCAATCGAATCTTTTCTGAAGTCTGCTCTACCATCTCAGGGCCATATAACTTCCTCTCGCTTACCTTGGTCCAGCACACTAGGGGATCTGCATCTCCTATCATATAGTGCCTCATATATAGCGATCCCAATGCTAGACTGGTAGTTGTTGTTGTAGGCGAACTCTATCAGTGGAAGTGAATCCTCCCAGCTCCCTCTGAAGTCCAAAACACAAAATCTCAATAAGTCCTCCAGTGTTCGAATGGTTCTCTCAGACTGCCCATCGGTCTCCGGATGGTAGGCTGTGCTGAGGCTGAGCTCCGTGCCCACTGCTTCCTGTAAGCTTTTCCAAAATTTGGACACGAACCTCGGATCTCGGTCAGATACAATTGATATTGGGACTCCATGTAGTCGAACTATCTCCTAGATGTAAAGCGCTGCCAACCGTTCTAGTGACTAGGGTTGTCTTGGTTGTCAGGAAGTGAGCCGATTTTGTCAATCTATCCACAATTACCCATACCGAGTCACTCCCTCGAGGCGTCTTTGGCAACCCGGAGACAAAGTCCATAGTAATGTGCTCCCATTTCCACTCGGGTATTGGAAGCGGATGTAATGGTCCACTTGGCCTTTGGTGTTTGACTTTAATCTGTTGGCATTTAATACATCGTGCTATAAACTCAGCTATGTCCCTCTTCATCCCTGGCCACCAATAGGTCATCTTGACATCGCGGTACATCTTGGTGCTCCTTGGGTGTACAGCAAATCTCGAATTGTGAGCCTCCTCCAGAATCTCCTTTCTGATCTCGGACGTTTCTGGCACACAAATCCAACCCCTATAATACAGCATCCCATCGCGTACCACGAATTCCGAGTTCCTCCTTGGGTCAGCTTCTTCACGGATCTTGACTAGTTTCTCATCGTGCATCTGTTGTCCTCTAATCTTGTCCACAATCGTCAGTCCAACTGTGACACTGGCAAGCACTGCTTTAGTACTGGGCAGAACTACCTCAATCTCCATTTCCTCTAGCTCTCTCTATAACTCTCGCTTGTGTGGTCAACAAACAGGCAAGGTTCCTTGAAGACTTACGGCTGAGAGCATCGGCTACTACAATGGCTTTTCCGAGGTGATACTGAATGCTAAGTTCATAATCTTTAATCAGCTCTAACATCAGCGCTGCAGCATGTTGAGCTCCTTCTATGTGAAAAGATACTTGAGGCTCTTATGGTCAATGAAGATCTCACATGTCGCCCCATAAAGATAATGCCTCTAAATCTTCAATGCAAACACTACTACTGCTAGCTCTAGATCATGAGTCGGGTAGTTCTTTTCATGGGGTCCCAACTGCCTCGAAGCATAGGCTACCACCCAGCCCTTCTGCATTAGTACACATCCTAAGCCTTTGTGTGATGCATCACTATAAATCATGTAGCCCTCGGTCCCATCCGGTACTGTCAAAATCGGGGCTGATACCAGACGGTTCTTTAGTTCCTGAAAGCTCCTCTCTCGCTCCTCAGTCCATACAAATGAGGTATTATTGCGAGTCAACTGCGTGATTGGCACTGCTATCTTGGAAAAATCCTAGACAAAGCGCCTATAATATCCAGCCAACCCCATAAAGCTCCGGACCTCGGTGACCCTGGTCGATCTAGGCCAATTCACAATGGCTTCTATTTTCTGTGAATCCACTGAAATGCCATCCTTAGAAACCACATGCCCCAAAAATGATATGCTGGGAAGCCAGAACTCACATTTCTTCAATTTTGCATACAGTTTTTGCTCCCTCAGCTTCTGCAGAACTTTTCTTAGATGCACTTCGTGATCTTCTGGGCTCTTAGAGTAAACTAAGATGTCATCAATAAATACTATCACAAAGTCATCCAAGTAAGGCTTGAAGACCCTGTTCATTAAGTCCATGAATGCGACTGGGGCATTTGTCACCCCTAAATGGCATCACAAGGAACTTGTAGTGTCCGTATCGGGTCCTAAATGCCAGTTTTCTACACATCTTCGGGCTTGACCTTAAGCTGGTGATATCCCGATCTCAAGTCTATCTTGGAAAATAGTTGTGCCCCCTTTAGCTGATTGAACAAGTCGTCTACCCTTGACAGTAGGGTACTTGTTCTTGATGGTGACCTTGTTAAGCTCGCGATAATTAACACACAATCGCATGGTCCCATCCTTCTTTTTGACAAACAACACTAGGGCACCCTATGGCAACGAACTAGGCCGTATAAATCCTTTGTCGAGCAATTCTTGCAATTGTAACTTTAATTCATTCAGCTTAGTTGGCGCCATTCTATATGGGGTTTCGGACACTAGTGTCGTATCGAAAATCACATCAATACAGAACTCGATCTCTCGGTCTATAGGCATGCCAGGAAGGTCATCTAGAAACACCTCAGGGAACTCCCGGGCAACTGGGATCTGATCAAGAATAGGCTCTTGTGAGCGAGCATCAATAACGCTACACAAAAACCCATGGCATCCTTTTCGAAGTAGACGTCTGGCCTGAATAGCAGAGACAAAATAGGGCGGGGTGACTACTCCCGTCCCCTCAAAGGTAACCCTCTGTTGCTTTGGGCCCTGTATGTGAACTTTCTTAGCTTCACAATCGATAGTGGCACGATTCGCAGTTAGCCAATCCATGCCGAGAATCACATCAAATCCACAGATCTCTAACAGTATCAGGTCTGCCATGAACTGAGTATCCATGATCTCAACCCCACAAGATCTATATACAATATCCCCAAATAACGACTCCCTGATGGTATAGTAACAGTCAACACATAACCTAGGGGCTAGGCTGCTATGTTCAGTTTATCAGAAAATACTGGCGATATGAATGAGTATGTGGATCCAGTATCAAACAAAACATATATAGCCCGAGAACTAAACTGTAATAGTACCTGCAACTACCGAGGTAGTGGCCTGCACATCCCCAGGTGTAATGGAGAAGACCATCCCTGGTCGCTTGCTGCTCAATCCTGGGTCCCCCACTCTTCTGTTGAGGTCTCGCCACAGAAGCCGACGCAGTTGGGGTAGTACTGACCACCTGACTTGCTGCTCTTAGGACAGTCCTTCTTGAAGTGCCCGACCTGTCCACAATTGAAGTAGGCCTTAGTATCGTGATAGCATGGTCCTTTATGAAATCCCTAGGCAAGTGGGGCATTTAGGTGTGCCCCCATCTTGTGACTTGGCCTTTCTCTGACTAGGCCCTGCATTGAAATTGCGTGATCCCATGCCAGTCCCGGAAAATGAAGATCCCTACCCCCTACTCTTGTTGTTCCCAGGCCTCTGATTTTTCCGCCTTTTTGCAAACTCTTCCCCGCTCTGCTCTATGATTGTGGCGGTCTCCACCACCTCATCGTAGGTGGCAAGTCGGTGGGGCCGAATTCTGTCTTTAATGGCCCATCTGAGACCACTTTCAAACTTGCGGGCTTTTCTTTCTTCCGTGTCTACAACATGTGGGGCAAATCTGGCCAGCTCAGTAAACTTGGTCTCGTATTCCTCAACGGACATGCCTCCCTTCTGAGGGGTCATAAACTCAGCAACCTTTTGATTCTGGACTTCTCGGGGAAAGTACTTCTGATTGAAAATCTCAACAAATCGTGGCCAAGCCATATTAGGTTCCCGGGCTTCCTATAAAAGCCACCACATGTGTGCTGCCCCCGTCAGCATATAAGTGGCATAGGCCACCTTTTGGGTGTCTGTACATGTCATAATTTTGAAAATCTTTTCCATTCCTAGGCATCCACTCCTCAGCTGCTGAGTGCCCCCCTTTACCATCCGAAAGCAGGCGGCTTCATATTCTGAAATCGTTTATAAAAGTAAGTTGGGTCCGTCCTCACGCCTAGGTCTCCCCCCTAGGGCTGAGGGATTATTCTGTGGCACTGGCCTCATTTGCTTGAGCCTACATTTGGGGCATCATCTCTACCACACGATTCAGGATCTCCTCCATACGATCCATACGCTCCCTGTCAGACTCCATAGCCATACTACGAGTCTGCACCATATACTGCAAAGAGGACAGTCCACAAAACTTAAGTAATTAATTGACCTCTAGACGCTGTTAGCTACTGGTAGCTATTTTGGCGAGTTTTGTATTAAGTTAAATATTGACAGGTCTTAACCCTCCCATGTCACCACGGTCCTATTTGTTTGTGTTTTTGAGGATTTGTATTTTGAAACACTTATGTCGTTTTTGGCATGTATCTAAATGATGACCTGACTATGCTATCAGATATTTAATGATTATAAAATGTTTTTGTTAAAACTCTACTTAGTGTTTCAGATCCTTTTAAAGGGGAACGGCCCACGGGCCAGTAGACCCGGTCACGGATCCCTAATCCGCATAGGGTGGGTTTTGGGTCGTGATAGAGTTGGTATCAAAGCATATGGTTCTAGTGGTCCATGGGAGATTAAGACTAAAGTATTACAACTCACTAAAGTCTGAGGGTCATAAGTCTAGAGGTCAATTAATTACTTAAGTCTTGTGGACTGTCCTCTTTGCAGTATATGGTGCAGACTCGTAGTATGGCTATGGAGTTCTGACAGGGAGCGCATGGATCGTATGGAGGAGATCTTGAATCGTGTGGTAAAGATGATGCCCCAAATGCAGGCTCAAGCAAATGGGCCAGTGCCACAAAATAATCCCCCAGCCCCAGAGGGCAGACCTAGGCGTGAGGAGGACCCAACTTACTTTTATAAAAGGCTTTCAGAATATGAAGCCGCCTGCTTTCGATGGTAAAGGGGGGCACTCAGCAGCTGAGGAGTGGATGCTAGGAATGGAAAAGATTTTCAAAATTATGACATGTACAGACACCCAAAAGGTGGCCTTATGCCACTTATATGCTGACGGGGGCAGCACACATGTGGTGGCTTTTTGCAGGAAGCCCTGGGAACCTAACATGGCTTGGCCACAATTTGTTGAGATTTTCAATCAGAAGTACTTTCCCCGAGAAGTCCAAAATCAAAAGGCTGCTGAGTTTATGACCCTTCAGCAGGGAGGCATGTCCGTTGAGGAATATGAGGCCAAGTTTACTGAGCTGGCCAGATTTGCCCCACATGTTGTAAACACAGAAGAAAGAAAAGCCCGCAAGTTTGAAAGAGGTCTCAGATGGGCCATTAAAGACAGAATTTCGGCCCCACCGACTCGCCACCTACGATGAGGTGGTGGAGACCGCCACAATCATAGAGCAGAGTGGGGAGGAGTTTGCAAAAAAGGCGAAAAAATCAGAGGCCTGGGAACAACAAGAGTAGGGGGTAGGGATTTTTCATTTTCCGGGACTGGCACTGGGATCACGCAATTTCAATGTAGGGCCTAGTCAGAGAAAGGCCAAGTCACAAGATGGGGGCACGCCTAAATGCCCCATCTGCCAGGGATTTCATAAAGGACCATGCTATCGCGATACCAAGTCCTGCTTCAATTGTGGACAGGTTGGGCACTTCAAAAAGGACTGTCCTAAGAGCAACAAGTCCGTGGTCAGTACTACCCCAACTGTGTCGGCTTCTATGGCGAGACCTCAGCAGAAGAGTGGGGGACCCAGGACTGAGCAGCAGCGACCAGGGAGGGTCTTCTCCATTACACCTGGGGATGTGCAGGCCACTACCTCAGTACTTACAGGTACTATTATAGTTTGTTCTCGGGCTGTATATGTTTTGTTTGATACTGGATCCACACACTCATTCATATCGCCAGTATTTTCTAATAAACTGAACATAGCAGCCCAGCCCCTAGGTTATGTGTTGATTGTTACTATACCATTAGGGGAGTCGTTATTTGGGGATATTGTATATAGATCTTGTGGGGTTGAGATCATGGATACTCAGTTCATGGCAGACCTGATACCGTTAGAGATTTGTGGATTTGATGTGATTCTCGGCATGGATTGGCTAACTGCGAATCGTGCCACTATTGGTTGTGAAGCAAAGAAAGTTCACATACAGGGCCCAAAGAAACAGAGGGTTACCTTTGAGGGGACGGGAGTAGTCACCCCACTCTATTTTATCTCTGCCATTCAGGCCAGACGTCTACTCCGAAAAGGATGCCATGGGTTTTTGTGTAGCGTTATTGATGCTCGCTCACAAGAGCCTATTCTTGATCAGATCCCAGTTGCTCGAGAGTTCCCTGAGGTGTTTCTTGATGACCTTCCTGGCATGCCTATAGACCGAGAGATCGAGTTCTGTATTGATGTGATTTTTGGTACAACACCAGTGTCCAAAACCCCATACAGAATGGCGCCAACTGAGCTGAAGGAATTAAAGTTGCAACTGCAAGAATTGCTCGACAAAGGATTTATACGGCCCAGTTCGTCGCCATAGGGTGCCCTAGTGTTGTTTGTCAAAAAGAAGGATGGGACCATGCGACTGTGTGTTAATTATCGCGAGCTTAACAAGGTCACCATCAAGAACAAGTACCCACTGCCAAGGGTAGACAACTTTTCGATCAACTAAAGGGGGGCACAAATATTTTCCAAGATAGACTTGATTGGGATATCACCAGCTTAAGGTCAAGCCCGAAGATGTGCAGAAAACGACATTTAGGACCCGATACGGACACTACGAGTTCCTTGTGATGCCATTTGGGGTGACAAATGCCCCACCTGCATTCATGGACTTAATGAACAGGGTCTTCAGGCCGTACTTGGATGACTTTGTGATAGTATTTATTGATGACATCTTAGTTTACTCTAAGAGCCCAGAAGATCACGAAGTGCATCTAAGAAAAGTTCTGCAGAAGCTGAGGGAGCAGAAACTGTATGCAAAATTGAAGAAATGTGAGTTCTGGCTTCCCAGCATATCTTTTTTGGGGCATGTGGTTTCTAAGGATGGCATTTTAGTGGATTCACAGAAAATAGAAGCCATTGTGAATTGGCCTAGACCGACCAACGTCACCGAGGTCCGGAACTTTATGGGGTTGGCTGGATATTATAGGCGCTTTGTCCAGGATTTTTCCAAGATAGCAGCACCAATCACGCAGTTGACTCGCAAGAATACCCCATTTGTATGGACTGAGGAGCGAGAGAGGAGCTTTCAAGAACTAAAGAACCGTCTAGTATCAGCCCTGATTTTGACAGTACCGGATAGGACCGAGGGCTACGTGATTTATAGTGATGCATCACACAAAGGCTTAGGGTGTGTACTAATGCAGAAGGGCCGAGTGGTAACCTATGCTTCGAGGTAGTTGAGACCCCATGAAAAGAACTACCTGACTCATGATCTAGAGCTAGCAGCAGTAGTGTTTGCATTAAAGATTTGGAGGCATTATCTTTATAGGGCGACATGTGAGATCTTCATATACCATAAATGTCACGACCCGAAACCCACCCTGTGCGGATTACCGGATCGCGACCGCCGCCCCGAGACCCGAAGGCCTCGAGACAAGGCTCGCATAGGCAGCGGTATCGAATAGATGTGCGTCATGTGGTTGCGGAAGCGTGAAAAACTTTTTTTTTTCTTTTCTTTTCTCATTTTAAAATTTGCACATCCGTCCGATACTGCCGCTCTTCACATTTCGGTATACATGTATAATCATACATTCATATTAAATCAGAGCGTAACTAAAACTTAAAGGCTTCATAATTAAAATCTTAATTCAACTGCCCCGTAGGGCTTAATACACGTCCTTAAAATATCAGCTAATACAAAACATATTAATCAGAGTTCATGTGATTTTTCCCCAAAAGAACTCCTCAAGCAAATCTTCCCAAAAGCTAGGTTTCTCCTTATAGTCTTCAATAATCGATCTGCCCTTAGTCACCTGAAAGGGGGGGCGGATAAAATCCGGGTAAGCTAATCAAAGCTTGTGAGTAATTCCTGCATTCGTCATGGGTTTTCAACTGGTAGTGGTTTTAGCACATGAGGGTTTATGAAATACTCACTACCAATTGCTTGTACATTTTAGAACACAGAGTATATGCATTCTTAAAACAATAGCTTTGAACAATTAAAGTATTCAAGCTAAATACACATTTTCTTCAAATAGAGCATATGCAATTTAAAAGCATATAAACACGTGAAATAGAATAGGGATAATACCTACTTCTATTTTCAAAATCACTTGTCATCTTTTCTCTTTTATTAGGCGGAATCTGTTTCGAACCAGACTCCCATTTTACTGCCAATACTGTCGATGGAGATATCTCATTTGCCTGGGGGATTAGATCCTTCTACCGGGCATGTACTGTTGAATCCCGAAGGATTTCAACCATCATAGAGGGTGGTACTTAGTACCGTTTATCTTATAAAACATTTGTCACATGACTTCTTCAATAGATATTTTTCATGAACATTTAAAGCATGAAATGTACAAATTCTACAATAAAGCTTCAAATACACGTGATAATCAAATTCAGAATATTAAAGAGGTTTGCAATTGATTTAGACATGCTGATGTATTTTTAAGAAAAGAGCTGAATTTAAAACATTTAATAAGCATGCCGTAACAGAATATTTTAAAAGAACGGAATCATATAAAGACTGAATTTGATATTCAAAGGCTGCAATGACTTGAGCTTAAAACTTCTTCAAATATATGGAGTTAAATCTCCAGTTCAAATACAGGGTTACTCACCTCGGTCCTTTAGGGTTAGGGCTAAAAATGCGCTTTCCCACTTCCTCTGTAATTCCTAAGAACAATCCATAACAATCTCATTAACTTCACATTACTGCAATATCACCTACTGATGCTTCTTAATTTATGCTTAGTTCGTATTTTATCCTAGTCGATTTACTAACATCCTATAACTTCGCACGTACTTAATTAAACTCGTACTTTAACCTACGACACAATTTAATGTGTTAGAAACTTAATTTATTTCAACTTATACTCTTCTGGTAGCTCCATTAACTTCAATTTAAAGTTATTTGCTTCACATGTTAACGCGTCGCGTCTTCTCGTACTTTATTTTTCCGTATTTGCCTCAGTTTAATACTTCGGCAATGTTTTAATTATAGTCATCTGACTGATGCTATTCATCAAGTTTTATGTCTTTTTATCTTAGACACTTCTTTTGATCGAATGGACTTTACCATTGGGTCCAGAGCGTCGAAGAAAGTCAGTTTAGGCTTTCTTAGAATTTAATTCGGACTTTTATATGTAAAAGGGCAGAATGGTCATTTATCATTTTGCGTGTCACATTTTTCGTACTTCGTTTCATAATTTGGACTCCATTATTGAGTCCGAGATGTCAAAGAAAGTCAATTTAGACCTTCTTTGATTTCATTTTGGCTTTAGAGGTGCTAAGGGTAATTTGGTCATTTTACCCCCTTACGTGTCTTTGTGTTCGGGACCTCATCTCGTGTCGTGGACCTCACTATTGGACTCAGAAGGTCCGAGATAGTAAGATTACACTAATAACTTATTAATTTTTGGACAAGGGGTATTTTGGTCATTTACCCCTTTATGTGTCTTTATTTTTCGGGCTCCGTCTCGTAAAACGGACCCTACCATTAGTCTCAGAATGTTTGAAATAGTAAAAATTCACTATTTATTTACTTAATTTGGACTTCGTTTGACTCGTTTATAGAGTAGGGGCATTTTGGTCATTTTGACATATTTATGGGTCTCAAAATTTTCGGGACCTCATCTCATGTCGTGGACCTCACCAATGGACTCAGAGGGTCCGAGATAGTAAGAATACTCGTATAATTTGCCTTGTCAGGGCATAGGGGTATTTTGGTCATTTTAAGACTTGTTTTCATCGTATTCTAATGTTCGGAGTCCCGTCTCGTAAAACGGACCTCATCATTGGACTCAGAATGCCCGAGATAATAAAGTTTGACTATTTATTCGCCCCGTTCGGACTTCGTTTGACTTATTCGTGACTTACGGGTAGAATGGTAATTTTTCCTATTTAATAAATTATTTAATTAATTAATTTTATTATTTTATTATTTATCAGGGGTACATTTGAAATTTATTTTCAAAATTTTGGGCCAGATTTGAATTAGGGTAAACTGTTGGGGTCACTTTATAATTTCCCTTAGTTCCGGTCTGAACCAATGGGTTCAAGACCAAAAACCCTAAACCGGTTTACCCTTCTGCTGAACCGACCGGTTCAGACTTGCCTACAGAACCGGAATAAGATGCTCCTCCTATTCCCCTTATCCACGGTTTGGTTAAACCAAATCCCAATTCCAATTTATTGCCCCTGTAGCCAAACAACCCCAAACCATTTTTAAAATTTCAACTCAAACGACGACGTGTCAAGCCCCTTTTAATTCGGTCGGGTCCCGACCCGGTCCATACCCGAACCCGGTTCTGTTTTAACCCGGTCTCTCTCCCGATAATCCGGTCGTCTTCTCCGGTTGGTCTAACTAGCGCCGGTCACCAGAAAAACGGACCAGCCGTTGTTTTGCTTCATTTTCACGTCAAAACTTCAATTTTTTTCAACCAAAATTATCCTAACGTTTTAATAGCTAATTTAAACTAGCTTTGGGCCTCGGTTGCTACAGTTTTCAAGATCCATTTTCGGTTTTCCGGCCACTGTGCCCAGTTTCCGGCGAGTACATTTTCCTACTTTTCTTATCCTATTTCCTTACCAATTTTTCTCATTTCTTCACCTAAAGGTTGCCTGCACTTCATACCATTATTCTTAGATGGCTAAATCAAGTTTTTACACATGAAATATAGAAAATCCGAATTTATCTTTCAACCTGCAACTAGGGTTTTCTCCCTCATTTCTACATGGTTTTCTATGATTTTTGTTGGGTTTGAAACCTCATGACATGCTCTTTAAGGTCCTATGTTCAAACTTAATCGAATCATGCTATAAAATTTTGAAACAGAAACACAAACTCTTACCTGTATTTTGGTTCCCTCGGTTTGTGAGTCTCCTTCCTTCACTGTTTCCCTTCTCCCTTCCTTCTTCTCCTCCTAAGTTTTCTTCTCTCTCTCTCCCTCTCTGTCCGTGTCATGGTGAAGATTTTTCTTGTGTATATATGTATATATATATATATATTTCTCTCACTAGCCCCACTTTCTCTCTCTCTCTCTCTACCTTTTCTCCACTGTTGGCCTGCCTTATACACTTACACACTCATATTTTCTGACCTTGCCCATACTTCTTTCCCTTTCACCATGCTTCCCCTCACCTAATGGTTTATAAAGTATTCATGTATATATATATATATATAACACAACACACACACACACATGCACGTGACACACACACACATGCACTGTTCATCCCTATATATATATATATATATATATTCATTTATCATTTAAACATATATATATATATATACACACATGCATATTTGGTCACACATACACATACACATCTTTCCTCTTCTTTGTTTTTTGTCATTATTATTATTATTATTATATTTTATAATTATCCTCATAATTTATATTACATATAACTAATATTCAATTTAATAAATTAATTATGTTAAATTAATTTATTTTACACTCATTTTCCATAGCCTCGTAAAACGTGCTTTATTACCCGGCATTCCCGGGTCGGGGTATTACAATAAAAGCCTCAAGTATCTTTTCACACAAAAGGAGCTCAACATGCGGCAGCGCCGATGGTTAGAGCTGATTAAAGATTATGAACTTAGCATTCAGTATCACCCCAAAAAAGCCAATATAGTAGCCGATGCTCTCAGCCGTAAGTCTTCAGGGAACCTTGCCTGTTTGTTAACCACACAGCGAGAGTTACAGAGAGAGCTAGAGGAAATGGAGATTGAGGTAGTTCTGCCCAGTACTAAAGCAGTGCTTGCCAGTGTCATAGTTGGACTGACGATTGTGGACAAGATTAGAGGACAGTAGATGCACGATGAGAAACTAGTCAAGCTCCGTGAAGAAGCTGAGTCAGGGAGGAACTCAGAATTCGTGGTACGCGATGGGATGCTGTATTATAGGGGTCGAATTTGTGTGCCAGACACGTTTGAGATCAGAAAGGAGATTCTGGAGGAGGCTCACAATTCGAGATTTGCTGTACACCCAGGGAGCACCAAGATGTACCACGATGTCAAGATGACCTATTGGTGGCTAGGGATAAAGAGGGACATAGCTGAGTTTATAACACGATGTATTAAATGCCAGCAGATTAAAGTCGAACACCAAAGGCCAAGTGGACCATTACAGCCGCTTCCAATACCCGAGTGGAAATGGGAGCACATCACTATGGACTTTGTCTCCGGGTTGTCAAAGACGCCTCGAGGGAGTGACTCGGTATGGGTAATTGTGGATAGATTGACAAAATCGACTCACTTCCTGGCGACCAAGACAACCCAGTCACTAGAGCGGTTGGCAGCGCTCTACATCTAGGAGATAGTTCGACTACATGGAGTCCCAGTATCAATTGTATCTGACCGAGATCCGAGGTTCGTGTCCAAATTTTGGAAAAGCTTACAGGAAGCAGTGGGCACGGAGCTCAGCCTCAGCACAGCCTACCATCCAGAGACCGATGGGCAGTCTGAGAGAACCATTCAGACACTAGAGGACTTATTGAGATTTTGTGTTTTGGACTTCAAAGGGAGCTGGGAGGATTCACTTCCACTAGTAGAGTTCGCCTACAACAACAACTACCAGTCTAGCACTGGGATCGCTCCATATGAGGCACTATATGGTAGGAGATGCCGATCCCCAGTGTGTTGGACTGAGGTAGGCGAGAGGAAGTTATATGGCCTTGAGATGGTAGAGCAGACTTCAGAAAAGATTCTATTGATTAGACAACGGTTGCTAGCAACCCAAAGTCGTCAAAAGAGCTATGCTGACGTCCGGAGACGTGAACTAGAATTTGAAGAGGGTGACCTTGTGTTTTTTAAGGTGTCGCCTATGAAGGGCATAGTGAGATTTGGTAAAAAGGGAAAGTTGGGACCCCGCTACACTGGACCATTTGAGGTTATGAAACGAGTTAGACCGGTGGCGTACCGACTTACCTTGCCAGCGGAGTTAGCACATGTGCAGAACATCTTCCACGTGTCCATGTTGAGAAAGTGCTTACATGATCCTAGCCAAGTGATCGAGCACGAGCCACTAGACGTCCAGGAGGATCTGACATATGTCGAGCATCTGGTACAGATCCTGGATCGTCGGGAGCAAGTTTTGAGGAACAAGTCCATTCCCTTGGTGAAGGTACTTTGGAGAAATCATCAAGTCGAAGAGGCAACTTGGGAGAGGGAGGATGACATGCGAGCTAAGTACCCCCAGTTATTTCTGTCTTAGTATATGCTATGTTTGAGGACAAACTTATTTTTAAGGGGGTAAGAATGTAATACCCCGACCCGGGTTAGACCAGGCCATGACGTGTAATCCCAAGCTATACTTTAAAATTTCTATGTAAATAAAATCTACGCACCATTTAATGTCATATGAACGGTAGGCAGTCACGGGTGCCCAGGTGCCGCCGCACCGGAATGCCCGACATTACGGAATAACGCGTACATATTTAAATGCATAACTATAAATATATATATATAGTGAAAATATATGTACATATATATATGTATACGAGATATATATATATATATATTTATATATGTATGAAATATTATATATATATAAGTATGATGGAAACCATGTGCGGGCACATGGTTTGTAGTGAAGAAAGAAATGAAACGAGAAGAAGGAAATCTGTGGGTAGAATTAAAAACCAGTAGAAACATTGAGACGTTGGAGGGAGAGTAAGTGGCTGCATGCAACAGCCAAGTGTAAGTGTAACATGTGATATTAGTGAGGTGTAGATAGGAAGCATGACGGGTGGCAATACCATCGACCATGAGGTTGGTGAAGAAAGGAATTAGAAGAGGAAAAAGGGAAGTGAGAGAGAAAGAAAATAGAGGCGCAGAAACAAGGAAACTTAGAAAGAGAGAAAGAATTGATTTGGAGCAGTTTAGAGGAAATCTACAAACAGGTATATTTCTAGTTGAAATTATGTTCATTTATATTTTAAGTTATTTTCATTACTGCTAGAATTGATGAGAGTTCAAAGTAGAAAAAAAAAAAAAACCTAGAGCCAGGAAATTTAGCTTCGGTCAATCATGGTGGAATTCTATCCATCAAACAAACCTTGATTTTGAGAATAGAAATCAATAGGAAACATCTCCAGGAGTCCAACGCACTTTGAATCACCTTAAACGATCAAGAAATGGCCATTTGGTGGCCAAATTATCTCTTTACCGGTGTAACGCCGGAAAGTTATGTGGGTGTCGGAAAAACCGTAGCAAATCAAACCCAAATTAGTTTAAATCAGTTGTTGAGATTATAAGGATTGATTTGGTTCAAAAATCAAAAAATTTGGACGTAGAAATCGTGTAAAACAGTGAAGAAAATGGGCGTAGAATCTGCACCAGCGCCGGCGCCGGTGAGCGATTGGAGAGGGTGATCGGAAAAACAGGGGGCATTTTTTAGCTAAACCGAACCGGTCGGTTCAGTAGGGATTTAAACCGATTTAGGGTTGAGTCCAGTGAACCCACTAGTTCAGACCGAAACTGTTGGAAATAGCAAACCAGCCCCAAAAGTTTTAAACAATTATATTAGAGCTTAAAACGGAAAAATTAAATATATATTATTTTAAGAAAAATTACAAAACTACCCTGAGTCCTAAAATAATTCAAACGAAGTCCAAACGAGATGCATAAATAGTCAATTTTTATTATCTCGAGCCTTCCGAACCCAATAGTGAAGTCAAAATTATAAAAAGGGGTTGCGGGAGTAAAAGACACGTAAAGTACAAAATGACAGTTTTGCCCTTTTCAATCCAAGAGTCCGATTTAAGATCCGTAAAAACCTAAGCTGAATTTCTTGGACGTTCTGAACCCAACGGTAGAATCCTTTTACCCAAATAAAATACTCTGAAAGCCGATGTAATAAATTTAGCAACCTTAAGAATATACTTTAATACCGAGATGGGTTAATGACAATTAAATTTCTGATTTATAGGAACTTCCAAGGGGAAAGAGAAGGAGATTTAAATTAGGAGAACTGCCGAGAGCTATTTTTGAGGTAAGTAATTTCGATGCTTTAATATGGGTTATTCCCAGCCAGTCACACTTATTTTCATATGCTGTCAGCTTTGTACTCTATCACTACCTGAATTATTTGATTTGAAGCCAATCGTCTTGTGGTTATCAGATATGCCTATTCTCTGGATTTGACTTGCTTGCTTACCTTATTGTGAAATTGATCACTGATACTTGAGTATCATTGTGCTATTATACTATGACTTGATCTTAAGATAAATCTTGTTATTCCACACACTTCATGACTTGTTGATTTTGATATCAATTGTTTGGTATTGTTGTACATCATGTGTGGAATTTTATGGATCATAGTAATTGGCATGTACCCGGGGTTGTGCTCAGTCACAATGACCCATCTATTCACGGATTGTGTGGGGGAAAGACCCTTTGGGGTTTTATATGTCCTTCGGGACCAATGAGAAAAGAGCTCTAACGTTTTTCAGAGACCCCGAGGAACTGGGGCGGATCTGAGCATGCGTTTTAATGGGGTATGCCAGGCCCCGGGTGATTCACGCATTTGTGGGTTATTAGAACTCAATAGTGATTTATTCGTGTAATCGTTAGATGATCATATTTTATACCCTGTGAATGATCATATTATTGCAAGCATGATATAACCTTGATTGGCTAACGTTTTTCGTGGCAGCAATCCATCATGATAGGCTAGATCCCAATTTTGATTAGCCTTATATTTCCTTTTGTCTTATATTGGGATATGCCTCTTTTGGACCCTCAGGTCATTGTTACGCATCTTGGTGACTGGCTATGCATTCCTTGTTGATCAGTTGGCTATTGGCTATCTGTTATCCCTTTCTTCTATTATTCTTGTGAACTAACCCTGACCCATGGCAAAGCTAGGAATTTACTTACTGAGCTTGTTTATGCTCATTCCATTTATTTTACATTTTTCAGGTGACATTATGTGGGATGAAATGAAATGAGATAACTAGTGGGACTAGTGATGCACAACGGTCGACACTAACGATATGAACTCCAAGTCAAAGATCGAATGCAAACACTGTAAGGTCAACTTAAAGTTATGCATTATAATATTACATCATTAATGATAAGGTTATCCTAGTGTGTCAGATCATTATGATTAAATTGTACTTGGAGACATTTTGATTATTGATCATTGGAGATGAGTTTTGATCAGCTGAATTGTACTGGTGTAACTTCCGCTTTAAGTAATTCTTTGATATAGAATGGACACATTAGGGCATGTATATTGATACTCTGGAGATATTTGGTGACTGATTCTAGACGTGCTCTGATGTGTTCGAATAAGTTGCATTTTTAATTTAAAAATGTTTTAATTTCTGCTGCTTTGACCCTACATTTAGAATGCAATTCATTGTGAAGTTCAGAAGTTACCTTTGGTTGGTCTCATTGTCGGTGGGGAAAACTGACAAGGTGGCCAACTGGCATCACGTCCTCGAGATCCACGTAGGGTGGGTTTCGGGTCGTGACAATTTCAATAAATTTCAAATCACAAATATCTGAATGTATCAAACCTAGAAGTTATGTCCTTCTTTCAATTGATTGAAAAGAAGTTCTTATGAGTTTAGCCTCTACACAAGTTTCACATTTATGCTTTAGATCAAATTCAATTTTAGGCAAACATTCCATATTAACTAATATATGCAAAGTATCATAATTAACATGTCCTAGTCTACCATGCCACACATTGAAGACTCAAGCATATAAGCAGAAAATGTGTTATTATTATTATTATTATTCTTAATAAGAGGTATAATGGTCATCACATTCATTTTAAAGAACCCATTGATCATATACGCCTTCCCCACATACATCTCATTTTTGGTAAGGATAAACTTGTCAAACACAAAGACCAATTTAAAACCTTTCTTGCTCAATAATGATCCAGATACTAGATTCTTTCGAATATTTGGCACATGTAGCACATCATTAAGAGTAAGCTCCTTGCCTGAAGTCATCTTCAATACCACCTTCCCTTGGCCTTCAACTTTGGAAGAATGAGAATTGCCTATAAAGAGTTGTTCTCCATTATCTATGCTATGATATGATGAGAACATCTTCTTGTCTGAGCAAACATGGCGAGTAGCTCCAGTGTCCACCCACATTTCCTTGGTATTGCTACCAATCAGATTCACCTCGGATACCACTACTGAGAGGTTCATTTTTAAGACATCTTCAGAAAGGTTGTCCTCTTGGGTTATATTGGCTTGAGCACGTCTTTTGCTTGGATTCTCTTGGTCCTTGCAATTGTGACAATCTTAGCACGATGCCCTTGTTTATTGCACACATAGCACTTGTCTTGAAACTTTTTATTAGGAACTTGTTTGAGACCATTGTCATTGTGCTTCCTTTTCTTATTCTGAATGCTTTGTTCTTGTTTCACAACATTGGCCTTGGATTCCATGACCATCTTTCCTGCCTTCTTTTCGAAAACACAGTTATCTTCTTCTATCCTTAATCGAAAAATCAAGTCTTCAAGTTTCATCTCCTTTGGCTTATGCTTAAGGTAATTCTTGAATTCCTTTCATAATGGTGGCAATTTTTCAATAATTGCAGCCACTTGGAATGATTCA
The DNA here is from genome assembly GCA_008638375.1 of Nyssa sinensis. Taxonomy (NCBI): domain Eukaryota; kingdom Viridiplantae; phylum Streptophyta; class Magnoliopsida; order Cornales; family Nyssaceae; genus Nyssa; species Nyssa sinensis. Next base: position 22,969,873 of record CM018051.1, on the reverse strand, counting down.
CTTAAAGACATTCTCTCTGCATAAATCTCATGTAAGATGACTTGCAAATCTTGAACTTGATTGATTACGGTCTAAGAATCCACCATCTTGTAATCGAGGAATCTGCCAACAACGAATTTTTTCATACCGACATATTTCGTTTTGTACTTCTTGTCAACTGAATCCCACAATTCCCTTGCAGTCTTGATGGTGCAATACACATTATATAATGTGTTATCTAAACCGTTGAGGATATAATTTCGGCATAAGAAATCTGCATGCTTCCATGCCTCTACGATGGAAACCACTTGCCCGTCCCATTTTTCCTCAAAGCAAGAGCATCTTCTCGAAGAAACCGAGCCAAATTCAGGGTGGTAAGATAAAACATCTTTTGTTGCCATCTTTTGAAATCAGACCCATTGAATTTCTCGGGCTTTTCTCCATGGTTCACGGGCACAGTTCTAACCATAGGAGCAGATGTCATAACAGAAGCAGGTGTCACAACAGTAGTAGTAGGGGTAAAAGGAGGATCAGTTGTCATTTAAAAATTGAAAATTTTTCACAAATATATATTCTAGTCAATAAACAAAAAATCTATAATTTGAACAAATTACTAAAAAATAATCAATCTTCAATTTAATTAAATAAAATAAGGAATAAACTTCTGTACTAAACAGAAATATAATTTTTTTTGTTTTCTTTCCTCAGTTCTAAATTTTTTCAATGTTTGAAGTATGAGATACTATAACAGAAAGCTATATATAAACTGATATATATATATATATATATATAAATTTGTCTTTATTCAATATATATATATATATATATATATTTCTGTATTTTTTTTTAAGTTCTGAAACTTTTTGACAGTATGAAATACTTATAATAACTGAATTAATAAATAGATTTATAAAAGCTAATTCGTCTTAAGATTGTTAATCTAAATTTATTAAAACAGTTTTGCCAAAAGAAAGGAAAATCAGAAACTATTTTAAGAAAACAGAATCTGTTGTTTTTAGTTTTACAGAAAATAGAAACTTACAGAAAATAGAAAGTTTCAGAAAACAGAAATTTATAGAAAATGGTTTTAAAAGGAAAACAGTATAATAAATTTTCAAAACAGGAACAGAAAACTATAAAACCATAGATTGCAGTTTAAGAAAAATAAAATCTGTAAACACTTATAGAAACTAGAAAAACCAGAGGATCAAGGCTTGTGTTTAACACAATGTCCTTAAAACGAATTACGGCCCTCGTAGTGGTGCTTACAAGCTCTTGGCTGTCCGTCTCCTAGGATACAATGACCAACACACTTGAAGATGAAGCACTCAACCTTTAGTGCACAACAAGCTAGACAGTGACTTGAAACTCTCTCAAAACTAACGCATAGGATGTATATTTCTGAATGAATCTATATGCAATGAATGTGTGTGTATTTATAGACTTCTTCATGGTTGTTTGGTACAGTAATGAAGGTTCAGTTGTGTCTGTTCATGGTGAACAGACACAGTCACACCCATGAGGAAGATGACTGTTCAGTCAAAATTCAAACCAACGCAATCACAAAACGATGTCGATTTGGATTTAAACCAAAATCAAAAAACGTACTCGCAAAACGGTAGCGTTTTTAGTTTTAATTAATCTGGTAACTAAACCGACGAAAATATTTTGATTTGTTTTTAACAGTAACAAAACGACAACGTTTAATGAAAAATTATTTAAATTAATTTTATCTAAAAAGATATGTATACAACGGGCCAAGCCCAAGCCCGAACCCAACCCGGTGCAGTGCAGGGCAGGGAGGGGCTGCGGCAGCTCGCGCATGTGTGGTGAACCAAGCATGGTCCTCCCCCCTTGCACAAAACTTGGGTACCCCTTGGGACCCAAACCCTCCTCCAAGGTAAGTGTATATATTCTCTTTAAAAGTCTTGTACCCATCATATATGGAACACAAGCTTTTTTGTACAAGTTTCAAGCTTTGTTACCATTTTTAAGTGGTAGTGTTTGGAGGCAATTTCTTATTCACTCCTTAATGGTTTTGAGTAACCCAATATATAATATTAATCTCTTCATGGAGGAGAACACATTTTTCATGTGGACCCAATAAAATTAATTTGTGAGACCCACTTTAATTTTAGCACAAAGATAACTAATTATAATGCTCAAAAAACTCATTTTTTCAACAGATAAAACCCAAAAAAAAAAAAAAAACCCTAAAACCATAAATGGGTATTTTTTTCATATTCTAAAGCCTATAAATAAATATGGGTAATACTATTATATAAGTTCGAATTCATATAAAATATGGTATTTTAAATATTAGATGGTTTTAAGATTAACCTTTTTCTCATCTCAATTATTTTATTTATATATATATATATATATATATATATTTATATTGTGGCAAATCATCTTAAGTCAGTTTACACATATTAGAATGAGTTTTTTTTTTTTTTTTGATAATTAAATGCCATCTCTTAAACTCTAACTACAAATAATTGGTACAAAAAAAACTTGAGGCCGTGATAGCGTTACCCAATAAATATCTAGTGCTAAAAAAGGGACGTCATTACAAAATCTTGCTCCCATTGATGTATAGTACCGGAAGGCGTAAACCGGAAACGAACAAATAAATAGTTGAAAGCCTAAAGAATTAAGGGAACATTCACCAATACCAAACCAAAAATAAAAATAAAAAATTTTGGTAGTAGTAAAATCATATTGAATAGTCTCCATTGAGGTTTCACTATATAAAAGGATGGAACATGATGTGGCTAGGATAGGCTGTAATTCCTTTCAAATTTGAGGAAAAAAAAAATTACATGTGAAATTTTTATATTTTTTATATTAGTCTATTTTAAAATTTTAGCATAAATTAATCTTTACTTTTTATTTCTCATTTTTTATCTTAAAATCTTAACCAAATCTTAAATTTTTATCTTAATTCTCTTATTTCTCGTCTCAAAATTTTGACTTATTCTAAAATTTTGGTCAAATTCAAAAATTTTCACAAATTTTCTCCAAAATTTTTTTTAACCCCCTCAAAAAAATTTCTTAGCTCCACCCTTGACTATATATATATATAATCTACGTTGGGATATCACTAAATTCAGCATAATGTGTATATACATTTCGATAATAAGTAAACAAATAATTAGGTGTAACCCTATAAAAATCAGCAGATATTCACCAATATAATAGGAAAAAAAAGGAGAAGTTGTCCCAACTACTGTGATACTGAGTGTAATCTTTTTCTAAAATTATTTTATAATCTAATACATTGAGATTACATTAGATTCAACATATTTTGGGGAGAGAAACATGAGTTAATTGAGTCATACTTAGGGGCCTAATGAGCTCCAACACATCTAAACTAAGATTGACTAAATTAGGAAAAAAGTTGGTGGTTGAGGGAGAGGGAGAGGATTCTTGCTATCCAAAGAGCATATTACTACCCAATATTTTTATTTTCGATGTCTCATACCCAACATTTCAAGTAATGATTTGGTATTATTGGAGTACCATGTTACACAAATATTGTATAATTTTTTCATCATTTCATATATTTCATCTATCAAACCAAAATTTGATGACTTTCTTTCCCAAAATCAACATATCTTAGAGTCTACGTATTAATAAATATATTTTTTTTAAGTCATATTACACATTTGAGTTTGAATTTCTTTTTTTTTTTATTAGACAAAAAAGAAAAAGAGTTTTTGGACACAAAAAAAAAAAAAGAAGGGCTTTAGAAAGCTTATTTGCATATAGAGTTTTTATTCGCAAGACTGCCTATGATTTCAATTTTCATCGTCACAATCACTCTAATTTTCAATTTTTTGTTTCATCTAATAAATAAAGTTTCATTGGTATGTGCTAATAGATTTTTTATTAGCTTTTCCTCAGGGATGAGACTTGGACTTTACTTCAGGGGCAAAATTTTGCTAAATGATCAATCATAAATTTAAAATATATAAATATTAACATTAATTAATCATATTTTGAATAAATAACTAAATTTCTTAATATAAATAAATTTATAAATTAAACAAGAAGTCTACATTAAAATTTTAAAAAAAAATTAGACTACACAAAAAATCATAAGTCGATAAAAGTTTCATTTCAAGGTCAAATTAAAGTTCAAATAAGGATAAAATGTTAAAAAATTTAGATTGAGGGAGGAAAATATATATATATATATATTAAAAATATATAATGAGATTTTTTTGAAAATAATGAAAAAAAAAATTAAATAAAAAAGAGTTGGGGGAGGGATAATTGCCCCCATAGTCCCGACATAGCCTTGTCGCTGCTTCTCATGATATTACGCTAATTATGTATAAGTCAATCGGGATTAATTCGGTTGGTAACTCATGACCTCTCTAAAGAAGAGGTCGTGAGTTTTGTAATTTTTTTATTTTTTCAGTTTTAGACATAATTTGTTATAGTTGTTAGGTTTGAATTGTTGATTTTTTAAAAAAATTTAAATAGAAAGACTTTTTGGACTTGTAATATAATGAGATTGATTGTATAATATATCTTACGTTTGCAAAAAAATAAAAATTAGAAATGCATTTAAGACAAGCATGTTATTAGAATAATTAGGATTTTTAAATCCTGATAACAAGAATATATTATTAGAATAATTAGGATTTTTAAATCCTGATAAAAGGCATAATTAACTATAATTTTACTAGCCCTCCCGTAGTTCAACTTCAACCAACCGCATGTAGGTCGGCGCTGCGAGAAGATAACGATAACGAAGGAGAAGCCACAGCCTTTTATTTGACGGAATCAAGAAGAAAGAAGTCCATGTGCAGGGCTTGGCGGTGCAATTCAATTACGAGTATGAATTGTCAAATGTGAATGGTATAAACTGTGACGAAGTTCGTCAACAGTCTTAAGGGTCAACTTCCTCTAAATAAACATCTTCGAATTTGGAATTCGTCCAATACAAATCATCTCTTTAAAAGCATTAAGAAATGCTAGAAATTGAATAATTGAATAATCTAGTCAACATATCTATGTAATGAAAGTTGTCCCACTTTGAAAAGAAAGAGAATAATTTAAAAAGTACATAATATCTTATTTGGTAAAAGTCTCTATTTTTTAACTGGATCAGTCCAAGAGGCATCATTCGGGCACTTAGGAGATCCGCCGCGGGGGGGGGGGGGGGGGAGTGGGCATATTGGCACACTTAGCACTCCATCGTGGGTCTGCGACAAGTATGCGATTGTTGGTTGTTTTCGAGTGCGAGTCGAGTTCTTAATTAGACACTCTTTTAAATAACTAGACAATGCATTTTGTAGTGGAGGTCATTCGAACAATATATAGATCGATTTCAAGAAAAAAGTATGAGTCGGAACGTTCAAATGACCTTAAAACTTGTTTGAATGACCTAGAAGTCAACCTCTAAAAAAATTCTAGAATGAAGTTGTTCAATCTCATTCAATAGGTTGTTCAAAAGGCCTATAGGATTCTTAATTAGTACACGTTACATTGATTAAAGACCCATATAACTGAATGGGTGTGACCTATTATAGATTCAAATAAACAATCACATGTTCAAATGAATAACAACCATTTTAAATGAACATATACATATTCAAACGAACAGACACGTGTTCAGGAAGATACATCCTATATAGAAAAGTCACATAACAACCAATACAAATACATGATGGAAGGCTGTGAATTTGAAAAAATATACAATCCTTCTCTCCTACTTCTATTTTGAAATACTACAACCATTCTACTATCTTTTGTTCCTTCTCTTTTTCGGTAAAATTAGTTTATGTATTCCCGCTAATATGTAGTAGCAGAATACAGACTTGGCCTTAAAAGTTTACCAATGGTTTGTTGATAGTCTGCTTTCAACGGTGCAAGTTGCAAGTAGTGTCAACACTTCAATGTTTCTTGAATACTGTTTGCGGATATCCTATTTTCACACCATAATCAGAATTGGTGGGGGAAAATATAATATTTAAGCTAGCGTCCTGTACACTCCTTGAGGCATCCTACTATGAGTTCCTGTAACCATTTTTTATTTTTTTACCACCAAATTTTGAAACCTAGGTTCTTATGCGTGTTACAGATGTGTAATTGGAAATGAGAATTAGAAGACAAGATAATAATATAATTCTCACACAATATCACTACATTGAGAAGATATTAAATAAATTTATTCAATACGATAACACACTCATGAGTATACCTTTTGAATCACAAATTAAGTTATTCTCTAAAAACAACTCCAAGAGAGAGTACCATCAGGGGTGGCAACCCCATAACTACCGATAACTGTCAAAATACTATCCCAAATTTAAAATTTTTTACTCCAACGGGGGTGGCATCCAGGGTTGCAAAATGGCAGCAATGCTCTTGGGGTGCCAATTTTCCAAACTCTGGAGAGAGAAAGGAAGAGGTTGCATAGAGTCGTTCTACCATTTTCAGATTCTACTAGTTCCAACGGAACTTCTCTCAACAGCTCTATTCAACCAAAAAATTCTATATATACAGAGATTTTACAGAAATTTTGAAAGAGAAAACTTACCAAAGGCCAGAAAATCCTTGCCGTGAAAATCACTATAAGTTTCCTGCTCTCTGCTCCTGATTGTTCGTCAAACCTTGTGGTTGATGATGGCAGATCTGAAGAAGGAGGCATAGAGGAAGGGAAAGGAGAAGGAGGCGCAGAAGGGAAGGGGAAGAACGGCTCGGGCATCGGGGAGGGGGGGGGGGAAGAAATACAAAGACCGTTCCCTGTTTGGCCTATATATATATATATAATTGATTTTAATTTAAAATAAATGTTTTACATTAGTTAATTGTTTTAGAATTTAAATTGAAAATTTTTAAAATTAATTTACTTTTTGTAATTTAAATTGAATGTTTTAATTTTAGCTTATTTATTTATTTATATATTTTTGTTAATTTAGGGTGAATTTATTTATTTAGCTAATTTTTATAATTGAAGAATTTTTTTTCTATTTTAGTTAATTGTTATTTAGAATTTAAATTAGTTTTTTAATTTTTGTAATTTAAATTGAATGTTTTAATTTAAGTTTATTTATTTATTTATTTATTTTAATTTAGGATGAATTTATTTATTTAGCTAATTTTTATAATTGAAGAATTTTTTTTTCTATTTTAGTTAATTGTTCTTTAGAATTTAAATTGATTTTTTAATTAAATTAATTTTGTAATTTAAATTGAATGTTTTAATTTTAGTTTATTTATTTATTTTTGTTAATTTAGGGTGAATTTATTTATTTAGCTAATTTTTTTTAATTAAGGTTGATTTTATTTATTTTGTAATTGATTTTTTATGCTTATTCTTTAAATTGATTATAATTTATTTTTTTTTGTAGATGGATTCACAATTTGACGGTTTCTTCACTGATTTGTTTATGAGTGACACCGATTTATATAATGATGCTATGTAGACCAATCCTTTAGTATTGGCGCCAGTACAAAATGAAGTTGCTCCAAGAGTGAGAAAATCGCAAAGGATAAAGAACTTCTCTCAAGAAGAAGATAAATTAATTGTGTATGCGTGGCTGAACACGAGTAAAAATGCAATTACTGGGAATGAACAACAAGGTGGTGCTTTCTGGCATAGAATATTGAAATACTTAGAACTTCATGGAAGCAATCAAGAAGAGCGTTTGCAAGCTTCTATTAAAAGCCGTTGGACTGATATAAATGCAAAATGTGAAAAATTTGTCAATTTTTATAGTCAAATTGAAAGACTGCGACAAAGTGGACACACCGAACAAAATAATGTAATGATTGAGCTTTTTTAGATAGACACTACTATGATTTGATATTTGAACTATTGACTGAATGATTTCATATGTTTTTCAGGTTGATGAATCAAAAGAAATGTTTGCTAAGATCATTGGAAGACCATTTCAATACGAGCATTGTTGGAATATATTGAAAATGGAGCAAAAATGGACTGATAATCTCACCAGCAATAAGAAAGCAAAAACTCATTCAACTGGTAATCCTACTGAATTAAATCATGTTGAATCTTGCTATTCAACTCCACATTTAGGGGATGACACTGAACCCTCGTCCACTCCCAACCTTGATAGGCCATTGGGCAGAAAGGCTTCAAAGAAACAACTTAAAAACAAAGAGAAGCAAACCGATGCTGAAGCATCACTAAATCATCACCACTAGAATCAAAGAATGGAAGTGGAACGACAAAAAGTTGAGCGGCACGAGAAAATTTATGTTCAACAGGAAATAGCATTGGAACAGCATCATACACAGTTAGAAATTGAAGAAAAGCAGGTACAAGTTGTAGAAAGGCGGAAATGAAATCAAAATCATGGAAACTAACACTACTAGCATGAACCAAATTTCTGCAACATATTGGAATAACCTGAAGATAGAGATTATGAAAAAGCAAGGTTTTAATTTTTAGTCATTATTTATTATGTTGCTATTATTTTATAATTTTTAGTCATTATTTATTATGTTGCTATTATTTTTAAATTTTTAGTCATTATTTATTATGTTGCTATTATTTATGAAAAACTATGTATTAAGTTTGATTGCTATGAAAGTACTTGTGAAATTGAAAATACAACTTGAAATTGAAATTGGAATTGAAAATACAACTTCAAATTGAAATTGAGAAAATTATTCTTTGCCATGTCGTTCTCATAAATGCTCGATAAGATCTGACTGCAGTTGAGAATGAATTGCAGTGTCCCTGATCTGACAATGGGTTTGCATGAAGTCTTCCAATTCTGGTGTATACGCATGCGACACTTCTACAGGAGGATTTACATCACTTCCATCAAAGTCATTGTTACCAATATCTCATTCATCCTCAATGATCGTGTTATGCATTATTATGCATGCTTTCATAATATCTGCAAGTGTTTCTTCATCCCAAAAGCGTGCTGGTCCATGCACGATTGCAAAACGGGCTTGAAGTACCCCAAATGCCCGCTCTACATCTTTTCTTGCCGACTCTTGTGCTTTCGCAAAATGCTTTTTCTTCAAACCTTATGGACAGGAAATTGTTTTTACAAATGTCGACCAGTTTGGATAAATACCATCAGCTAGATAATACCTCATTGTATACTCATGGCCATTAATTGTTTAGTTTACTGGAGTAACATGACCATTTGCTAATAATACAAAAACAGGGGACCTATCTAGAACATTTATGTCATTCAGCGAACCAGGAAGCCCAAAGAATGCATGTCATATCCAAAGATCTTGAAAAGTCACAGCTTCTAAAATGATTATTGGTTCGTGACAATGACCAGTATACATACCTTACCATGCGGTCAGACAATTTTTTCACTTCCAATGCATGCAACCAATACCCTCTAACATGCCAGGAAAGCCACGTTGTTCCCCCGTTTGTAGCAATCGAGCAATATTGCTATTGTTTGGTGACCTCAAGTAATGGTCGCCAAACACTGCAATAACAGCTTTCACAAACCTTCTCAGACTCTGTATGGCAGCGCTTTCTCCAATTTTGATGTATTCATTCACAGAATCTGTCGGTGTTCCGTAAGTAAGAATTCTATAAGTAGTTGTTATCTTCTAAAGGGATGACAAACTGAGAACTCCAATGGCATCTGTTGTTTGGATGAAGTATGGATCATATTTTTCAACCTCATTTACAATTCGGAGAAAAAGAGGACGACTCATTCGGTACCTCCTTCAAAAAAAAACCTTCATATACACAAGGGGTAGCAAAATAGTCACGGTAGAGTCTTTCGTGACCTTCAACTCTACCACGATTAACTGTTCTGTGGCCTGGAACGGAACCACGATGCCTTCTTATCCGTTCCTGACTAGACCCTTCTGACCTTCTGATTACAGCATACAACATATCCAATTCATCATCATCTTCTTCCTTAATATTGAGGATCTCTCCTAAAATATTAGGATAACGATTCATATAAATTGATGAATGAAAATATGAAAGGATAAATAGTCAAAGAAAAATGAGATATTGAATTTATAGAGAGAATGTAATATAGATGGATGAAAACATGAGAAAAATGATCATATTTATAGACAAATTTTACTTTTTTGAAATTTTCTTGTGGCTATTAAATTTTCAAATTTGAATTTCAACGGTTGAATTTTGAAATTTGAATTTCGGCGGACAAAATTTGAAATTGAAATTTGAAATTTGGAATTTGAAATTTGGACTATAAAAATATATCCATTAAATTGCGATCGTTATGAAAACTATAACCGTTAAGTTTAATTACATTTTTTAATAAAAAAAATATTAAAATATTAAAATGGCACCCCATTTTGGCACCTGTCATTGGAGCATATTTATAATTCAGGGAAGCCAAAATACTGTTCAAGGTTATAAATAGGGTGATTTGGCACCCCAAAATGGCAACTCCCTTTGGAGTTGCTCTAACACTGATAGAGCAGTTTTACAATTAGAATATTCTAACGTAATTGATAGTTTAATGTATGCCATGACTTCTACTACTCCTGATATTACATATGTCATTGGTAGACTTAGTAGATATACTAGTAATCCTGGTTACTTATATTAGAATGCAATAAATAGAATATTACAATATTTGAAAGGCACTGTGAGTTATGGAATTGCTTATAGTGGATATTTTACTATTTTGGAAGGATATACAAATACCAATAGAATAACTAAATGGAAGGATCATTAATCAATGAGTGGATGCGTTTTCACTCTTTGTGGGGGAGTTGTTTCTTGGGTTCCAAGAAATAGACTTGTATCACTAACTCTATCATGGCAAAGCAATTTGTTGCATTTACTACATATAGCTAAGAGGCAAAATGGCTAAAGAATTTATTATAGAAATTTCTATTTGGTCTAGACTAATACCTCTTATATCTATCCATTGTGATAGTGAGTATACACTTTCTAAAGCGTATAGTAAAGTGTATAATGGAAAATTCAAACACATCGAAGTAAGGCAAAGTTTTGTTTGGCAGCTAATCATAGATGGTGTGATAATTGTGGTTTATGTTAGATCATGACAAAATTTGGCAGCTCCTTTCACAAAATGACTTGTAAGGAATTTGGTGTCTAGGATATCAGTAAGGATAGGTCTCAAGCCCATTGATAATGATCTTTGTTGATGAAAACTCAAATTGACACTTGATATTTTAAGTTTTCAAGTTTGATGAGTAAAGTACATCATATGCCCTGATTGCAACGACTCAAGGATAAGTGTTTGGTACGTGTAATGAGTAAAAAGTGAAGGTTGAGCTATTGGCTCTTAATAAGCTTATAACAAATATGAAAAAAATTACAAAGTACCCTTAGACAAGATAGCTTTTAAAAAAATTTTAAAATTACCGAAATGTCCCTCACAAATAAAATTTCTCAAAATGGCTAGTAAAATTATCTCATCTATCAAACTAAAATATGATATTGCTTTCTTTGCCCGAAATCAACCTCTCTGATAGTCTAAGTATTAATAAATTTTCTAAAAAATAAATTATATTGACATCTCTTGAGATTTATTAATATTATACATGAATCCTTGAATTTTTAAAAATTATATTGAACTCTCCCGTTAGAGTTTGTCTCTTAACACTATTAGTGAATGGATTAAAATGACTTTATTACCCTTATATTTTAGTTTTAATTTTTCTTTTTCATTTTCATTTTAATTTTAATTTTCTCTCTCTAGGTGAGATATCCATATGACAATGAATATCTCTCTATTCTAGACCTTATCAGATCCATTCAACCAATTATATTTGGTTTTAAGCTTGCAAAAATTTGTTATTGCCAAAATTCAAAACTTGAATCACCTAAGCTCTAGTTCGAATAACACTAAGAAAATGAAAAGGATGTCTCAACAAGCAAATCACCTCCCCTTTCTCTGTGTTTTTTCTTTTCTTTTCTCTCTCTCACAGTGGCACGGTCCATCACCACTTTTCCATTTTTCCTTTTCTTCTTTCTTTCTCTTCTCTCTCTTCTCCCTCTCTGGCAGGGTCGAGCATCCCCCTTCCTATTTTCTTTTTCTTTTTCTTCCTTCTTTCTCTTCTCCCTCTCTCTCTCTCTCTGTCTCTCTCTCTCTCTCTCTCTCTCTCTCTCTCTCTCTCTCTCTCTCTCTCTCCGGCGCGGTCCAACACTCCTTTTTTTTTTCTCACACTGACGACCTGACATAAACAAAACCTGATATATATATATATATATATTGATTCGAATTTGATACATAGATTTGGGGTCTATTTGATTCTATTGTTTTGACATATATATATATATATACCCGTTCTTGGGTTTTGTTAATTGGTCCACGAACATTTACTTAAGTCAATGAAGCCATAAGGATGTATCTATCAATGCTGCCAGTGCTACATTTCAATTCCTGTATCGTGTTTGATTGCTAAGAAATGGAAAGAAATTGGACCTAAAACTTGGTCAGCTTCTGAAGTGTAAATTTGGAAGGGTGTATATGATTGCCTTGTTCTTTTGTAAGTGATTTTTTTTTGTAGATATAGGTGAGAATTCTATGGATCCGTATGGTGGAAGAACTAGATTAATATTGATTTTTTTAAACCCATTTAGATATCTTTAGAATTTTTTTATTAGTTATGATGCTTTGTTAGTAAATATTCAGATTTAGGTTCAAAAGTTTTATTTTTATTTATGTTTCTTGGCTATCAAATTAGATTAAAAATCAACTTTATGTCTATTACTTGAAATTAGATTTTAAAAAGTATTTGAAATAACATTAGGACAATCCATTCAGTCAATTATCAGTTGATTAATGACAGAATGTTTTTGTTACAAACATTAAAATAGATGAGATGTTAATGTAATTTTTAAAACTTTAAGAAAATTTCATGTAATATCACCAAACTTGTGATCAGGTTTCTAAAAATTCATATTAGAAACCTGAGCTTGAATTTCATTTTTATTTAAAAAGGGTAAGGGTTTATGAACAAAAGAATGCTATAGAATGTTCATTTGAATATGAGTTTATTATCATCACAATTACTCCAATTTTCAAGCTTTGTTTCAAATCATCTAATAAATAAAGTCACATCGCAGATGGCAACATGTTTTCTATAACTGGCAGCTTATGATAACTTAACCATCACATCAAGAAAGAGAGAGAGAGAGAGGAATCGAAGTTCTTTTCAAAACCTACCTTTCTATCATGTTTATTCATTTATTTTCTAAAAGATCTTTCATTATTGTGATATCTAATAGATTTATACAGAGAGAATGCCTAAATGCCCAAGTTTTCATTCAAACCAATACACCAATTCAAACAAACAACCACATAAACACATTAGATGGACTAGAAATGCATTAAATTTTCAAATTTTAGGATAATTTTATTTTTAGAATAATTATAATTTTAAAATTATGGTAATTGACTAAATTAACTCTAATTTTATTTGAAAAAATTGTGGCCACTTTCTGATAAGAATTTTATCCTCCCACGGTTCAACCAACTACATGTAGGTTGGCACTGCAAGAAGATCTTTGTAGATTACTACCTAGTTGACTAATATTGTTTGTTTTCCATGCTTTTCTCTTGTTTTCCAATTGCACTATATTAGTATTCTTTTGCAAATTGCAACACCACCTCTTCCTGATCACAATTCCATATCTACATCCCCACTCCAACAAGTGTGAAAACTGACTATGAGTAATCTAAGGTGTGTCCTAATATGCTTCCTAAGAAATTAGCAAAAGCTCAAAATACCAATATTAAATGGACTATAAATGAGTCATCTCTTTCAAAATCTCTCAATAAGCTTCAAAGTGTCACCACCTTCGAATGGGCAACAATAGTCTATTAAAACAAGTTTGTGCGACTTTTCATTGAACCAAATAGTCTATTAAACACAATCATGTGGTCTTTTAGCTTATAATCAATATTCAAATTACCTAAGTTCTGTGTAAAATCAAATGCAAGACCCTACAAAAATCATAATATGAAAGAATAGTAAACACATGTTCATCTTACATATGTAATACATGTTGTCTATGTATACTTTTACCTTTCTTGATAGAATAAATATGAAGTTTTCATGTTCATGTTCACGTCAAAAATACTTTATTTTTAGAAATACATTTTTATAATTTAGTCTGACCATCGTCAAAGTCTCCACACGAATAGTACAATTAGCAAAAAGACTTTAACTAACTTAACAATTACAAATTCAGCTCGACCAATTTATATATATATATATATAAAAAAAAAATTCAATATAGGTTTTCTCACAAAATACTTTTGTATACGTGTGTGTGTGTGTGCGCGCATGTGTGTGTTATATAAATTTTTTATTAATATTATATTTGAGTAATAAAAAAAAAAAGAGATCACAAGCATTCTTATATTTTAGAAAATGTGCCCAAGTTTTCAATCAACCAACATACTAATTCAAATAATTGAGAAAAATGTAAAAAAATCCCTTAGTTTGACTAGAAATGCATAAAATTTTCAAGTTTTAGGATAATTCTATTGTTAAATAATTATGATTTTCAAATTTTGGTAAAGACAGATAACTATAATTTATTTGAAAATTGTTTTTTGGCAATTCCTAATAAGACGTTGAGAAAGTCAATTATATAGCAGTTTTCATGTACTGTCAAATGTCAATGTATGAACAGTGAAGAAGCTAGTCAACAGTTTTAAAGGTCAAGTGCCATAAAATAAACAGCTTGGGAACTTGGAATTCACCTAATACATCTAATCTCTTCAAAAGCATTAAGAACTGCTAAAAATTGAAATAGTCAGGTCAACTAATTTATTTATTTTTAGTTATTATTGTTCAAGCAAATTTATTATAAATGTTGAAAACTTGTGTTTGGTTCCCTCTATTATCAATTCTCAATTTCTTTAAAATTACATTGCTATAGATTGTAATGTGCTACTTGATGGACCATACTCTTATTGATAAAATTTATTTATTTTTTTTAAAAAAAAAAATTCAATTTGATTAAATGAGTTTTAATCATTAAACTAAAATTTAAAAAACATAATGTGCCATTTTAATTACTTTTTTGATGTTGCTTGTCCATCCATCACTTCACAAATCTAATATCTCATACTTAGTGATCATGCTACTTAGTAAAAATTTTAAAAAGACAAGTACAAAAGTTTAGAGAACAAGTTTGTAGAAAACATGAATGACAAATATATATAATATATATATATCAATTAGTGTATAAGTTAAAAACTAATTAAATTAAACCAAAGAAACTTAGGACTAGTATTTATAGGGTTTAGTTGCATATTGTGATTTATGCGGCAAGGACTCGTGAGTCTTGACACAAAAATCAGTAAAAACTTTGGACATGGAGTATAAGTTTTCAGTTGTCCTCCGAATAAGGTAAGGACTCGTCTGACTGATTGAATCGCATTTCTGTTTTTTTTTTCAACATCTTTCAATTTTTTTTTTCTTTTTTTGTTGGCTATTATTATTATTATTATTGAAAAAAAATATCCATTAGCCAGGGAGTTGCCTTGGTTTTATCCAGGCCAATATAAGGTTCAGGTTGGATTTTGGCTACCACTATGTATTGATTGACATAAAGCAACCCAAACGGCCCAGTTCAGTCCGCCCCAACCTTGGGCCCTAAAACAACCAATTGAAGTGTACTTGACTTAAATAAAAAGTAAATTAATTTATATTTCAAATAAAATGAGGAAAAGCAATGGCCAAGCTACTTTCTATCCCTACTATTTTCTATGGAAAATAATAATCAATCAATCACATTCCCTCCGTCATTGATGCCCTAGAAGGGGAGGGTGGCCAACCATTTGGGACCCCGACCAATCAGGAATTCAATTTCCCGGCATCCACCGGGGGGAAAACCATGAGTAAAATCCCCCCTTGAATGGAAAATACATAGAAGCCTGCTCGACGAAATACCAAAGTTCTTTTAAAGCTTTTGAAACTGATCATACTTCAGCAATCAAATAAAAGCAGGGTAATTAAACCCAGCCCGGTATGTCAATCCAGAAGCTAGACTGGTCTAGTTTTATAAATAAACCAGTTAAGAAAGCAATCCGGTAACAAGATTCACTTAGTTGAAGGCAATTAACAAAAAAGAGAGACTAAATAATCAAACTTTTCGTATACTTTCAATGTAAGCTTTATGTCATTTTTTGTCTTTTTTGTATAACCTGTCTTGAAATTAGAATGTGAAATTTCAAAACTCCAGAAAATTAAATTGATCAAGCAAGAATAACTAGTAACTGGAAGAGGAATGACAATCTAGGAATTTCTATAATATTAGAATTTTTTTCATTATTAAATACTTATAAAAACATTTTAATAGTATGACCAGTCCGACTAACTAAACCGTTGGTTGAACAAGTGACTCATTAACCCATTCCTTGATCGAGTCAATGTCCAAGCTGGGTTGGAAAACTATGCATAAAACGAGTACATGATGAAAATTATCACATGGCAACATATATTTCAATCAATTCTGGTGCCTATAGGAAGTCATATAGGCTACATATTTCAAACGCAAAGACTAACAGCAATAAAGTTTTCAGTCCAAGTGCAGCCACCCATACAGAAGGCTTTCAGAATGGAAAATGTCACACTGATGGAAAGAAATGCAAGGGAGTGGGGACCCTTCGGCAAATATACAAGTTAGTCTCATACTCCGTCTATAGGAAAGAAATGCCGTGACTATACGATTACTATTTCAAAATAACACACACGACTTTGATCATGTTTCCCCTAAAAACTAATAAAATGAAAATGTCTTAAAATAAAACCCACTAAGCACAGAAACATATTTCCAAGGTTTCCATTTCCGATATTCATTTTTGTGCCAACAGAGACTGGAAAGCAATAAACAAGGCACAAAAGGATAAATACAGCTCAAACTCATTTTCTGAGCTACTGCTGCTGCCTTTTCTTCTTTTCTTTTCTTTTTTTTTTTAAAAAAAAAAAAAACCACTTGTATGTAAAGAAACATTTGGAAGTTAAAAAGGAAAAATCCTATCTTGTAAGACATTCACGGTGCCAACTCTAATGCAGAACCTATGATATTTCATCATAGCTTCAGATTCTAGGACCACACAAATAGGCAAGTTTTTAATTGTAGGGAGGAATCAAAACTAAGAAATTCCAAATTCATATATACAAAAATATTTGTTTGCATGAGAGGAGCATTTATATAGCAAAAGGGTACAAAAGATGCCTGAATTAGAATTGTATATAGAATATGTACATGACAAAAGTTACATGCACACATCCGTTTACATGAAATAAGAGTGAGGACAACTCACAAGGACATCAGGGTGCGGAGATCACCTACAGTAATCTCCCTCTGATCTTTTCGGCCCCTCTTACCAAAAGCCTCACTTGCCAACTTCTTCTTTCTGTCTTGCAACTCCAATATCCTCTCTTCAATGCTGTTACGAGCAATCATCCTGACAATCTTCACATCCTCCTTCTGCCCAATCCGGTGGACTCGATCCATAGCCTGTCCCTCAACTGCTGGGTTCCACCATGGCTCCAACAAGTAGACCATAGAAGCAGCTGCAAGGTTTATACCAGCACCTGCAGCTTTAAGACTTGCAAGCAAAATGGTAGGCCCTTCTGGTGCTGGGACTCCAAACTCTTTAATTACTTGAGCTCTTCTTTTCGCATTCATCGACCCATCTAGGCGCAAAATCTTGAACCCAGCAGCTTTTAGAGGCTCTTCAAGTAAAACCAACATTCTCCGGAATTGTGAGAATACAACCGATTTTGTAGCTGGGTTTTGATCCCTTGAAGCTGACAGAAGTTTCAATAGAGGCAGACACTTTGGAAGATGTATTAGAAGAGGAAACTCTCATGTTGTCTGTGTCAGAAGATTCCGGTGGGGATGAGAAGAGGTCAGACTCTGACAATGGATGGCGGCACAACGGGCAGCAGGCTTTCATGTGTTTTAGGGTCTTTAGGATGCAGGATCGGCAAAAGATGTGAGCACAACATGTAATAACAATATCAGTCGGTGGAGAAATGCAAATTGGACAGTCAAAATCTTCCCCATCTTGTAGCACTGAAACCACCTTTTTCAGCAATTCTGGTTTGTTGGATACATCTGCTTGGATCAATTCATAGATTATAAGTGCTCAGTCATAATTACATGATGTGGGAAGAAGTAAAAAATATTAAATAAATAAGAAGGCAACAAAAATAAAGGAAACTAACTGATTCAATGCAAGACATAGTTTTTATGAAGTATCCAAAAATGCACAGAAACATCATTTTTACCAAGAAGGCAATCTTAGAATAAAATACAAACAACGTTTTTTCATATTCCAGACAATCTTCAGTTTTGAAACAAAGAAAAAGTGTGAAAGATCAACAAGATGAATGTTCACACGCTTATATGACTGATTGCACACCCATATATACATACATAAAAACACTTGAATCTAATATTAACATTGTTGAATTATAGTGCCAATTCCATAATGGTCCACTGGTGTGCCTGCACACATATGACCATTCTCATTAAAAAAAACGACGACAAATTACAGTATGTATTACAATAGTTCATGAGTTGCTAAACTACATAAATGGAAACAAAGAGCTGTTCTAAGAAGCAGATCAGGAGGGCAGAAAGCATATGCTGAAACCTTGAAGACCTGACAGATAAAAACTTGAATCATTTTGGGAGATAATAATGCCTAGAGACTGGAATTCAACATCAAGGAAGAATATACCCAAACAAAGCTGAGGACAGAAAATAGGAATCCAAGGGCCACAGAATAAAGTATTGGTCTCATGGGAAGTTGTAAATGTGATGATCTATGCATTTAAGATTTTCTGTACATGTGATTTAGTTTCCCATAGAAATCAGATATTTATCTGAATTTTCTTGCATGCATATTAAAAAGCAATTGAAGGGTCCACAGAATCAGTTCCCAGGCTAACTAGATAATATTTAGAAACTCTACACATCTAATTCAATTTCTACTTTGAAATCAGATATTTGTCCAAAATTTTCTTGCAGCTATATTAACAAGCCGTTGAAAGATACATAAACCCAATTCCTAGGCTAACTATATAATATTTTTGTTAACAAACATCAGTCCCTGCGCTATGCAAGACCCCACTTTGCAAAAAGGCACTTTCATGTAGTGGAACTCAAGTAGCTGGGATAAGATTATGTTGAATTGAGTTGAGTTGAATTGAGAGAGCTAGTTACAGATTAGCTCCACCAAAAAAAAAAAAATCAATCAACAAACATACAAAGAAAAAGAAAGGTAACTTTGGGATTATCACAACTGCAGCAACAGGGAGATCCAATATATAGTCAAATTCTACGTTAAAACAGATGAACTTTGGGAGTTTATGGAGTGGCCAAGTTTTTTACTTGCCAAAATAAAAGTCAGACCAATTTTGTCAGTCTTGGTACTAGTAGACTTGAGAAATCTCAATAGCTTAAGAAATTTGACAAATTTAAACCCTCCAATGGTGAAACCAATAAAAATGCCAAAGCCTTTGTAGCATATGGCAAAGTGTGGGATCTAAAATGGAAGGCTGAGATTAAGGTTTCAATTCTAATTCATGTCAATCAAAGGTGAGATCATTAATAACATATCTGCCATACCACCAAGCGTTAGCTCAAGTAGCATCTCCTTCACCTCCCAAAAAAGAGGCTGAGTTCAAGTCCCAAATGGGAAAAATGTGCGCGTGTCTTACGTATCAAAAAAAATTTAATAATATATCTGCCATGTCTTATAAAAGGAGGAAACACTCCTTTTGTATTAGGTAAAAACAAGGAGTCCACTAGTTGGAGACAAATTAGAAAACACAGTTGAAGTCTCTTGGCCAGTAAATCTCATCGCGTAAAATACAAATGTTTGTGAACAACATTATACCTTTCAATTAACTATCACCAAACAATGAGATGAAAACAGACCCTTCAACAAAGTGACACAAGTTGTTCTATATAAGAATGATATTCAAGAAATTTAGCATATACAGTCGGTAAGAATTTCCCTTTTCCCCTTTGCCTCCTTTACGAAGGTTAAAAAATGGTTCCATACGATTCAAACCAAAGCCTTGCATAAAGCCAAACAACAACAAACTAAATACCAGCAGAAGAGCAAGGCTTGAATGAAGCCTTACAACTCGAAAGAGTGTCAATTCTGCTTTAAGAAAGAAATTTATGTATCTGACCCAGATTACACCATCCATATTAATTCTCCAAAAAGTTACTTATTGAAAAAAAAAAAAAAAAAAGAACTCACCAAAAAGTTCAATCTCAAGGGAACAATAAGACAAAAATCAAAAGTAATGAATAGAAATCTATGAAATAGAGTGTACTTGGAGAAAAAAATATAAAAAATGGTCATTGCATTGTTCAATGTTTATATAAACATACTTCAGTGCGTTTACATTATTCATTCTGACATACTGATTTCTTTCTGACATACAGATTTCCAACACTAAGTGTACTAATTGAGCACTTAAAAACAAACCACATTGCAATTAGAACTACCTCTTGACATACCAACTATGTAACTGATTTAAGCCTACCCCTGTGGTACCAAATTTTAAAGTGTAGTATGTTCTGTTTGAAAAAGTCCTAGAGGCGGAGGGTGACTATCAAAAATTTTTGACCTTACAGATTGATGTTAATTCGATCAAGTATTTGAGGTCAATTTGGAAATTAAATTGGTCATATGCCCTACTTTTCTTTCTTGTGGTGAGATGGATTATTTTGCTTGTTGAAAACTTAAGCAACTCAATTCAACAAAAACTTAATCCCAAGTCCCAACTATTTGTGAACTCAGTACTCAACCAAAAATGTCTGAAGTTTGATTAGCAGAAGTTTATAAGAGTTTAGATTGCTAGAAAGAGATAAGTTCACTTAACTTGTTCTTTGGTTTTTAGTCCCTTAGTTGGTTAAACAAACAAGTATGTCACAACAATTCAACCAACTAATATCATGCATTCAATTCCTGAGAAGCATAGACACGGATACAACACAACACGGACATGCCGATACAAGATTTTTCAAAAAAGTAGGACACAGACACACTGGAGACACGCTGAATAATAAATATATTTATTTTATACACACACACACACGATAAGGACCAAGCAAAGAAAGCAACCTTAATCGAAACTC
Organism: Nyssa sinensis; assembly: GCA_008638375.1. Lineage (NCBI taxonomy): Eukaryota > Viridiplantae > Streptophyta > Magnoliopsida > Cornales > Nyssaceae > Nyssa > Nyssa sinensis. Next base: position 22,948,788 of record CM018051.1, on the reverse strand, counting down.
ACGAACACCAAATCATCCTCCAAGGAAAATCCACGCATTGCCTCCTAATCATCACTCCTCATTGTGAATTTTCGCGAACTACTCCAAGACCAATTAATTGTATCCTCCCTACACCTAAACACAACCATCCTCTAAAGTGTCCACAACAAACTCAGCACATCCTCCATCTCCTAATCCTAAGCATATCTTCTAAAGTAGGGAGTTCACAATAAGAATGTCAATTTTTGACACGACATGGAATTAAAGAGTTTGGGTTAGCATAAATGAAATTGTGTCATAAATGAGTCGACACATTTAATATGTCAACCTATTTAACATGACTTAACATGTTTAATTAAAAAAAAAACATGAGTCAATGTAACTCATCCCATATCGAAAGCCTACCAAAGTTTAGGAAATTTTTCTACTTATAAAAGAGGTTTCTGTTTTTTATGTCCCACTTCCAAAATTTATCAAACTTGGAGATTATTCTACACTTAAAAAATTCATCTTTTTCATCTAAAAGATTAAAAATTAAAACAAATGAATTAATCATGTCGACACGTATAACCTGTTTAAGAAATCGTGTTTGGGTTTTGAAACTTCACACAATTAGTTAATCATGTTAGTGGTGGGGAACAGGAATGACGAACCCACAAGCCATTAATTCTTGTTCCCGGAAGAAATTGCTCTATTTTGGAAGTTTATTGATTTAGAAACTTTATAGATTTCATATAATAGGATTTGATTTGGTTTCCATATATTAGGATTTTATTTCGTTTCCACATTTTGATTTGCCTATATAAAAGCCCTCGATGTAATGGAATAGGCAGACTTTAATTAATGAATAGAATATTGATATTGAGATATTGGTTTCTCTTGGTTCTCTCCTCACTCTCGGTTTCTTCTCTCTTCCCCCTCTTGATTTCTTTTCTCTTTCTCTCTTGGTTTCTTTTGTTCTCTAATTTCTATTCCCTTCTCACTCTACTGGTCCTGCATCATTTGGTATCAGAGCCTAAACTCAATCCTTCATAAGTCACTATTCATTCCATCAAAGCACAGCCACAGTAGCCCCATTGTAGATGAAATCAAGTTTCATGCTCATCACCATCATCTTCATTACCTATAGTTGCTGCCACCACCGATAATATTCACAGCCCAATCATCATCATTGAGTTTCATTGACAACAACCAGAACCCGTAATTGCTGCACTGCAGTCTCTTCGTCCTACTGTTAGTCTTCAATCGACCATGGAGTCCGTGAAGCCACGCGTCAAGTTCCCATATCTTCCCCATGAGAATTTTGCTTCCAACCAAGCCGCTACTAAAGCCCCCGCCGGAACTGCCACTCCCAAAACCACGACCACAACAATTGTTCTCCTTTCAAAACTTTAGACAGTCTTGATCTATAGCTAACCCAATAGCTAAACCCAACCAATTTAACTCAGCCCAGCAAACACACAAGCCCAAACTTCTAATTCAGTTCAGACCCTTGCCACTAGAAAGTCAGCCAAGCCACACAAAAAAAAAAAAAAAATCAGAAATAGAGCAACTTACCTCCCCTCTCGTTCAGCCACACCCCGAGCCACTCCATTCCAGATCCAAGCTACTACACAGCAACCGGCTGCCGTAATCTTCACCATTGCAAGGGACTAAGCCATCGGTTCCACAACTTCCAGTCATGGAAACACTCTGAACATGAGTTTGTTGAAGGTTCAAACATCGTCACCATTGCCAAACGCAGAGCAGCCACCCATCATCGTTGAGGTCTCATACCAGTCTCATCGCTATCTCCCCCATCGCTTGTAGGTTCATCGCGACCACGTCGTGACCAAGAGCCACTCCTATCACACATTCGCAGATCTGAAACCCAGAATGACGTCTTTGCTGATCGACAAAACCACCCCCGCCATCCATCAAGGTCTTTGCCATCTCCATCATCATCATCAAACCTACGTTACTTCCAATAGCCACCGATCACATTGAGTTGGGAATACGCTCAAAGAAGGATCTTGAAGAGGAACTCAGAGATGCTGGGAATACGCTCGTTATGCCTCCATCTTCCATTGGTGAACTTCCTGAATCTTCTCGATAGAGTAGAGCTTCTATTGTCCCAAGGTAGAACAAGTCACAGCTAGATCAAAGCAAGCTACACTTCTACCCTCTATGAAGGCATTAGTTTCTAATGAATTAATGTGGCACTCGGATGTGAACGTGAAAGTTTCAGTTATATCTTGTATCAGTGAGATTACAAGAATAACAGCGCCAAATCTACCTTACAATGATGAACAAATGAAGGTAATTTTTCAGTTGCTTGTATTAGCTTTGGAGAAATTGTCTCATGCATCTGATCGCTATTATACTAAGGCCATCTCCATTCTAGACATTGTTGCAAAGGTCAGGTCCTGCTTGGTGATGTTGAACCTGGACTACACGGAATTGATTACTGAGATGTTTAAACTTTTCTTAAGTACCATTAGGTCCAACCACCCTCATTCTGTATTCATTCAACATGGTCATGGAGACAATTATGACTTTGGTCGTAGAGGAAAGTGACGAAATATCAATGGACCTTCTCCACCTTTTAGCTAGTGTTAAAAGGGAAAATCAGAATGATTCCTCTCTTTCTTGGAAGTTGGCAGAGAAGGTGATAGAGAATAGTGCTATTAGACTTAAACCTTTGCTCCATGAAACACAGCAATCCATGGGCACTACTTTCAATGATGATGTTAAAAAGTAGTCACTCCAATATTACAAGGTGGATTTGAAGAAAATGTTCGGTGTCTTAAGTGCTTGTGCCTGATACTATTACTCTTGGAGAAGTTGTGGAGAAAGTTTCAGTCCATGGTTGTCTCTTTGAAAAGGGAAGAGGATTAAGTTTCACAGCCTCATGGTTGTCTAAAGTGCTTGAGCCTGATGTTTTATTTGAGATGTCACAAAGGAAGAAAGCAAAAGTCATGGAAGAGTCTTCAATAAATCATGAAACTGCTGATGTTTTGACCCATAACTCGCTCGAGTCGAGCTCTTTTCAACCGGGGAGAAATGGTCTGGAACAGGAAGGACAAACCCACAATCCATTAATTCTTGATCCCGGAGGAAATTGCTCTATTTTGGAAGTTTATTGATTTAGAAACTTTACAGTTTCCATATAATAGGATTTGATTTCCTTTCCATATAGTAGGATTTGATTTTCTTTCCATATATTAGGATCAAGGCTGTGAAAATCGGGATTCTACCTTGGATCGTTGGGTGGCATGAAGGATCGGGATCGTAGGATTGGATTGAGAATTGTAAGATCCAAAAAACAAAATGGGGAAAAAGACTTCTAGTATATCTATAAGCAAAAATTCTTCAAAATAGAGATATCAAAAGTCCATATGTGCAAAAATAAATGAGTGAATGCTATGACAAACATATGGAATACGTATATATATGCAATTTCACCCTAATAAATTTGAGAATGTAGCTCAAATGGTAGAGCCCTTGCACCAATATTGTAATCTATCAATATTTGTAGATTACAACAATTTACACCTATCAATATATATATCAAACTACTTGTTTGAATAAATCAGTGGGATAATTAAACAAGAAGCAAATTTATACAAAAAAGCCACATAATGCATGACACTAGGGATGTAAAAACTAGCAATGCATCTATAAGTGTTGCAGCAGCAACTGAGAAGCGAAGGAATAGGAAAAAAAAATTCAGAAAAAGGTTCATAGCTCTCAGCAAAATTTAGGAGAGAAAAGAAGATGAAGGAGAATAGGAGGATAGGCAGAACTGTTGTAGCTTGCAGAATGCAACAGAAACAATAATCAGAAAAAAGGTTCAGAAAAAGAAACTGATTGCACTTCACAGAGAGATTGAAAGAGCTGCTGGTCGTGTAATCTGAATGCCCTAACCCCTTATGATGTTTAGTGACTAAAGAAACATCTTTTAGGGCAAATAAGATTAACATGTGGGCCTTATATTCCTGGTAGAGAAGTGGGCTTAAATAACCCAAGTAGTCCAAGTCTTAAAAGGCCCAAAACAATTTTCAAAAATAAGCTTGGCAGAGCAGGATCAGTAGGATCGCAACTTGGATTCCATGATCCTATGCGATCCGGATCAAGACTCATTCTGACTTAGAAAAGCTGCGATTTACTAAGCAATCCGGATCGTTTTGCAAAAGTTGGATCGTGGGATCATACGATCCTACCATATTCCGGATCGCGATTTTAACAACCATGATTAGGATTTGATTTAGTTTCCACATTTTGGTTTTCCTATATAAAGGCCCTCACTGTAATGGAATAGGCAGACTTTAATTATTGAATAGAATATTGATATGGATATATTGGTTTCTCTTTCTTCTCTCTTCCCCCTCTCGGTTTCTTCTCTCTTTCTCTCTTGGTTTCTTCTATTCTCTAATTTCTATTCACTTCTCACTCTACTGGTCCTGCACCAGTTGGGTTGACACATATTTTAGAATATGTACTTCTTGACATGACACATTAACAAGAATTGACATCCCTACTCCACACCATCACCTCCCCATTCCCAGAAGCATAATCTGCCACACAAACATATCTATCATACACTATATTGATCTAACTATTTAGGGTTTTCTCCCTAGGTTTTATCACTCCACACAAGGAGTTTTAATTCACTTAGAATTATTGGCTTTATCCCACTTGGATTACTAACAACCAACCCAAGAAATTCAACTCTTTGAGATTTGTTGAGGTTTTCAAAGGTGTGCAAGTATTTGGCTCATCTAGAACCAACTTTTTTCTCTTCATTTCTCTTCAGAAATTGAGAAAATGGCATGTGAGGTATGTGTCTATACCATACACGAATATAAATATTGTCTACCTCAAATTGGTGTTGAAGAGCCTTTTGGTTCTCTTATGAATGTACCTTCTTCATGCACCTTGTGTGTGTGTTTGACGATAAAATGTTCACCCTCGCAAATATATGGTTAAACCTTCTTCATGCACCTTGTATGTGTGTTTGAGATAATATGTTCACCCTCGCAAATATATGTAACCATATGATGTGAAGGAGCCATTTGTGCTTGAAGTAAAGCTCACAAATGTTCTCACACTTCCCTCAACACTAAAATACCATTAGTTTCATGTTTGAAAATTGAAACCTTTAAAATATATATAGCCAAGCTTTCAAATGTCTAGTTAATAGCTATATTTTCTAGATTCCTGTCAATATTGGTAGACTAACTTGCAGTTTGGTGGACCTGTCAACAAATGTGGCACTACTTTTTCTTAATAAGTAAATATGTGTGATTATATAAATAGAAGCACACGAGGGAGGTGAACCCATTACTACAAGAGAAGGCTACAAAATTATAGCCTTAAATGTCCCTAAAAGAACCTACAAATAAGAAGACCTCTGTGACCCCAAAAATATGATAAGTGCAAAAAACAGGGCTTTCTCAATCTCCCCAAAAATACTTCTACTCCTCTCCCTCCAAATGCTCCATATCAAGCAAACAGTAGCCATTCTACAAAACATCTCAGCCTCCTTCCTAACCCGTCCCCCTCCCCCTCCTTCCCAAATTCTCAAAGTAGTTGCCACCCACAAGCATCCAAAAATTGAGAAGACAAGACTCCAACAATCTCTAATGATTGGACAATAAACAAGAAGATGATCAACCAACTCCATATCTTCCTTGCACATATAAAACGATTGACTAGCTAGAATCCCCTCCTTTGAAGATTATCCACAGTTTGTATAGCTTCCCAAGCAGCCATCCAAGCCAAAAAAATAAAAACACACCTTAGATGTGACTCCAAAATACCATATTAACTTCCAAAGAAACTACATATCCCAATTGCCCATCAACTCTTCGTGATAAGATCTAACTGTGAAGAAGATACTAGAGTTACTAAGAATCCAAACAATGGTATACTCCCTTCCCTCATCCACTCTATAGCTACTTAAGACCTCCAACAAGCTCATCACTTCCTGTTAGGACTAATGTTCATTTGTGTGTTGGCAAATCCTGCTCGACAAAACTTATTGAGTTGTAATGGTTGTGTAGTCGTGTTAGGCAGTTGTCAAGTCCGTTCATGGTTAATTGCTCAAGTTGATCTTCGACACTGCTTCATCTTCAACAGACTGTATAAGGTAATGGACCAGGACTCTATGGCCGCACACACTCACATTCATTCATAGCATGCATATGTTTTGTAATTCATTTGATGCAAAATTATAGTGTGTATGTATATTGCTAAAGGGTTTAAAATTGTTTTTAAATGAAAAAAATGTTTTTCATATTGCATTAAGAAAAACATTTTCTAAAAATTTCATTAAGTTTTTTTGGGAAAACCTTCTTTGGCTTCTATCAGCCCCTCGAGTGGGCTATCTTACCGCTCGAGCGAAAGTCCAGTAGACTTGTCGCTTGATAGCGCTGGCTTCATCGCTCTAGCGATGGCCGCTCGAGTGGACTAGTGACTGCTCGAGCCAAGTTCAAAGACTTGGTCGCTCGAGAGCGCTAGCTTGGTCGCCCGAGCGATGGTCAGTGCGGATTTTAATCCGCATATTTTTAAGTAAAAACCCTACATGAATATATTGAGATTTTTTAGGTTTTTCAAAGAGAACTTTTGGAGGCTGAAAAACACAGGGTTTATATCATCATTGATTCATAAGCATTTCATTCTTCATGATGATGCACTGGCCATAGAAGTTCAAGAATCCGAACCACCATCTCTACCACCAACATAAGAGGAGTTGAGTTCATTCTTATAGAGTTCAAGAGTTGAGTGATCGGAAGACTGCGAGGTTGCATGAGCATTTGCAACTGTGCGTGAAACCGTTCGTGGATTCGAGGCGGCGAGAATCACCAGAGATTGCTTGTGGATTCCAGTCTAGGGCAAGCTACAGATTGATGAACGGACTTGAGGTAGTAAGTTAGGTTTACGGTAAGAGTCTGTAACATTCCTAATATCTCTAATGGATTCTATGTCTGGGCAAGGTCCCCAGGGTTTTCTAGCTTAGATTTGATTTGAATCTAAGATAGTTTACTCGTCAACAAAACCTCAGTGTGTTCTCTTTTAACTTTTCATGTGTTTGTTGAATGTCACGTCATGCTATTGCACGGTGCAAAACCATTATCAGTACACAATAAAAGTGAAACACCATTTCAACTTTAATTTGTAATTTTGTGAAAAGAATCCATAAATTGGTGGTACGACCTATTCACCCCCCCCCCCCCAGGTCGGTACTTGGTATCTAGACATTGCATTAGGGCCGTAACACTTCCCCTACCTCCCATTCATGAAAACTCCTCCTAAAGCACGAATTCCACACCACCTCCCCACCTTCCCTAGAAGAGCAATTAGTAATCCATGCTTCCTTATTGATAGCCAATTCTAAACAACCAAGAAGACCTCTCATTCAAAGCCCAATCCCCACACCAAGCATCGCCCCAAAACTTCACCCTCATCCCCTCCCCCACCTCAAAAACAAATACACTTTTGAAAATCATCGACTCCATCTCCACTAACCGAATCCCAAATAGCTCCCACCACTACCTTAGAAAACCATCTAACCTCCTCACTCTCATACTTTCTAGTCACGCCCTCCTTCCAAAGAGCTTGGTCCACCCTAAACCCCATAACCACTTGCCCAACAAAGCTCTATTGGAAAATTTCAAATCCTTCACACCCAAACACCCCCCCCCCCCACACCGGAATTGAGGTCTTTGATTTTTATTGGTTGACCAATGTGTCATAGAGTTCAATTTATTAACCAAAATGGTCGACCAAGATCAACTAAGACTACCTTTGGTGTCTTCTAATGTCTAAAACTACATCTTAAATGACTCTTAAAAAGAATCGGGCTTGGAAAATCTTTTTGCTGATGAAGTTTGACTCTTCTTGAAATGTTGCATCCATCCTTGCCTTGATTGCTTCTTTAATGTCTCCGAGTCTTGTTGTATGTACTCATTGATCTTCAATGTGTATCCTAAACCAGAGCAAACATACAACGTCATGAATATTGCCAACATATACTATAATACTAAGCATTTACCTATTTTTGTTGCATGTACCAAAACAATTCACATTCCAATACCCTCCTCGAAGATTCAAAATAGTAACTAGTTTTGCGTATTAGAAAGCATTTCCAAAAAAAAATGGTGCTTAGGAACTCCAAAAAAGGCATTGTAATTTTATTGTCTGCTATGGAAACATTTTGAAGATGAAGGTAAAAATAATATGTTTAGACTCCTTTACATGTTATTGCAACAAAAAGAATTGGAAGCAAACAATAGAAACCTACATCAATGGTACTTGGTCTATGCCGCTTCTGAAATATTTTGATCTGGAAGCATGCTTATTATGATAATTCCTAGAATTCAAAAATACTATTCCCACATAGTTATCAATGATGGCAGGAGATCGTGCAATTGCAGATGCAAAGTGACAGGAAATAAAACTCATTCACAAAATTTCTCACTGATTGCAGGAAACACATTTCCAAAAACCCATTTCTAGAGATGGAACCAAGCAGGCCATATATGTTTTCTTCTGTTTCCTAACTTTATTTTTCACAGAGGCATACTTATATCCCATTTCTGGGGAACTTAACTGAGGTCGGATAGCATTTTAGATTTAAAATAATACTTCCTATGATTCGACGTATGGTGGAAGATTATGAAAAGCTTGTAGGATTAGGGATTTTAGGTGTATAAGAAATGGTGTAGGCTTTGTGAAGCAAAAGAGATTAGAATTCGCTTAGTTTCACTTTGTTATACCCCAAAGTAAAAGCAATAAGGAATGAAATCCTCATCAAACTCATATTGAACCAAATTTTAAGTTTTATGATGATAGAGAAGATAATTTTCTTTAAAAAAGAAACTAGCTAGAAAATACAATTAGAAGAACTGTCATAAGATCTCTAATAATTTATATAGTAAATAGTAAATATGAAATAAAATACAAAGCAAAATCTGATTAAATACCTTCAATGTTGTTAGATGGAAGTAGTGATCTGAGGTCTGAAGGGCACAAAGCTAAATCTGTACAAATCTGGCGAAGTCGTAAAATTATACTCAGTACAGTTGAATAATTGCTTGTTACACTATCACTGGAAATGTAGCCCCGGACAAAATTCTTGGCCTCTACTTCCATCTGATCATACAGCTCTCGTTCTTCTACAGAAAGTTCCACAAAACAAGTCTCTATAGTTTTGGGTGGCAACCCAATTACACCCTTGTCCTTTGTTCTCCTCAAAGAAATGGTTGCCATGAGAATCTGAAATGATAATTAAGTTACATTACAAGCACAATAACTAAGGAGCATCATTAATGCGGGACACAATTCCAAAAATATATACATATATAAATATCTAGACAATATAAAAATGAATGGGTGACACAGTTAAACTTGTCCAAAAAAAAAAAGGAAGACGTGTAGGTGACAATGGAAATTGCAGCTCCATAATTTTTGTTCTACATTTCAACATGAATATCAAAGACCATTTTATAAGAACGGTTATATCTATATTTGTTCTACTGTAGATGCAGTCAGAAACCATTGATAAAAGTGTCTTTACAATCCCTGGGAGGGGAAAAAAGAAAAAAAAAAAATGGCATTACCCAGTATTAGTCCCACCAATGCAGGATGCTGAGGCTGATAAGTCTATTGGTCCACACAATTGTCCATGAGGGGTGAATTAGATGCAAACATAACTTTTGGCATTACTTGAACAAAGTGATTGATGTCAAACTCGAACACGTGCTCTCATTATTTGCAATCCAAGCATTATAAAATTGCACTAAGCAATGGCCCTTCTTTGCAATCCTTGAATCCCACTTAGAATTATTAATCTGATGATTTTTTTTGTTTCTGGTACAATATTGACTAGGCAAATTAAAATGCCCCTCATTACCTCTAAGATTTTCTAGAAAAAAAAAGTCCTTGTTACATATTTCCAGCCTCGCAGAACAGTTCTTTCATTTGTAAGATCCAACTATGAGACACTCTCATCCATAGGGTCAGCTTGCAGAAACTCAATTGAATAACCAAGCAATAAATCTCAAATAGAAGTGCTTTCTCGCAGTTTCTTAGTACCGGTACAAAGAGTTGATGTTAGGACCATGGGGTCTGATATTGTAATTGACTAATCCAGGTTAGACAAAACGTGCTTTGTGTGTAATCCATACATAAGTCCTACGAGTGAATACTTCAATGCCTATTCTTCTCCAAGTTCGTCCAAGAGACATTACCGTGTATCATTACCGGTCGATTTGATTCTCGAAGGGTAAAATAGACTTTTGAATTTGGTTTGGATCTCACGCACTCACATCATGCATGTATTACATATAATTTTTATCATAACATCATGTATGTGATTGACTTATGGTTGTGAACTAATTATCCTAAAATGCATTTTTAAAATACTTAACAATAAAATTCAGTTCACAAGACAAGCAAGAATAAGCAACTCTCTATTTACTTGTTCGAACGAAGCCTTGGCTCATTCAAACGAACAACAAAGGAATTCGTTCTCATTCGTTTTCATTCGTTCGAACTCTCTGTATCAAACGAAGTGCTACAACATCAGAGTTGTACTCGTTTGATATTTGTTCCTTGTTCGTTCGAACAAACCCTAGGCGAAAAACAGATTTATATTCTAATTTCTAGCCATTTGGGAATCAATCAAGCTCTTTGCAAAAATAGACAAAAATACAATTTAGAGCAGTCAAAAACAAAGTCAGAGAGGCTCAAATTATGAGAGCTATTTTGTTGATAGATCTTGAAACTCTTATGAGAGATCATTTATAAATGTCATTCACAATCATCTCTACTCTTTTTCATTAATCGATTTAGATCATCTACATGATTCAAATCAAATCTAAAGAGCCTTGATTCACATCAAATTCACCATTAATGATAGATGGAGTTCAAGCACGAGAATTCGGCATTAAGCGATCAGGTGGACACCGAGGTCGTGAGGATTCGAGATTGTTGAGCAGCTTGATTAGAGGAGGCCGAGACCGTTGGGAAGTCCGGTTGTTTGAAGGATTGGCTATGAGAAGCTTGAGGATTCGAGAGGGAATTTGAAGATGTAATCGGGAGAAAACGGAGTTAGAGGTACTTAGCTCGTTCGTAGATTCGTTGTATTTCACTTTCCATCATAGTGAATTCCTTTCATGAACATTGGCATGGCTTCGGAGTTTTATTCCAAGGATTGTTAGTCCTTGGTAGTTTTCTCTGTCATCAATCAATTTGAAATCTCTCTCTCTCTCCATCTCTTTCAAGTTACTATGTGCTTAATTGATATGTTTCTGCTTAATTCTAAAAATTGAGTTTTTCATATTTTCATAATTGTTCATTAATTTGATACATTGAAAAACTTGATTTAGTAAATTATTTGAAATCAAAAATTGATAACTTAGTTGATTTTGTCTTGAATTATGGAAATTGCTATAAAATCAAGCTAGTTGATCAATTAGGTGAAGTTTGAATAGGTTGGTACATTGGGTTGATTCTTGATGAATTCATTGGTGGATAGGCATATATGTTGAATTAATCACGTTGAGTGATTTTATTAATTGTGTCATCATTTGTTTTTAACCAAGGATAGTAATTAACTTGAAAGAAATTTTTTTTAAATCAAGACCTACCTATTCAACCCCCCTCACCCCTTCTAGGTATTATTCACAGCTTTGGGACCTTGAGTGATATTCTTGTGGTATCCCTCCGCAACAAAGTGGTATCAAGGGCCTTCTTTCTAAGGCATTTGATTGATATCCTAAGTAGTGAAGTCCATGGAAGAGTTAAGAGAGGGAGAATCGATCCCACGACTACCTCTATTTGACAGCTCAAATTATGTCTATTGAAAAGCTTGTATGAGAGTATTTTTGAGGGTCGTGGATGAGTCAGTTTGGCTCGCCATTCAAGAAGGTTGGACCACTCCGGTCACAACCGCAACTACGGAAATTCCCTCCATAGTCAAGCCTTCAAACACTTGGAACGAGTTAGAGTTAAAGATGAGTAGGCTACAACACCAAAGGGTTGAACGCCATCTTTAACGCGGTAACTCCCGATGAGTTTCGCCACATCATGACTTGTAAGATGTCCAAGAAGGCTTGGGACATCCTCGAAACTACCCATGAGGGTACGTTGGCGGTAAAAAGATCAAAATTACAAATATTGACTTCTAAGTTTGAAGCCTTAAGAATGGAAGAATAGGAAACCTTTTCCGAGTTTTATACAAATTTGAGTGACATTGTCAACTCATCATTTAACCTAGGAGAGAAACTAGAAAGGACTAAGATTGTAAGAAAAATATTGAGATCTCTTCCCGAGAGATTTCAACCTAAGATAATCGTTATTGAGGAAAGTAAAGACGTGGATTCTCTCGTTGTTGATGAGTTAGTTGGATCACTTCAAACTTTTGAACTAACTCTTAGGCAAGCAAAGAAAACCTAAAAATCTTGCTTTGAAATCAATACAAGGAGAAAGTGAGGGGGATATTGAAATTAACCCTGAGTTCATGAATGATGAAGACTTGGCTCTTTTTGTTAGGAGTTTTAACAAATACCTCAAAGGTAGAATGCCTAACTCCAAGAGATCTCAAAATTCAAGAAAAAGATCCTTTGGAAATTCTAACTCTTCAAGAGGCCAAGTCCAAAAATCTTCTTCTAGTGGTGTTCTAGTGGTGATAGAAGAATACCTTCATTACAATCCACCTCTAAGCCTATTGAATGCTATGATTGTCATAACTTTGGGCATATAACGGCCGATTGTCCTAATAAGAGGAAGGAAAATTTTCAAAATAGGAAGACAATGAAATCATCTCTTTCCAAAGAGGATGAAAAGGAAAAGGGGATGAGAATGATGATGATGATGAAGAAGAAGAAGAAGAAGGTGATGAAAGTCAATTCTTGGCTTTCACGAGTGTCACCAATGTCCATGAAGGATCATCTTCTATTGAGGATGAAGATCACGAGGACATCAAAGACTTTATGTCTAGTGATAAAGAAAGCGATGATGAAGACAACATTGAGATTGCCTTTAAAAAACTAACTATTCAATGAATTTATAAATTTCAAGAAGTCTAACAAGAAGTTTATCACTAAGCTCAAGTCTTGTGAGAAGGAGAAGAGTTCGTTAATAGTTGATCAATCTTCATTGAGTCAACTAAATGAAGATAAATTGTCTCTCTTAAAGAAAGTTGAATCCTTATAAAATGAGAAAAATTCATTGTTTGTTGAGGTAGGAGGACTTAAGACTTCCTTAGTTGCTTGTGAGATTGAAAAGAATGATTTGAATTCCAAAGTTCACTCTCTTAGTGAACAACTCACACAAGCTAGGAATGTCAAAGTCAATCTTGAGGATAAGTCTAATAAGCTTTCTAAAATACTTAATACCGTCCAAATCAAGAATGATAAAAGTGGTTTGAGCTATGACATGTTCAAGGATAAGAACAAGTCATCCACATCCACTTCAAGTCAATCTCCCACCCTCAAGCCGGTTGTGTTTGTGTCCTCAAAATCCAAAGGTGTTGAACCAACTAAACTTATGAGAAAAGCTCAACCATAACCACAGCCTCAAGCACATTCTTGCACACTACCTCAATCTAGACCTCAAGTCAAACCTCAATCAATATTATTTTATTGCTCTCATTGCATGGTTGAATGGCATTCTAGGAGGAAGTGTGAATTTGTCAAGAAAAGGCAAACAAAATTTCACTCAATGACCTTAGAGAACAAATTGAAAATTGCTACCTTGAAGCAACAAATGAATAATCATATTCAAAAATCAAGAAGCATAACTCAAAGGATCATTCATATTTCCAACCTTGAAAAGCCTAAAGTAATTTCCCATTCCAAGGTTGGAAATATGGTCAAGACCCCAAAAATTCCTACTATTCCCAAAAGAATTGTGAGACAAATTTGGGTAAGAAAAGATACAATTTGCTTCTTCCTCGGGAAGAGCAAATTTGACTCTCAGATGACTACGAGATTCTATAGCAATTTAAGAATTTCACTCCACTCTCATCTTAGAGTTTCCCTATGAATTGCTTCATTGCTTCTTACTCCATTTCACTCATTGAAAATCATCTCGAGTAAGTTGTGTACTCTTCCATAGTCTAAGTGATTCTTAAGTTTTCTATCTATTCTAAATCTATGGATTTTATTTTATTTTTTTTTGGATTTTGATCCCTCATAGATAGGTGCATTTTATACCTTCGTGAAGTCAATAATCCAAAAATATTTTTCTCTTGTTTAAATTACTAATGGTACTCCCTTTTTTTTTTTAAAAGAAAATTGTATTAAGTGTTTTTTGAGTGATTGAGTCTTGACTTGTGAACTTTAGACTATCAATATCTTCACTTTGTCTTTTTCACTTCGGTGCACACAATCTTTCAATCTACTTGTGATCTCATAGGTGTTAGTTTTGCATATTTTTTTGCATGAAATTGTCTTATAGATATGATGGACTTAATGGTTTTATGTTTTCGTCTCAATAAATCCATGGCTAGAAAGATTGACTTAGGTTGAAAAAATCAAAGGACCAAAAGTAAAAGCCTAAAAAGAAAATGCGCACACACACAAAAAAAAATTCAAGAGTGGAAGGAAAGGACTGCCCTTGAGATAGTGTGTTTGCTAGCATTGGTAAATCCTTTGAAAAGAGCACCCTACTCAACTATGTGAAAGCCGTCTTGCAAAAGGTGAGTCAAGTGCAAATTCAATTTATAATTTTTTGGTTTTAAGTTGAGAGGAAGTTTTGATTGGAAATTGTCAAAAATTTCTAAGTTGGTTGACTATGGTTGTTTATTCTTACTAATGTGAAAATCATTCAACACCATAGAAGTCAACCTTGAGACAAAAAACATTTAATGGTTGAAATTAATGTATATGTCTAGCAACTATGATTGAGTGAGTAAAGAGTGAGCTTGTATCTGTTTTAGTGCTCTAGGATCATTTGAATGTATTGATGTTATTTAGAACACATTTACATCTCTCTAACTCACTCAAAATATTCTTCAAATTCAGATTTCAACTCAAAAAACATTGGGATTATTTTTAGCTTTGTAAACAAATGATTTCATCTTAGAATTTGTAGATAAAAACAGTGTTTTTCATGAAAAACTCCAGTTTTCCACTGTTTTGCAGTTGAAAAATGTACAGGATTTTCGAACAGAGCATGACACTCTGTTTTTTTTGAGAGAAGAGCAGCTTGTGGTGCTCGTTCGAACGAGGTCATTCAAACGAAGGTCAATTATTTGTTTGAATGAACAAATTGCTCAATTCAAAACACGCAAGAAACCGCGAATTGTTTATAGAATCCATTGGTTCTCTCTATTTTTCTCTCAGATCCTCATATTTTCTTGTGTCATATTGATCCCGAACTTCGTCAATCTTAGATTCCGTTCCGGTTAGTGTCTTCTACACATCGAGGGCTTCACTTTCACCGATCGTTTTGCAATTCCGTCCGTTCATTGTTCGAGTCTATTTTTCATTTTCCTTTGGTTTATTTGATATTTCATTCAGACTTAGGATTACTGTGAACTGTAGTTTAGTATAGTTGACGTAGTACCCATCTTAGGGTCTTCCTACATTTCTTCTCTTTGCTATATACTACGTGGTCATGGCAACCAAGACCATTCCCATAGAGCGTCGACATTCTCTTATGTCATCCACCTGGGAGTAGCACCTAGGGGCGTAGTACGTTTTCCGTCCCAGGTCGCTCAAGTTCAGGTAGGGACCATCCTGTCCCATCCAATCCTAGCAGAGCAGATATGCACCATTGACGATATCAATAAGACTTTAGCTTTCAAGCTATTTGACTTGTGGTTGGCTACCCCTCTTATCGGTCACGGGTCCGACCAACGAGACCTTGGTTCGAGAGTTTTACTCGAACCTCGATTCTCGTGATAACCAGGGAGCCTATCCTGTGACAGTCTGCGGTATCCCTTTCTCTCTCACCGCTATGATGATAGTTGAGACTTTTGGTCTTCTTCAAGTCAGGCAACCAGGCTTCCCATACCCTCAGGGTGTGGCACTTCCGTCTGCTAGTCTTATTGCTTCCATCCTCCATGTTGATAGTTCAATTGTCTTCACCTCGAGAGGTGCGACATTAGAGCAAGGATATCTACACAGGGATTATCGCATCCTCAACCTTATTGTGTGCAGTGTGTTGCATCCAGTCAGACACACGAACACACTAACACTCTCCCATGTCACATTACTGTATGCACTCGGTGCTGCTATTCCTATCGATACTCCATTATACATTCTGCGAGTCATCAATTCCTCCACCACTGGTGTTAGACACACTGTGTTTTTGTCATTTGACAGCCTGATCACTAAGATCCGTGCTACACAATAGGTTCCTTTTTACACTGCTGATATGCTCGTCCTCCCACCTGGTCCGTTTACATGTCACTCTATCCAGGTCACGAGGACATGTCATTGCTCCTCCCGATGAGGATGATATTCCTGATGAGCATGAGGAGGCACAGCTACCAGAGTAGCAGCAGCCACCAGCACTAGCTCCGCGACAATAGCCACATATGTCATCACAGCAACAACAGTCCGGAGAGCAGATACACATTGAGGAATTCCTAGTTGACAGGATTCTACTGCAGTTTCGTACCCCCTTGAGTGCAGACTTTCATGCGTCAACAGGAGCCTCCTCATCTTTCATCGGTCAGCCAATCACCAGAGATCAGCTAAAAGAGCGATTACAGCTTCATCATGATCAGATCACTACCAATATTGATCACAGGCTAGAGTAGCATTATCTTTGGGTCCACTCAGATTTTTCATCCCGATGATGGAAGAGACTGCCCACTTTCGAGAAGCACTTCAGGGATTGACAGAGGCTCTAGCTCGTATCTTTCCTCCTCCTCCGCCTGCAGATGATCAGTGATGTAGTTTGTAGTTGGTTACATGAGTGATGAGTGTTATTATAGTGAGATTTTTTACCTATATTTTTTTACTCATCAGTTACATGTACTTATATTTTTTACAGTATCTCTCCTTACTTTTCTTGTATATTTTTTTTGAGACTAATGATAGACCTTGTTTTCTATGATATATTTGATACGTATCTTTTGTGTATATTATCTTTACTGTCAGTACTATGTTATCTCACTATGCATGTCTGTCTTGTTATATCTTACTTTTTTATGATCTTCCTTTGTTGTCACTTCTTTTGTCATCGTGACAAAAAGGGGGAGATGGTGTTACATAGAGAGAGTTGTACAAAAAGAGAGACTAGATATTTATATTGAGCATATACTGAGGGGGAGTAATATATTTTTTTTTGCATATGTATGAGATAGCTTAGAGTCACTTTGTATTGCTCATGTCTTGTTTTAATTACATATGGTTTCCATGTTTACTATACCATGTTCTATATTGATACTCATCTATAGTGTGATCTCATTGGATTTATTTGATATATCTCTTTTGATGTGACCTCACGTGATATAGTTGAGTTTGTTGTGTAGGAAACAGGTTTGCCACTTAGCAGTACTAAGTGATATCTATAGTATAGGATATTGAGTCAAAATATATAATTTCCTTCTATCTGACTCTTTGGGAGTTATAAACTTTGGTATTGTATTATTATACTTTTTTGTAGTTTTGTCACGGATTGCCAAAAGGAGAGTTTGTTAGGACCATGGGGTCCGATATTGCAATTAGGTAATCCGGTTATACAAAACATGTTTTGCGTGTAATCTTTACATAAGTCCTACAAGTGAGTACCTCAATGTCCGTTCTTTTCCAAGTTCGTCCAAGAGACATTAGCGTGTATCATTACCAGTCGACTTGGTTCTTGAAGGGTAAAATGGACTTTTGTATTTGGTTTGGATCTCACACACTCACATCATGCATGTATTGCATATAGTTTTTATCATAAAATCATGTATGTGATTAACTTATGGTTGTTAACTAATACTCCTAAAATGCATCTTTAAAATACTTAACGGAAAAACTCAGTTCACAAGACAAGCAATAATGAGCAACTCTCTGTTGCTCGTTCGAACGAACAATAGAGAAGTTCATTTTTATTCGTTCGAACTCTCTATATCAAATGAAAAGCTGCAACTTCAAAGTTGTACTCGTTTGATATTCGTTCGAATGAACCCTGGGCAGAAAACAGATTTATATTCTGATTTCTAGCCATTTAGGGATTAATCAAGCTCTTTGTGAAAATAAACGAAAATACGATTTAGAGTAGTCAAAAACAGAGTGAAAGAGTCTCAAATTGTGAGAGTTGTTTTGTTGATAGATCTTAAAGTTCTTGTGAGAGATCATTCATACATGTCATTCACAATCATTTCTACTCTTTTTCATTGATTGATTTAGATCATCCATGCGATCTAAATCAGATCTAAAGAGCCTTGGTTCACGTCAAATTCACCATTGACGATAGATGGAGTTCAAGCACGAGGATTCGGTGTTGAGATGTCAGTGGACACCGAGGTCGTGCGGATTCCAAGGTTGTTAAATCGGCATCCTACAACGGATCAATGAAAGGGTCTTAGGATCGAATTGTAAGATCGGATCAAGAATCGTAAGATTTTACAAAATGAAAAAATTAATAGGATCTAATATTTTTACATCTAAAGAATCCTTAAAAATACATGATGAATAAACTTAAATCTTATAAAAAGTTATAATAAAAATTTAGAGCACAAAAGCTTTCACTACTTCCTAATATTTGTTTAGTACATAAGCATAATAAGTGTTAATTATATAACATTTAACTAAGATAGCCCATACTAGTCATAGTAAGAATCTAAATTACTTAAATCTATTCTAAAGCAAACGAAAAGAGTCATTTAAAGATCAAAATGTTAAGAAAGTTTCGACATGATTGACTCATTTAGGATATTTATATAAATCTTGGTATTTATTTTATAATATTATTATGGTCTTAGACCAAAACTTATCAAACACATGTGCAAGAATAATATTATATGGCTATATTATAGGATCGGTAAAATCAGTAGAATCAGAAATTGACTCGGGATCCTAGTGATCTTGTAAGGATTCTACCCTCCAAGGAGTTTTGACGAGATCAGGATCGATTTGGTATTTTCGGATCATAAAATTGTAAGATCGTAAGATACGGATCGGGATTTTAACAACTACGGCAAATTCACGATTGTTGAGCGGCTTGATCGGAGGAGTCCGGTTGTTTGAAGAATTAGGCTATGAGAAGCTTGAGGATTCGAGGGAAATTTGAAGACGTAATCAGAAAGAACGGAGTTAGAGGTACTTAACTCGTTCATAAATTCGTTGTATTTCACTTTTCATCATAATGCATTCCTTCCATGAACATTAACCTGGCTCCGGAGTTTTACTCCGAGGATTGTTGTCCTTGGTAGTTTTCTCTGTCATCAATCGACTTGCAATCTCTCCCTCTCTACATCTCTTTCAATTTACTATGTGCTCAATTGATATGCTTCTGCTTAATTTTAAAAATGGAGTTTTTCATATTTCCATAATTGTTCATCAATTTGATATATTAAAAAACTTGATTTAGTAAATTGATTGAAATCAAAAATTGATAACTTAGTTGATTTTGTCTTGAATTGTGGGAATTGCTATAAATTCAAGCTAGTTTATCAATTAGGTGAAGTTTGAATAGGTTGGTATATTTAGTTGATTCTTGGGGAATTCATTGGTGGATGGGCATATACTTTGAATTAATCACATTGAGTAATTTTGTTGATTATGTCATCATTTCTTTTTAACCAAGATTAGTAATTAACTTGAAAGAAATTTTTTTTAAATCAAGACCTACCTATTCAAATCGCCCACCCCCCCTTCCAGGTATTATTCACGCGTTGGAACCTTGAGTGATATCATTGTAGTATCCCTCCGCAACAGTTGAAAAAATTAAATGTTGTATCTATCTTTTTCCTTTTTTCACTAATCAAGATCCTAAAAATGTTATAACTCAATGCCCTCCCCCGTTATATTTGTAAGAACCACATGAACAGCCATACATCTCAATCTAAAGATTCTAAACTCTTTAGCTATAGGACCAGTAATCAACATCTACAAAAAATTTATTACTCAACTGTGCACAATCTCACATTTCAACAAGCATCAAGGGGATCACAGAAAGACTTTGTTATAGTCCTCAGAGACCCTTATGTGAGTGAATCATAACATGCTACCCAAGACCACAACTCTGCAGCAGCGTCAAGAATTAACGTATACTCAACTCTATGCATTTTCATATGAAGTATTGACGAAAAAAAAAGTTCAAATAGAAATCAGACTTATATTGCTTGAAGCCCGTCAGAAATTCAAATCAATTAAGTCATTCTCCCAATTATTTTGGGTATGCTGCATGAATCTATTGTCATTCTACTCTTTCTAGAGTCATAGATTCAACTACACCACAAATTATCAATTTAGATGGAATGCGTCGGTTAAAGAGAATGCCCTAGCATTACTCAGATAGTATCAAAGTCCATGTTTATAACGGCCTTACAAAATTTTATACTGGTTGTCAACTACCCAACGCAACATTCTTCTTTTCTCCGAGTGATGAATATATGGAGAGTCAATTATAACAACCCAAGATAAGAAAAATAAATGGTGTGGATCAGTGCAAATAGTATGAGCACGCAGGCAATTATGCGTGTGTGTGTGTGTGAGAGAGAGAGTGGGGGTGCTAGGGGAGCTGAGTTTAGGTACTATGGATAGATGAATGTCAACTCACATACAGCAGTTCCTTTATTCTAAGTGATGATGGGAATGTAAGTCTAAGATATGAAGGTGCAACTTGAATGCACAAAAGAAATTAATACACTCTTATCATTTTTGTGCTTTAAATTATCTCAAGAAACCATTTATAGAAAATATATATTACATATACTCAAGCACTGGAATCATAAAATATACAAAATATTGAAGAAAATTGCACATGAGAGCAAATAAGCACTTGGCTGTGAAAATTAATTGGAGATAAAATGCAGATTTAATTCTTAATCTTAATATCTCTTTCCAATATAGGTGGAAGAAATAAAGGGTACAATGTTCTTACCTGCAGCCGTGAGAGCCCCTTGTTCCTTCCCTGAGCAAGTGGACGTTGAACAAAGCTATTCCAATAGCTTTTAATTGAGAATGGCTCAAACCTCAAAAATGCCATGAGAGAGAACAAATCAAATGATCCATTTTGAATGGGTGTTCCTGTAACAACCCATCTCCGTTTAGCATTCAAGTTAGTGACAGCACGGCTTATTTGAGCATTTATATTCTTAATCATATGTCCCTCATCCAAAATGACTCGCCACCACTCTATCTTCTTTATAGGTGATCCTAACCAAGATTCTTCACTAGACAGAGTACTATAAGTAGTCAAAACTATATCATACTTCAGAAGTTCATTGGCATCTTTAGTTCGTTCACCATAATACATATACACCTTCAACTTTCCGGGTCTAGTGTGTTCTCCTAACTGCGTAATCCATGATGAAAACACAGAAGGGGGGCACACAATCAATGTTGTTTTAGGGCCTAAAGCGTTAGAAGAACTATCAAATCCATCAACTGATTTTCCTTTCACCACTTTATCCAAATTGGTATCCTCAGTTTTGCACTTTTTACGTGAATTATTGACCTTCCTACTCACTCTCCTCTTCGACTTCTTTACATCCAAAACAACAAATCTCTCATCCTCTTCATCTACTTCCTCAGCTTTTTCTACATTTACCCCACCAGTATGATTTGAAGAATCAATAGAACTACTATATTTATCAAAAGCAATCAAAGAAAGCAAAGTGAGAGTTTTACCCAATCCCATATCATCAGCGAAAATTCCACCACGTAATGGCTCAGGTCGGTCATCAGTATGATAATTCGTCAACACATTGATATAAGCCCCATCTTTCTCTTCCCAAAAAGGCGGCAATTCACAAGAATTCTCCCTATGGACCAACCACCCCAACCCTTCCTTTTGATGCAATAAAAGCTCCGATTTGATAATATCTTTCGGCGGCTCCAATGCTTCCATGGCCCCCTTTTTCCTCACATTTTTATCCACGAGTTTAAATATCTCATCCACACTCTTGTCATCCTTACTCTTCTTCTCCTTCACAATCACAGCCTCAGACAAAGTAAAAGACGCATCAATGTCCGAAATCAAATGCAATCCACCTACAGAAATTGCCGATTTCACCATCGGGAAGGCCTCAATCCTCGCAAAAATATGAACCTGACAAGGAATCTTGAAGCGTTTTCCCCTCCCAGGCGTGTTCGGCACAATCGCTTCGACTGCAATTAAATTTCCATCCATCAATGGCGCAAGAACCGTTGCCGCCGACCGCTCCAAGTGTCCCACTTGAACTGTTCTCGTGTTCAGAACCTTGATTGCGTTCCCGTCGTATGGGTTTAAGGGTTCGCGAACCAAACCCACCATTTCTCGACCACTTATGGTGCCAGAATAGTACTGTAATCCTACGATGTTAACAATCACGAAACCAACCAAATAGGTCTCGGATGACTGAGAGAGAGCACCGGGCAGTTCTTGGGTTTCCCCGTCTCCGTCTTCTTCGTTCTCGATCGGCGATATTGGCCACCGGTCGAGACTCAGTAAAACATTCGCTAGGTCTTCATCAATCTCCATTTCTAGGGTTTTTAGGGTTTTGATGCAACGAAGAATTGCGAGCAGTCACTGTTTTCTCTCTTTATTTTCTGCCGTTTGTTCGCAGTCTTTTGAAAAGGGGAAAGGCGGGTTTAGAGAGGCTAGTGATGGCAAAGCTGAGTGTTTTGGCCTTCCTGGGAGGGTATTCTTGGGAGGGTAATGTAGAGGGGAGCGAGCCGTTTAGAGGAGAAATCGTCACGAGGGAAAGGGGAGGCATTTAGAGGAGAAATTATCACCTTTTTTACCGTTATTCCACGTCATCTTTATATGGTGAGTAATGGTCTCTTACAAATATTATCAATTTTTTTAAAATACCAAAAAAGAAAATTTTCAACTAAAATTAAGAAGAAATAATTGGGTTGCAAGAGACCGCCTTTTCATATCAAATAATGACCTAAAATAATTGTCATATTGAATAATTTTTTCATTTAGAGAATAGGTAACAAGTCCCAAACAATTGATAGTCAAAACGAAGTCGATTTAATGAAGCTAATAGGACACATTTTATATTCTCGAGCCAAAACTGGGTGAGTAGTCCAAATCAACGAGATCTTTGAATAATTCACTTTAATTGTTCCACCTTATAATTTATTATTTCGCAATTGTAGTGGAACATCAATCTTATTTATCTTCCAATAAGTAACTGCTTATAATAAAAATACAATAAAAATAAGGACTTGTTCTGAAAAATTTGTCAGTTTAGACAACATGTTTAATATTAAGAAAAAAATTTAGTAATGGGATGACAAGGAAGAATTTTATAATTATTCATATCAAATTATTTCTATTTTAAAATATATATATATATATATATATATCATATGTTTCTCTACATTATTTTGTCACTAGAGTTATTTTTTTGGACACAAAATAATATTATGTTTTACATGACAAAATATTATTGTTATGATTTATTAAGTAGTCCAATTGTTAATAATTTCCAATTTATCATTTTGAACTTGTTCCATTTGGCTTTCCATTTGGTTTATACTCATTTTTAACCTATGAGAAATATTTCCAAATACAAACGTATTCCACCACTTTGCTTTCCATTTAAATTTGTCACATAGTTTTGCAAATTTCACACTTTTATTACCCCATATGTTAGTGTCCCAAACTTCCCGAACCAAATGAAAAATTCTCGAATCAGATAGCCACATAGCTTCAAAACGAAAAGGTTTGAGATCTTTGGGTGGTTCGGTAGATGTATCTAAATAAATAGGGGCATGGTCTGAATCAAAGAAAGGAATGTGACATACTTTAGCATTCAGGTAACATTCAATCCAATTAGGTGATCCTAAGAATCTATCTATTCTTTCACAGATAGTAGCACGACCATATCTTTTGTTACTCTAGGTATACTTATTCCCCATAAAACCCAAATCAACTAAACCATTTTCAATCACAAAATTTTTTAAATTATCAATTTGGTACATGTGAGTTTCAGATCTACCCCATTTTTCTTCGGTTGACAGCAAAGAATTAAAATCTCCTATTAAGAGCCACTCCTGATAACCAGTATGCCGCAAATTTGTTATCTCCTTCCATAATTCCTTCGTCTTGCATGCCTGTGGATAAGCATAAACTGAGGTTAATAACCAAGAAAAGTTTGAGGTTTTATCAAAGACTATAGCATGAAGAAAACGATCAACACTATGAATAATGTCCACTGTAATATCATTAGCATTCCAAAGCAACCATAAACCTCCAGATTGGCCACAAGATCTTATAGCAATACTATTATCCATACATAAGTTTTTCATTACTTTTGTTACATTTTTATCACCCATCTGGGTGTTCAAAATAGCCACCTTTAATTTTACCAAAAAGTTAATATTAGGGATGCAGGCACTACGACCAGCCCCCCTCACATTCGAACACGTCAACTTCATGGATGGGAAGTAAAAGCCCTTCCCATATGGGGTCCTCCAGCCCGTTTCTTGACATCATAGTAATCCTTATGTTCCTCCATGTCTTCTACCTTTCTTTTTGCCACTCTTAAAGAATCGGTCATTTCCTCCATCCCTTGGGTTTCGACTGTTTCCGTCAAGTCATCATCTTCCATCATTAAATCTTCATCATCATGCTCCACTTCTTCATCATCCTCAACACAGTTTTCCTCATCATCACCTGCTTGCATGGTAGTACCCTCAATTTTCTGGTCATCCAAACTTGTGATAGATCCCTACGAGCGATTGCCGATATTGGTCTGAATGCTAGTAGTTTCAGTTTGATCTTTGTTTCGTTCAAGGCCTATCATGTTTAGCAGCCCAACATCATGATGCCCAATATTGTGTCCCCCATGCTTTACCATATGGGCATCAACAGGCCCACTGTGGTCTAATAGTCTAGGCCCAATAGCAATGGATCCACTAAATGTAATATATTATAATATTAAATAATTACATTTTTTACTTTATTAATAACATATTTTTCTGTATATATAAATTATATTATATTATATGATGATGGAATAATTATATATATATATATAATATGTTGGCCATAAATCGCAAACATAAAAGGTGGGCACGCCATTCTATACAGAAAAAGACAAAAGAAGTAGGTTGGCAAGGGTTGAGTTTTTTGTAATTAAAATCAGAGTCTGGGGCAGTCGTTTAGAGCTAGTTTGGGTAAGCTTTAACTTATGTAGAAGAGCTTTTGGAGAATAGATCCTAAAGAATAAATTTTGAGTGCTTGGATGAGATTGGCTTATGATAGCATAATAGTTTATTGAGTGTTTGATTAAAATTATTTATAAGTGATTATAGATTATGAAAATCCATTTTACCCTTTATAACTTATTAGATAGGATTAATTTGTCTTTAGTTGTATATTATAAAATTAAAATGTAATAAATAAATAAAATAATAAATATATTGTTACTATATTTATTATATTATTTAATTACATTTTTTACTGTATTAATAACACATTTTTTTGTATATATAAATTTATATTATATGATGACTGAATAATTATATATATATATATAATGTGTTGGCTATAAACAATAGACATAAAGGGTGGGCATGCCATTCTATACAACAAAAGACAAAAGAGGTAGGCTAGAAAGGGCTAAGTTTTTTGTAATTAAAATGAGAGTCTTGGGCAGTCGTTTAAAAGCAAACAGCGGTAGGAAGACAACGCTGCCCTTAGCAGCATCAGCCTAACGAACTTCTAAATTTTTCCCGCTCGTTGCTGGTTTGCTCGATGCTATCCCAAGCAATTTTATTCACATCGCGTCAATTGGAGAAGTGCATATAGGTTGCCGCAACGCTTACCCAAACGACGTGCCTGTTTGGGAGAGCTTAAACTAATAGAGAAGTGATTATAAGAAAAATGATTTTGTAGAAGTAATTTTAAAAAAATCAGTTTAGTGTTTGGATTGATAAATATCAAAAGTGATTTCGATTTCAAAAATAATATTGCATGTTTAATAAAAATTATTTTTAAAGTGATTATTGGCTATGTAGTCTTTTTTACCCTTCTTGTATTGAATGATTTTAGGTGTATTTGATCACATGTAATATTAAATTAAATATATATAATATAAATATAATTGTCAAGCCCCAAATTTTCATAAACCCGGGGAGTGAGCGAAATGAAATAAGAAAAATAAATGAAAGGTAATTAAGTAGACTTAGTTGATTATTCATTTATTTCCCCATATTTTTCTAAGATTTGAAAACGAAAATTTGCTATTAGACTTAACCAAAATGGTCTTCTAATGTCAATCAAATATCTCTCCTAATCTATATTCAACATTAGTTTAAGTCATGTTTAAAAATGGCCTCCAAAATGGCCCCAAAATGTCTATAAATATACCTTGGAACAATGGCCCAAATGGTTCCCAAGTGCCTAAAACATATGCCAAGAATAAGTCAAAAATTTCACCCAAGGTAGTTTAAAGAAGTGGCCAAACATAGCCCAATAGGATGGCCAAACATGGCCCCAAAGAGTGACCAAAAATGGTGGCCAACCATGGCCCAATAAGGTGTCTGAACATGGCCCAAAAGGGTGTCCAAACATGGCCCAAAAGGATGGCCAAGGGCAAGTGTCAGGTTGGGCATGTAAGGAGGGCATCGTGGGCGAGCAAGCAAGCGCGGCATGGGCAGGTGGGGCAGGCAGCAGAGCGTGCGGGCAAGGTGCGGCATGGGTGTGCGCAGCAGGCAGCAGGGCACGGGCAGTAGGGGGGCTAGGCTGGCTGGGCATGGCCTGGGCTGTTTTCCTACAAGTTCACTGTAGGTACAGTGTATTTATTGCAGCTAAATTTCTTTGTCCAATAGCTGATTTTCTCTGTTTTCCAAATTTTTTTCCAAAGTGTTGCAAGCTACTTTTTTACTTTTTTTAGCCTATTTCTTCAAGGGTTTTAACCCCGTCTTTTTGGCACTTTTTCCACCTTATTTAGGGTGTTTCACACACCTAACTAACCTTTCAATTTCACAAAATTTTAGCATAGTCTCCTTTGTTTTCTAAGCCTTTTCTACCTAATATTTCATAATACAATCACCCATTTTTCAAACTAGTAACCAAAATACATCTTTTTAACTCAACTGAACACGTATACATCATTTAAAATATGCAATCCTCCATACATACACATATACTTGAAATTTAAAATATCACAACCTCATGCTCATTACAATTTTAGGGTCTTGCCCATTGTTTTCATAATATACAAGATTTCTACAAGTAGATACACATGTCTTAAGGGCTTATGCTCTCGTACATACAAAAATATGCCCTAAGGGCCAAATGTCCTTCATAGTCCACTTCCCCTCCATCTTTCAAAACTTCATCAAGTCTCAAGTATTGGGAGCCTCATCTGTAATATGATATCCTATAAAGGGTCAGCCCAACTGCTGGTATGACATAGTGCTAATTCAAGGAACAAAGTTAAGACGTGGCATGTGCAAGTGTACATTTATAAGTTATATGCCTTCCAATTTATCAATGCAATGCAATGGCAATATGCGTGACACATTCATGCAACTTTATGCCACCATGTCTCGTTTTACGGATCGCTCTCGTTGGATCAGCAAGTACCAATACCTTGTTTCACGGATCGCTCTCATTAGATTAGTAGGCACCAATGCAATGGCCAATTTTGGATTTTTCACCACAGGATCTATGTCACAACCCCAAATCCGGTCCATGCGGATCGAGGATTCGTGATCGGCCACCGAGGCCTTTTTCCAATGATCATAATTCCCATTTGTCAAATGCAGCGGAAGTAAAATTTCTTTTTCAATTGCAGGAAGCGTCAATCAATACTCAAGTCAACTTCAGTCATCTATTTATACATTCCATAGTAATTACAAAAAGTACATAATGTAATTTTTCAAAGCTTGCTGATGTCATATTCGATATACCGTCCAAAATTACCAAAAGCAACTGCATCATGACTAGTAAATCCTAATACAAAAGTTCATAGCTTTACAAGCCTCCAGCTATCCTGATTGAACTCGATATTCCCTTGCCAATATCTTCACCTGAAATATATTGGATAAAAATCCTATGACTCAACAGCTCGTGAGTATCCCAGCTCATGAACATTTCATAACATACCAAGGGTTTCAAAACTACTAGATAATTCAATACTGAAATGTCAATGATCAGATGTCATATGTTATCTTAATTTATAGTACAAGATAACGGTATCAAATTCACTTCCAATAAATCTCAATTCCACGTTAATCGTAAATCGATAATCAATAACATAGTTCAATAAATCAAAATCACTGTTCAATAACATAGTTCAATAAATCATAGTTTAATAAATCATAGTTCGATAACATAATTCTATAAGTCATAGTTCGATATCATGGTTCGATAAATCATAGTTCAATAACATAGTTCGATAAATCATAGTTCGATAGATCATAGTTCGATAGTCATAGTTGAATAACATAGTTCGATAAATTATATTCAGTCATGGTTCATATTCAAAATCATATATTCCACTTCTATGGCCAGCAAATTAGAACCTCGCTGACTGAGATCGATGGGCTAGCTAGTTCAATATGCCGTATCAACACCGACTCACCACAATATACCCTGTGGGAAGGGTTCGATAAATCACAACCTATTCAATAGTGACCAATCATAGAAGAGTGTTCTATCAAAAGCATCAAAATCATATCCAAAATCGATAATCATCAATAGCAATTCAATGACTCAAATCAAAGTTCCTTATTTGGTATTCAGTTAAAACAGTTCAAACATTTATAAGAAGATCATATAACGTTTGGATATCCTATGAACACATTTTCTTAAGTCAAAGAAAACAATATAGTTGTCAATAGATTATTCAAAACATATACAGTATAGCTGTTAAACAAATTCTATAAGGAAAAATGATATCATATGTTGACACATCATAAAAGAGTTTAATATTTATATCTATAATGAAAATGTCTACCTCAATATGGTATGAAACACTCACCTAAATTCCAAAGGCTTAACTCCAAAAATCCTTCCTTTGAAGTTCCCTAAAATCACATTTCAAAGTCTAGTTATATTCCATAATATCACTTTGACTTAATTATCATTAAATCTCTTTCCTATTTTAGTTACCTTTTCGGGGTAGCTTCTTTAAGTCTTAAAGTTTGATTCTATTACCTTACATATTTACGTGTCATATTTTTCTGTACCTTATTTCATAATACGGACCTCACCATTGAGTTCGGAACGTCGAAGAAAGTCAAATTAGACCCTCTCGGACTTTCATTTGGTTTTAGGGGCACTAAGGTAATTTGGTAATTACACTTTCACATGTCTTATTTTTTTCGGAGTCCCGTCTCATGAAACGGACCTCGCCATTGGGTCCAGAACATCCAAAATAGTCAAAAATACACTATTTGTTTATTTCATTTGGACTTCGTTTGACTTGGTTTAGGATTTGGGGCATTTTTGTAATTTTTCTTAAAATTATATTTAATTATTTTATTGTTTTGGGGCCGTAGTGGGATTTTTTAGAACTTTTGGGGTTGGTTCATAATTCCTAACAGTTCCAGTTTGAACCAGTGGGTTCAGGGTTAAAAACCCTAAACTGGTTTAATTGGGCGGTGAACCAACCGGTTTAGATGAACCACCCAAGGATCCCACGATTTTTCGATCAGTCTCTGTCACTACTTCCGGCCAAATTCTGGCACCCGTGCAGGTTCTGCACCTATTCTCTCCTAAATTTGACGTTCGTTCTTCCTAATTTTTACACTAAAACACTCCTAACATTTCAACAATTAATTCAAACTAAATTTTGGCCCCGATCTCCACCGGTTTCCGACACCCACATGGGGTTTTCGGCGTTGCATCGACGAGCAATAATTTGGCCACCAAATGTTCATTTCTGTACCGTTTTAAGTGATTCAAGTTGCGTTGGATTCCTGGAAATGTTTCCTATTGATTTCTAATCTCCAAATCAAGGTTTGTTTGATGGATAGAATTCCACCATGGTTGGCCGTAAAACCCAGTTCTAGTTTTCTCAGTTTTTTCTTCATGTTTCGAATCCCTCTAATTTAATTATTGATTCTAACATAATATGGAGTAAATGAAAGCAACTAAAATGTAATTATTTACTTGTTTTTAGCCAATTCTTGCTTTCTAATCTCTTCCAAAATCGGTTCTCTCTCTAAATTTCTTTCTTCTTCTCCCCGTTTTTCTTCTGTTCTGCGTCTCTCTTTTCTTTCTATCTCTCTTCAATTTATCTAACCGATTTAGTCGACCTTGGGTCGGTGGCACTGCCACCTGTTCTTTGGAGAATACTACACACGCAGACACGGCTGCCATGCAGCCCTCACATTCTCTCTCTCTCTCTCTCTCTCCTTTTTCTGCACTGTCATGGGTCCACTATTGCAGCACTGCCCTACCTCCCTCTTATTCTCTTATCTTTTGTTACTTGTTTATATATATATATATATTACGATCTATAGCTATATATATAGATAATGTTATATTTATAAATATACATACATATATGTATCTTTAAATACATATACATATGTAAACATACGTGCACGTTTTTTTATAAAATCAAGCCTCCGGTATGACAGCACCTGGGGGTATTCGGAATCGCCTGTCACTCACACCCATGCAACGTAACTGAGCATAACATTCTAACGTACGTCCAATGTTATTTACATAGTAAGTAGCGTACAGTTCAGGCTTACGTGTCATAGCCTGGTCCAACCAGAGTCGGATACCGTCTAACTCGGGTCGGGGTATTACAATCTACACCTTCATAATGCATAGCACCGAAGTGCTCAACCTACACTATGTTTTCAAAGATTCACGTATGCCAAAATGCCTTGATTTTTCTATGCAATTTTCAATGAAGCATTTCATCAAATACATGGTATACACCTTAAATCATGCATCATACATAAAATAAACTGTAACTTCCAAATCACAAAACTTCTTCCACATGAGCATATGCTATAATACAATTAGTTAAACATATATTCATATTACATGTTCACCACCTTATCAATTCTCAAACAATATATAACTGCACAAAGCATCAATGCATTAAACAAACCATATCCTTCAAAACACAAGACTTCATCCACATGAATATAAGCTACAATGCAATGAATTAAACATATATTCAAGTTATATGTTCATCACCTTGACAATTTCTCAAAGAACACACAAATACACAAACTACCAACTCTAGGTTTTCAAAGTAACTACACCCTAAGTGACTTTCTAACAACAAATAAACATACAAATCATTCAATCAACTCCTAAAAACACAAAGAAACTCAACTCTATTCCTTACTTAGCAAAATATCATATCTAAAAAGTTTTTCTCAATCTTAGGGAGTTGTGTTCATTGTGCAACCGAAATAATCAGTGAGAATGTAGCCCTTGACGTGGGGAACAACTTCCTAGGAGGAAAGCCTTGTGAGAATCCTAGCCTAGAGATGAGTTTTAGAGGTTTGAAAGTTGAAAAAATCTTAGGTTTTCTTCACTTTTCTCTCCATGCACGAGCTACTGCTCCTTCTCAGACCCATTTATGATATTTCTATCTCTAAAGAGCTGTATTTATACTAAAGGGGCTAAGGGGTAAAATGACCCTTTTGCCCTTAATGAGTTCGAGATCCCGTTACATTACAACCTGTCCCTGAAACGCCTCAATTCGACATTCTGCTTTAGCCAAAGTTATTAAAATTATTTTTAATGAAAATTTTTTAAAAATTTATTTTCTCTTGCGAGCAGGTTCGGTCGAGTCCACCCGGACCACCCGGGATGCCCTTTTGGTCTAATTTTTTAAACTATCTCTGATTAGGATCAAATTCTCCCAGGATGTGTATTTTAACATTATACGTATGTTGTTCTTCTATAGAATACTCAAATTATACTACTAAATATGACTTATGCCTAAATGATGCATGTATAGCACCCTACCGATAAACAGTGCATGAATAGTGTCTTACCGGTAAAAATGAAAAATTTACGCTGATTTTTTAGATCTCTACAATAATTATATAAAATAATATTTTTTATGACAATATATTATATCATGAAATTATATAATATTATATATAATATATTATATCATATATGAACCAAAAAAAATTAGGATCATTCTGACACCACATATATATTGTATTATGATATATATCATATTATATGCTATCATTTTTTCACCTTTTAGAGCCTGTTTGGGAATCTTCAAATCTGGTTCAGACTAGTTCAAAACCAACTCCACTTAATTAGATATACCTAATATAAAATTTGTTTCAAAATAATTTTAGCGTATAGTTAGTTTGGCTAAAATTGAATTATGAATTGGCTGTGACATTTTACATTTTTTCAAACTATTCTCTGTTGAAACCCTAACTCATCTCACACTTCCATCAAAATTAAATCTTAATTAGCAAAACATGATGCGATTAGAACCAACAATATTTATCAATAAAATAAAATAAATAAAATAAGTAATATCAGTGGAATGTTAAACAATCTTTTGGAGATTAGAAAATTAATTTTTTTTAAAGATACAAATTTACATTCACATTCAAATTTCATATGAGAAAATTTTAGATTGAATCAAAGTTTTTGTAAAAAGGAAACTCAACAGAAGATAATTTAGAGAAACTCACCCAATGGTAATTTGTAATTTCTTATTTGTATCTTCATAACCCAAGCCCTAGAACCAAATTTGCAGTAACAACCCGAGGAGGATAGTTTGACAAAGGAAAGAAAAACTTGTTTGCAACATGTAGAATGTAAAATCTACATCAATTGAGAAAGTGGAGAAAACATCGAAGAAGAATTGAATTGGCGATACTAGAGATCCCATGCCTCTAACCCCTTTGGATTTTTCCTTTTCAATCATTTTGTGGGGCTTTATAGATGATGATAATATTGAATACAGATAGGACTCCTTGATGATAGGTGATAACTTTTTGGTTTACCCTTCTTTCCAAATACTCTTTCTTATTCACACAGTAACAAAAACATTGATGAGAGGAAATAAATTCTGTTTCAAACTACTTTTCAATTGTTTTAATCGGGACCCTATTTTTGCCCCAAGTTAGACTACTAAAAAACCTAAAACAAAATCAACTTTATGTGACCAAACTAAATTCTACTTTTTTCAGACCGGAGTAATACCTAATAAGACTAGTTTTCACCCTTCCCAAACAGACCCTTACATACAAAAATTAATTACATATACATATTGTGGTCATTGATCCATTCATTATAAAAGACTTGATTTTGCAGTTTGTTAGAACAATTAATGATGGAAATAGTGGAAAATCAAAAAGTGAGGCGAAAACCTTGTTGCAAGAAGGTGCTCCTTGCAGCTTCGAACGTTTTGCATTTTGAGTAATCCCATGATACGACGCTTAGAGCCTGTTTGGTTAAGCATCGCGTGACGCAAAGCTTAGAGTCTTTTTGGTTGAGCATCCCGTTGACCGAGACGAGATTCTAACTGCGATGTCTGACATTTCATTATTTGGCAGAGCGTCGCGTTAGCTAGAGATGCATGGGAAATGGCTCGGAAGCTCATTTAGGGTGACGCTACCAAGACCAACTTTGGAGAGCTTCCATTTTCAATCATGTAAGAAAGTCCTTGACTTTTAGTTTTATTACCAAAAAACCAATTACTTTTGTCATTGTTCAATGTGCCATTTCAACATAAAATCATGATATATAACATCGTTGAACTTGCTAACTTTAATTATTGGGTTAATTACACTTACCTCCCTTGTGATTTCTAACAATTGCAGACACCTCCCCTATATTTTGAAAATCTACACTATTCCCCTTCTGCTTTGATTATTAGTTACAGATTCTCCCCTACCGTCAGTTTCTGTTACTGGTAGGGATGGAAATTGATGATGTCACTCTATAACATTTTTAAAATACCAATTTTACCCTTTTTAAAGTCAAAGTGACTTGTATAGTTCAACATTCCAAATTTAAATGATTAAAATACCCTTATTTGTTTCCCAAGAACATCACCATGTCTCCAATTGTTTTTTCTAAACTGCCTCTTTGAAAATCCCCGTCTCTCTAAAAAAACTATATGCAAGTCTCTAAAATTATTTACGGGTGTATTACTAAAAATTTAATTCCTCTCAATATATATATATATATATATGTATATCTATTACACTAAAAAATTAAGAAAAATTAAAATCTTGTTGACTAGTAAAAAAAAATTGCATGGCCAGATTTATATAAAACGGTTGGTTTAGAGAGAGAAAGGACATGAGAGGGAGAACAAATTTGCATTGCATTTTCTAAATAATTTAACTTGAACCAAACATTAATATGAAAATCCTTTACAAGAGACATGATAGGAAAACAAAATCTGCACAACAAAAATCCCACTCAACAAACAGATTATCATATCGCAAAAATCCCTTACATCATCAAAATTCAAACCTAATAAAAGAGAAGATAGCAGTCAACAAAATAAATTTTCATATACTAAAAATTCAAATAGAAATCAATCACAATCTACACACAAAAACCCAATCAACAAACACTCACATTATTAAAATTTAAACTAATAAGATTCTACCATGTTTGAAGTTTCTGATTATCCTAAAATTGAAAGCCCAATCCACTTGTTTCAAACATCTCTCAACCAGCATGACTTGCAACAACAAAATGGGTTACTCATGACCACATATAATTGTCTGAACCAGAGTGATAATTCTCACTCATCAAGAATGTCACGCCCTAAATTTTCAAAACCCGGGGAATGATTGAAAATGACCTAAAAAGAATTAATAAAATACAATTGAATGAATTTAATTGATTACATATTAATTTTCTCATAAGAATGAAAAATGCTAACTAGACTCACCCAAGATGAGTTCCAAATACTAGTCAAATACCTCCCCAACCAATGGTAAAAAAGAATCTAAGTCATGTCCAAGCATGACTTCTAAGATAACCCCAAAAATGTCTCTAATGAGCCTTAAAACAATGGTCCAAAATGGCCCCAAATATTGTTCAAAAATAACTTAGAAGGTTGACCAAAAATAGCTTAAGACATGGGAAAAAACTAGCCAAAAAGGTTTACCCTAAGTGGCTCAAATTGATGCCTAAAGTAGGCTAAAAATGCCTTAAGGCATAGACCAGTGATAGATCAAAAAGCTTACCAAAATTGGTTTAAGGAGGTGGCCAAACATGTCATTGATAATGACTAAAATGTGTTCCAACAAGGTGCCTAACATGGCTTGGTATAATGGCCAAAAGTGGCCTAAAAAGGGCTCCAAAAGGTGTTGTCTAACATGGGAGTGAATGGTCATGAAATGACCTTGGAAGGCATGTTATGGCATGCCTATGTCATGCCCATGTAGCCCTCAAAATGAAATGACCTTGGAAGGCATGTTATGGCATGCCTATGTCATGCCCATGTAGCCCTCAAAATGGAGTCAAAAACAGCGGCCAACATGGCCCTGCATGAGGCCAAAATAGGGCTGTCAAGGTTAGGGCAAGACACAGCAGCAAGTGGCAAGGCAGCTAGGCATGGCATGGCAAGACTGGCAGTGACATGGCAGCTAGCCAGGTTGCAGGCGCCCTCGGGCAAGCGTTAGGGCACGCAGGTGCACGAGGAAGGGCGGCCAGGCTCGTTGGCGGGCGGCCTACTAGGCTGGTTTGTTGGCCTCCTACCCCTCATGCTATAGTAATTCTAGTAGCCATTTTGCTACAGTACCAGAATTTCCAACCTTAGCCTAAAATCTTGATTTTGACATTTGTTGTACCCATTTCAATTTATTTAATCACCAAACTTGGCGTGGGACCCTATAACATGTAAAATGACTATTTTACCATTTTTTTCTTATATTTCAGCCTTCAAGTAATTTTTGACTAACTTTGTCCCAAGTCTCCTCCTATGCCCTCATATTTTCATTTCTTTACCTTTCTTTTTCTCTCAATTCATTTGATTCCTTATATAGAAAATTTAGGCATACTCTCTCACTCCACTCAACCTAGTTGCTATTCTTGAAAAATATCACCATAGTCTCCTTTGTTAATTGACCTTTTTCCTCATCTTATTCCTCCTCCTCATCTTCCTCAACACTAACAACAACACCTAATAGAACATTCATTTGTACAATTTTATATTTATAATATTTACAATTATATTTCAAAAATAAAGTAACTACTTTGAGCTCCATGCTCCTCATTCATATTCAATACACAATTTCATACAATCCAACATAAAATCAAGTTTATAATTTACACAAAGTCTAAACTTTAAACATGAAATAAACTTCATAGAGCTTATGCCCCTACATAAAAAATATAGCATTTCGGCCAAATACACTTCCAAGTTTATTTTCCCCTCAATGCTCCAGGACTTCATCAAGTCTCATGTGCTGGGAGTCTCATCTAAAAAATGTAATCCAATGCAAGGTAAGCGTGACGACTTGTATGACACAATGCTAAACAAAGAACAAAAAGAATAAAGATAAGTTGTGGCATGTGCAAAGTGAACATTTGTGAGCTATAAACCCTTCAATTCACTAATGCAATGTAATGGCAATATGCATGACACACACATGCAACTCTATGCCCAACACATGTCTCGCTTCATGGTCCTCTTTCGTTGGCATGCGAATACCACTCATTTTGGCCACATTTTGAGTTTTTCACCACAGGATTTGCACCTTCATAATGCATAGTACCAAAGTGCTCAACACACTCTATGTTTCCAAAGATTTACGATATGCCAATATGCCTTAATTTACCATGTAATTTCTATAAGGCATTTTACCAAACATATGGGGTGTGCCTTAAATCATGCATCATACATTAAGCAAACCATAACTTTCAAACTACAAGACTTTATCTATATGAACATAGGCTATAATACAATCAATTATACATATATTCATGTTACATGTTCACAACTTTACCAAATTCTCAAATAATACACAAGTACACAAAGTACCAACCAAGGTTTTCAAAGCAACTATATGCTAGGTGATTTTTTAACATCAAATAAGCATGTAAGTTATACAACCAACTTATAAAAACACCAATAAACTTAACTCTAGTCTTTATTTAGCAAAATATCATACCTAGAAGGATTTTTCCCAACCCATGGGAGTTGTGCTCACTTTGAAGCCAAACCAATCAATAGGATTGTATCTCTTGTGGTGGGAAACAACTTCCTATAAGGAAGCCTTGAGAGATTTCAAGGTTAGAGATGTGTTTTGGAAGGTAGAAAGTTCAAAAACCTAAGTTTTCTTCATGGCCTCTCCCCAAATTCGAGATTCTGCACTTTCTTCAGCCAAGTTGTGATATTTTTAGCTCTTAAGTGGTCTATTTATACTAAAGGGGTCAAGGGGTGAAAATACCCTTTTGCCCCTAATGAGCCGCGAGACCTCGTTACACTACAGCTTGTCTCGAAACGCCTCAAATTGATATTCTGATTTAACTAAAGTTCTTAAAATTATTTTAAATGATATTTTCTCAAAAATAAATTTTCTTCTGCTAGCGGGCGCGGCTGAGCCCACCGAGCTGGCCTTTTGGGCCCATTTTTCACACTATCTCTGACTTTACTTAAATTATCACATGAGGTGTATTTTAACATTCTAAGTATATTTTCCTTCTATGGCATACTCAAACTTATACTTCTAAACATAACTTATATTTAAATGATGCATGTATAGTGCCCTACCGACAAATAATGCATGAATAGTGTCCTACTAGGTAAAACGAAAAATTTACTTTGATTTTTCATATCTTTACAAAGAATGTCCTAATGCCCACAAACAATTTCAAAGCAAAAGGATCTAAAAAATTATATTCCTCTAACATATATATATATATATATATATATATATAGCTTCAAGAATAATTTACATTTTGATATTTGAGTATGGACCTTATAGATGATAATTTGTCGATTCATCAGAGGCTGCACTTTGTTTTGGAGAGTCATGTTGGTTGTGGGTATTTATATTTGTTTGTATATATATATATATATATATGCGGTGGAGATGAATCCAAAAAGAATTAAAAAAAAAAAAACAAAGATTATAGAGAAATCCAAATGGGTTGGGTGAGTCGGCATGGGGATCGATGGTGGGGGTCTTGTGGGACAACTTCAATTTGTGCTCTTTTTCTCTAATGGTGGTGGAGATCAATGGTAGGGTTCCGGCATTGAGAATTGGTGGTGAGCTGTCGGCGGTGGAGATTCAGAGATGGGCGTTGGCAGTAAGGATCGGTGTTGGGCATCGATGATGAGGTCGATGGTAGGATGCTACGGGTTGAGCTTTGGATGACATACAAAAAGGAGATGCATGAGAGAGGAAGAGAGTCGGAGTTGGGTTTTGTGTCAATTAAGAAAATGTTGATTTTTTTATTAATATATTATATTAAATTATAAAAGCAAAATAGTAAATGAGAATATTATGTTAACAGCGTTTGAGGGATAACTCTAACAAGGGAGACAGTAGTAGGTTTTTGAAATATAGAAGAAGTATCTGCAATTGTCAGAAACCACAAGAGAGGTAAGTGTAATTAACCCTTAATTATATTATATTTACATCATTTAACTCCCTACACTTCTGGCACTTTTCCCAATTCCTATATAATACATATATATATATTTAATAATATAATATATAAACATATTATTATTTTATTTATATTATAATATAAAATAATTTATAAATTAGTTTTTTATGATTTTTTTTTATTTAATACTATATTAGATATCTAGATTTTATAGTTATTTATTTTTAAAATTTTTTAAACTTAATTTTATAATATTTTACCAAACAATCTTTAATATTATTTACTAAATTATAAAAGACAAATGAGACATTTACATAGTAAAATCATTTATAAATAAGTTATTTTATTATCAACTTAATTCTATTCAAACACTCGAAATTTATTTTTTAAAATCTATTCTACCAAAGTTACCCAAGCAAGCTCACAAACCCTGGGCCTAAACACTTATGTAGGAACATATTTTACATTTTGGAAGAAAAAATGCTAAAAGTTGCTTCACAAACGCTGGGCCAAACAGCGTCTTGAGTGGATTCGCGTCAGGGCGTCTCAAAATCCCCGCTCATTATTGCTTCGAGGTTTGCTACCTTACGCTGCCCAGAGAAGGAATGCTATCATGCGCCCTTGGCCTCTCTCCTCATCCAAGCTCATCTGTCCTCGACCACTGTATGCTTGGATTTTCTCCTCCGTCGACTGGTAAGATCACATTCCTTAGTTTCCTGTTATTTCTTTTCTTAAGTACAGTGATCCAAGGGGACTGCAACTCATGATCTTCCTCTTCACTTTCATGGTCCATCTCGATTAGTCTTCGCGCTTCTTCCTCTTGTTCTTGGTTGGATTTGTTTGAGTCGTTCCCATGCCGCCGCAGCCTCAGATGGCGGTAGTTCTATACAGTCTACGACCTTTTGCCCCGATTTAGCACACCAAAAATAGAGAGAAGATAAGTCCTTATAGAGATAGAGGAAGCAGTTGGGCCCCATCATCTCCTTCTACTACCAATTCTTGAATTAAAGGTTTTTCAATATCAGGGTTGACGCAAACCCTAACCAAATTGGTCTCTTTCCCTTGAGATCATCCAGGGATCCATCTTGATTGATATACCATAAAAAGGACAGACATGTCCTTACATAACACGTGTACATGTAGAGCACCTATGCATACAAACCAATAAAATCTATCCTATCCACAGTAGACATGCACGCAGAGTTTAAGGCTCCTTTGCTCAGAATCCTACATGATCTCTAGTCATCTTGCCAGAGCAGGAAATATTGGATATGCGCATAAAAGGGTCCCGAGCTAGGTCACCTCATTACATGTTCTACCGACCTCGAAAGAAGGAAACAGAGTCCTACATGGTAACTGTCATCTTCGGATATCATCAAATCCCTATCTTTGCGACTCCAAATCTTACCCAACTTAAGAGATCCACAGCTTATAAATTAAACCCTAAGGTGCGCATTTCAATTACATTTTTTCAATTACTTTTAATTATAGTATTTCTTTTAGTTTTTTCTGACTTTATTATCAGAGCGGCTACCATCGGAGCCAACCTAGCAACCCTCTGATCCCTTTCTTTAAGTTCTTGGCAGAAGACGAAAAGCGAAAACTCACTGATCAGAAAGTGCAACATCAATTTGGTGCCGTCTGTAGGAACCGACAATCATTTCTTGCTAGTTCTCTTCTCCGACAACAACAATTTTTTTGTCTTTTTCTTCTAAAAATATGATAGCTCCCAATCTTCATCTAAGAAAAAGTGCTCAAAACCCTCGAAACTAGCCTTTCGCTGGAAGAGGAAGGGGGCAAGCTTCCAATCATGTACAACAATAACTTGATTGGATCCAACAACAGTCCGATCTAATGCAAGAATAACTCTTTGCCATGTCCCAAGCCTTGGCGTCACTGGCCCAGAATCAACAAAATACTCCCACTCATCCTCCCACCAGCGCTGCTGATGAAGGGGCTCAGCCTCCTACCACCACCATGGGTGGAGGACCTCCTACGGAGGTCCTCAACGTGCAGTCAGTGCACCCCCATGGCACCACTCACATGAGAGGTGACCCCCAACCATCCACCGTCGCAGGGAGAGGGATGCCTACCTTTTATCCTGCTATCCATTACCAAAGTAGGAGAAGGATCCCAACTCCGACAGCTTCAGGGGCCAATCCAGTGCCACCAGAGTTTCAGCCTTCACTGGCGCTAGTTGCCCCAGTCCAAGGAGGGCAACGTCCCCTTACTACTACTAGATAGAATCATCCCTTACACATAGGGGTGAAGCTACAAGACAAGGCCCACAGCAGGGGCTAAATTCGTAACCAGTGCTCCCCCGAGTCTCCCAAAGAGTGGAGGAAATAACAGACTTCGTGGAACAAATTGTCTTTACTAAAGGGACCTACGTCTCTCTAGAGCAAGATGAGTTAGGAAAGTTGCTCAAGGAGGTTCACCACGTCGTTCACTCCTGCCATAATGGCGGAAGAGCGGCCAAAGAAATTTGTTGTCTCAAATTTCACCCTTTATGATGGGTAAGAAGATCCCAGAGATCACCTCTCCTACTATTAGCACACCATGGCTCTACATAGGGCCACCGACGCCTTCATGTGCTGGACCTTTGTAACCAGCCTCAGAGGTACAACTATGAAGTGGTTCCATAGCCTTCTTTAGGAGTCAATCACCATTTTCTACAAGCTCAACAAGCGGTTCCTCAATCGATTCCTGACCAACAGAAAATTGAGAAAATGGCCAAAATTTTTACTAACCATAAAGCAGGCCAAGGGTGAGTCACTTCGGGAGTATATTGCTTGCTTCAATGTTGAGTTTACAAAGATAACAGACTGGAGCTCGAGCTTCCTGGTAGCAGCTCTCACCTCCAACTTAGGGCCAGGGCGCTTTCGAGACTCTTTGACAAAGAACCCCCCACTAACATGGTAGCAATCGTGGAACGGGCATTAAAGTACATTATATACATATATTATATATATATTCACATATATATATATACACACTTATGCATTCATATACACATACTTATACATATTGTGTATGTACATCTGTGCATGTACGTTTTTGCGTATATGTTTTTTTATGCTATCGGGTCCCTCGTACGGGTAGTCTCGGGGCACTTAAAATTGTTTGTAACTTCATTCGTGTGTTTGACATCATCATGTGTTTTCAAAACTGTACATCTATCATTACAATACATGTTTGAGTTACAAGTTGGTTTTTACATCGGTTGACCCAGTCTACCTTGGGACTAATGTTATATTTCGGGTCGGGGTGTTACATTCTCCCTCCCTTAAAATAAGTTTTTCCTAAACTTAGTACATCATATGGTAAAAATAACTGAGGATACTTGGCAAGCAAATCATCTTCTCGCTCTTAAGTAGTTTCCTCAAGCTGGTGATTCCTCTACAGCACTTTGACTAAAGGAATAGTCTTGTTCCATAGAACCTGCTCCTGACGATCCAAGATTTGTATTGGATGCTCAGTGTAGCTCAAGTTCTCATAGACGTCTAAGGGTTCGTGCTCTATCACCTGATCTGCACTGTGTACACACTTCTTTAACATCAAAACATGAAATACTGTCGTGTACATGTGCTAACTCTGAAGGCAAGGCAAATTGGTAGGCTATTGGCCTAACTCTCCCAATGACCCTGAATGGTCTAATGTATCTTGGCCTTAGCTTCCCCCTCTTACCAAACCTCACCACACTCTTCATAGGTGATACCTGCAAAAATACATAATCACCTACAGCAAACTCTAACTCTTGTCTATGACCAATAACATAGCTCTTCTGTCTACTCTGAGTTTCTAGTAAGCATTGCCTGATTAGTTAAATCTGCTCGGTGGTTTGCTCCACTATCTCTGGCCCATAAAGCTTCCTCTCTCTTACCTCTGCCCAGCACAGGGATGATCAGCACTTTCTGCTGTACAATGCTTCATATGGCGCCATACCAATACTAAATTGGTAGTTGTTGTTGTACGTGAATTCCACCAAAGGCAACTGGTCTTCCAAACTCTTCTTGAAATCTATAACACAGAATCGCAACAGGTCCTCTAGAGTCTGTATAGTCCTCTCAAACTGTCCGTTAGTTTCTGGGTGATAAGCAGTGATAAGACTTAGTCCTATGCCCATAGCCTGCAAGTAAACTCTTC
Organism: Nyssa sinensis; assembly: GCA_008638375.1. Lineage (NCBI taxonomy): Eukaryota > Viridiplantae > Streptophyta > Magnoliopsida > Cornales > Nyssaceae > Nyssa > Nyssa sinensis. The sequence goes on along the minus strand of CM018051.1, from coordinate 22,906,029 downwards.
TAAAATTGAGACACAAATCGTAGGGTCCCAATCAGATACAATCGATACTAGGACTCCATGAAGTCGAACTATCTCATTGATGTAGAGCTCAGGCCAATCACTCTAATGTCTGTGTTGTCTTGGTCTTAAGAAAGTGAGTTATCTTGGTCAATATGTCCATAATAACACATATAGAGTCACTTCCCTTTGACGTCCTTGGCAACCCTGACACAAAGTCTATGGTGATGTGCTCTCATTTCCACTCAGGTATTACTAGCGACTGCAGAAGTCATCTATGCTTCTGATGCTCGACCTTGATCTACTGGCACTTGGCACAACTGTGCAACTTACTCAACTATGTCTCATTTCATTCCGGACCACTAATAAGTGCTTTTGACATTATGGTACATCTTGGTGTTCCTTAGATGTAAGGAAAATCTCGAACTATGTGCCTCATCAAGGATGTCTCTTCTGATCTCTGGCACATCTGGTACTCAGATTCTGCCCTGGTAACATAACATCCCATCTCGTATAATAAACTCTAAGTCTTCTTCTAACTCGGCCTCCTGACGAAGCTTGGCTAGATTTGTATGTTGGGTCTGCTGCTCTCTGATCCTGTCCACAATCGATAAACTGACTTGTGACATTAGCACATATTACCTCAAGGGCTTGGCAGAACCACTTCTATTTCCATACTCTCCAACTCTTTTAGTATCTCCACCTGTGTTGTCAATAAGCAAGCTAAGCTTCCTGATGATTTCCTACTAAGAGCGTCAGCTACTACATTTGCTTTCCCTGGGTGGTACTCTATGCTGAGCTCGTAGTCATTGATCAGCTCTAACCTAACGACATTGTCTTATATTGAGCTTTTTCTATGTAAACAGATACTTGAGGCTCTTATAATCAGTGAAAAACTCACATGTTGTCCTATATAAGTAATGCCTATATATCTTCAATGTCAAAAATAATAGCTGCTAAGTCGAGTAATTCTTCTCATGTGGCCTCAACTGTTATGAAGCATAAGCTACTACCCTTCTATTCTGTATTAGCACACACCCCAAGCCCTTATATGAGGCATCATTATAAATCACAAATCCCTTTGTCCTGTCTGGCACTGTTAAGATCGAAGCTATAACCAATTGGTCCTTCCACTCTTGGAAACTCTTCTCTTGTTCCTCAGTCCAGACAAATGGAACATCCTTCCTAGTCAGCTGAATAATTGGCGTAGCTATCTTTGAGAGGTCTTTGACAAACCTTTTATAATAACCAGCCAAACCCATAAAACTTCGCATTTCTGTGACACTAGTTGGTCGGGGCTAATTGACGATAGCCTCGATCTTTTGGGAATCCACAAAGATCCTTTCTTTACTGATCACGTGTCCTAGAAATGCAATCCTAGGGACCCAGAACTCACACTTCTTCAGCTTGGCATACAATTTCTACTCCCCTAGTTTTTGTAGAACCTTCCTCAAATATACTTCATGTTCCTCCTGATTTTTAGAATAAACCAAGATATCATCTATAAACATAATGACGAAATCATCTAGGTGTGACTTGAACACTCGATTCATCAAGTCCATGAATGCAGTAGGGGCATTAATGACCCCAAATGACATCACAAGGAACTCATAATGTCCATACTGGGTTCTGAAAGTCGTTTTCTCAATATCCGTAGGTCTTATTTTCAACTGATGGTACCCGGACCTCAAGTCGATCTTGGAGAAAACCTGCGCTCCTTTCAGTTAGTCGAACAGATCATTAGCCCTTGGTAGAGGGTACCTGTTCTTGATGGTGACTTTATTCATCTCGAGATAGTCAATACATAGTCGCATGTTCCCATCCTTCTTCTTCACAAATAATATTGGGGCACCCCAAGGTGAAGAACTGGGTCTGATAAAACCCTTGTCTAGCAACCCTTAGAGCTGCATCTTCAGCTCTTTTGGCTCTATTGGTGCCATTCGGTATGGATTCTTGAATATAGGTAAAGTACCTGGTTATACATCAATGATAAACTCTATCTCTCTATCTATAGACATCCCTAGCAAATCATCTAGAAAAACCTCAAGAAATTCCTTAACAATGGGGATTTGCTCTAGGGTCAGCTATTGTGAGAGAGTGTCCATAACACTACACAAGAACCCATGACATCCCTTACGTAGTAGACGTCTAGCCTAAATAGAAGAAACAAAGTAGGGTGGGGTAACTACTCCCGTTCCCTCAAACTGGATGCTTAGACATCCTAGGGTCTATATACTGACTGTCTTGGCCACACAATTTATAGAAGCATGATTCGCTGCCAACCAGTCCATACCGAGTATAACATCAAAACCACATATCTCTAATGGTATTAGATTGGCTAATAATTATGAGCCTTCAATATGTACCTTACATGCCCTATATATAGAATTCCCACATAGCGATTCCCCCGATGGTATAGAAACAGTTAACATATAACCTAAAGGTTCTGTCTCTATGTTTAACTTAGCAGTAAATATGGGTGATATAAAGGAAAGTGTGGAACCAGCGTCAAATAATACTCGAGCAGGTTGTGAACAAATCTGAGGAATACCTGTGACTAGAGAAGTCATAACTTGAGTATCCCTCGGAGTTAGTGAGAAAACCCGCCCTGAGCGTTGCTGCTCATTCCGCTGTCCCACATTCCTAGTCTACGATCTAGTCATAGGGGCTGGTTTAATAGCGATGGTAGGTGTGGTACCCACCATAGACTAATTATTCTAGGGGCATTCCTTTGCAAAGTGCCCTGATTGACCATAAAAGTAGCAGCCTCTAGGATTCTTAAGGCATATCCCTCGATAGAACTTATGGTAGGTGGGACATTTAGGCACGCCCCTATCAGAATGACTGATTCTATTCTGGTTGGGCCTTGTATTCCGCAATACTGTCCCAAGCCTAGAAAATGAAGATCCCTGCCTTTTGTCTTTGTTTCTTGTCCCCTAGTTCACTTTTTTCTTGGTGAACTCTTCACCTCCTTGCTCTATAATTCTAGCGATTGCCACTACTTCACTGTCAGTAGTCAACCGGTGAGGTTTGATCCTGGTCTTAATAGACCACCTTAGTCCACCCTCAAACTTGCGGGATTTTATGTTCTCTGTACCGATGGCGGTGGGAACAAATCTAGCTAACTCAGTGAACTTGGCTTCATAAGCCTCCACCATTAAGTCCTCCTATTGTAGACCCATAAATTCTGCGATATTCTGGTCCTTGACTTTTTGTGGGAAGTACTTCTCGTTAAAGACCTCTAAAAATTGTTGTCAGTCCATGTGTGGTTCTCTAGACTCTTCTAGGATCCACCACTTATGAGCGACACCTTTGAACATAAATGTGGCATATGCCACATTTTGGACTTTGGTGCAAGTCAGGATATGAAAAATCCTGTTCATCTCGAGCAACCATTCCTCGGCTGCCGTGGAGCCTCTAGAGCCATCAAAGGTAGACGGTCTCAATTCCTGGAATCTCTTGTAGGAATGTGGTCTATCTCTATCATTCCCATGTTGGCCTTCCTAATCGGTAGCACGCTCCTGTCTCACTGGAGCACTGGTGCTAGCCTGATTCCCTGGTAATGCCTCAACAACTCTAGTTATAAGGCATTCCAACCTCTCTAATCATTCTATGGCCTAATCCATGGGTTGATCCATAGCTATAGAAGTGCTTCTGGTATGTACCATTCACTATAAAATACTAATGATCAGAATAGTAGAAATCCCAATGAGATTCTAACCATACATGTTAGTTTTTATCTGTAAACTGACTTTAGACTTGATAGTATAAGTACTCTTAGTCCTATCTCTTATGACTCCATGAAAACACTAGAGCTCTTATACCACCCTCTCACGACTCGGAACCCACCATATGCGGATCTGGCATCGCGACCCCGGCCTGACTCAATTGCCGAACCAGATCCTTTCCTTTTAACCTTTAACTTAACATTATATGTGAGTATTATTCCATGCATTTAACAATTAAATAAACAGCAAAAGACTTAATAAAATTTTTCATTTATAATACTAGAGTTCTTTAAATATACAGATCCAAAAACTCTAAATACAACTACCTGCAGGACTTGGGGTGATGGAAGAATATAAGACAAGTACTATGCTTCACTGCCAAAATATCTTTGTAGTATATATATCTGCAATAACTCTACGCCTGTTCGGGATCTCAATCCCTACCTCAAAATGTGGCGTCAGAATAAATCTGAATGAGCTAACTTAGCCCAATAAGTAAATCCCTTTGCTCTGCCATGAGTCAAGTCAATATAAAAAAGTCCACAACCAAGATAACAAGGTTATGCCAATATGATAGCCAATCAAGAAAATGAGATGTCACAATAACAAGTCACAGAATGTGAATCAACTAAATTGACCCATCGGGTCTAAGGCACATCCCATGATAGCAAACATAATGGATATCCAACGATATCAGATATAGATATATATATATATATATATATGTAAATCAACAACAGGGATTTGGCCTATCAATAAATGTACTGCCATAATAATAGATAACTGCTCAAATATAAAAGACGCTCTGGCAACATGTGATCATTAACTGAAATGTAAACATCATCATTCCAATGAAAGCAATAACAGATTTTGAGCCTTAAAAAATAGTAGTGGATGGAATCCGATAGGACCCGACATACCATATCAATATGCCTATTCCACACCCCTCACTCGGGTGCCTATCTCGTAGGTACGCCAACTTACGAACGTATGAATAGCATTAGGAGCTCATTTTTATATTTCGTCCCCTTAGAACGCTTCATCCTGAATATGATAGACATTGTGTCCTGGCCACAATTTCAGGTATGACTAATATATCAAGATCATAATTTCCACTCAGAGTAAAAAATGTGGAATAATTCTTGTTCTCACACAGAGAACTATTGCCTCTCAAGCCCAATGTAAAGATGTATAATAATCACATAATCAATATAAAGAATTCAAATCAACAGTATTCACAACAAGAACAAACATCGTAATGTGAATCAATAATATTTGACTGTATAAAGGAATACAGTTTGGCAGTAACAAGAAACAACTGTGTGACATGGCTAGAAACTTTACCATATGCAGAGATTGAATTTTACTTACCCTTATTGAATCACTGAGAAAATCAGACTTCCTTCCCTTTCCTTTTCGGCGTTTCTGTTATTTAAGAAATGTGTCTTAGTTTAATGCTATTCATCAAATTTTATATATTGTTACTATAAGTATCTCATTTACTAAAATGGACTCTACTATTGAGTCCGAGACGTCGAAGAAAGTTGGTTTATACTTTTACGGACTTCCATTCGGACTCCTGTACTGACAAAGGCAAAATGGTCATTTTGTACTTTTACTTGTCTTTATTTTTCGGGACCTATTTTTACAATTTGGACTCCTACCGTTGAGTTTGGAATGCCTGAAATAAGAAAAATTGACTATTCATTTTATTTATTTAGACATTGATTTATTTTCTTTAATTTAATTAATTAAATAATCTAATATAATATTATATATTATTTGGGTGTATTTGGAACACAGTGCCATGATGGCATAGTGGCTCCCACGCATGGTTTAGATTCCTCTCCCCTCAAACGTCTCAGGTTCTAAACTTAAGCAGCTATTGCTTCCCTATTTTTCTCTAATTAGCTATAGTCCAAACAGGGGACAAGTTGCCTATCCTAGATTAGGATATCCCATTCGAATTGGGTTTAAGAATTTAACCTCCTAAATCTTGTAGCCAAATAGGTTAAATTAGGTTTAATTTAAAATCATAACTCATTCAAAACGACATAGTTTTGAACTAAAGTAGGCCCAAACGACGTAACTTTGATATTACTGTTCACTGTTTTCTCCGGTGGGATTCTATCATCCCCTCTGGCACCGGTGACATTTTTCGATCATATTTTTTACCAAACTTGATGTGGTTTAATCCCTTTTTTCCCAAGGATTCCAACCCTAGACTTGGTTTTCCAATTGAACCTCTCAAACTTCACGAATATGAAAAAATAGCGGGTCTCTAGTGAGATCCCGTTTTTCCGACCAACTATTTTTTTTCTCAATTTCGTGCCATTTCCTTCACTGAATTGGCCTCACTTTCTTCCTACTTTTTTCTGCACCTCAAGGGAACAAATTCCTATTATTTGTTTCGAGTTTGACACATGAAATCACACATGATCGATTATCCCTCTAAACCTGCAATTACCTTTTTCTACCTCATTTCTAAACCAATTTCGTTCATTCTTTTTGCAAACAAAACCTTATTTCATGCTCTTTAAGCCCCTACATCTAAACTAAGCATACATGCTTTGGAATTTCAAAAACAAAAACAAGATTTCACTCACTAGGGTTGAGCTTTTGGCTCGTAGTATCCACACTTCTCTTCTCTGTTTCTTCCTCTTCTTCCCTCTATTCCACTTTTAAACCTTTAAACAACCCTCAGTTCTTTGTTTTTCCTTCTGAATTTCTCAAAACCTCACATCTCCTTTTATAGCCAATTTCAGTTGCCCTCTCTTTCTCTCCTCCTTCCTCTTTCTTCCTTTCTTCTTCCTTTGATATTTCTTTCATTCTGATTCTTTTAAACTTCAGCCTTAATTACTTCATGATATTTATAATATATATGTATATTATATACAAACACACACACCAATACATACACAACTCACCCACAACACTTATTATAGTCTTATCGACTGTGCTACCTCCCACTTGGATGCATTCATGCATGTATACATATAAATATGATTATATATATATATTTCATACACCGTATATATATACACTATTTATACACACATATATATATATTATACTATTATATATATATATTATTATATACATTCACGTATATATATATATATACTTATGCATTCATATACACATACGTATACATATTGTGTACGTACGTCTGTGCATGTATGTGTCTGTGTACATGTTTTTTCGTGCTATGGGGTCCTTCGTACGGGTAGTCCTGGGGCACTTAGAATTGTTTGTAACTTCATTCATGTGTTTGACATCATCGTGTGTTTTCAAAACTGTACATTTATCACTACAATACATGTTCGGGTTATAAGTCGATTTTCACACCGGTTGACCCAGTCTACCTCAGGTCTAGTGTTACATTTCGGGTCGAGATGTTACACCAGTACAACTAAGAAGAGGGTCAGAAGTCCTGACAGAAAGACGACACCTAGAACCCAGAATAACCTTAATTCTGGGAGATATGACATGTTTACCCCTCTGAACACCTCCCTCACTAACATATTTCGGCAGGTGTAGACCTGAGAGGACCTAAAGTGGCCGAAATTGCTAAAAAGCAATCCCTGATACTAGGGACCAGAACAAGTACTGTGATTTTCACAAAGATCACGGGCACACCACTAATGAATGTAGAGCCCTTAAACAGGAGATTGAGTAACTCATCATGGGAGGGCGTCCACTAGAGTTCGTCGACGGGAAGTAGAACCCCCGCAATGACAGGCCACAGTAGAGAAGGAAAGAATAGAGGCCTGAATAGAGGGAGGGCTAGAATGAGCAACTGCAATAGAACAATCAGGTCATCTTTGTCCTTCACATTGATAACTCGATGACAGGAATGTCCAATCGTGCAAGAAAATGGTATGTCGGGACGCCAAGACAATGCCCAACGTCCTTCAGATCTCCGCCGTTGAGAAGAGGCTGAATCTCGCACCACAAATCCAGTTCTTAGAGCTGGATCTTATAGGGTTGCACTGTCCTCACAGTGACGCCCTTGTCATCTCGCTTAAAATTACAACGTTTGAGATCAAAAGGGTTTTGGTAGACATGGGAAGTTCCACCAATGTGTTATTATATGAGCCTCTCATGCACATGAAGCTCAACCCTAGTGACATCAAGGCCATTGCTGCTGTTATGGAAAGATTTGATGGGAACCTCAGCACCCCACTAGTTAAAATTGACCTGCCGACCACAGTAGGAGAAAGAGACGAACAGAAGATGTTGATTTCTGAATACATGGTGCTAGACTCCAAGTCCCCCTACAACATCATCATCAAAAGGTGTTTTCCATCAAATGGGAGCGGTTACCTTGACCCTCCATCAGTGCCCAAAATACGTACACAATGTACAAGGTCTATTCCATCAAGGGCTGCCAGCCAATTGCCCGAGAATGCCACGCTTCTCGCTGCTGAAAGAAAAGGCCCCCAAATAGCAGTCACAACACCCTCATGAAGGAGGAAGCCCTGCCCCCACCAACCTCTATGAGATGAATGAGTGCCCTTCCGAAATCGATGAGCCACTAAGCCCCAAGGGAAGGGACAACAGGGCCAAGCCAATGGAAGATTCCATCAAAATACTTGTCAGCTCTAAAGGGGGAGAACGGTATTTATAGATTGGTTCAGATCTATCCCTCTTCGAGCAACTGGAGATGGTGGAATTTCTGAAGGATAACTTGTCAGTATTCGTTTGGGAGACCAAGGATATGGAAGGGATAGACCTTAACCTTATCTCCCACAAGCTAATGGTCGATCTTGATCACTCTCCTATAAGGCAAAAGAGGAGGACGTTTGCTCTAGAACTGCCAAAAGATCATCAACAAAAAAGTCTAGAGGCTGCTAGATGCCAAAATGATAAAAAAAAAAGTCTTCTATCCAGATTGGCTCGCCAACATAGTCCTTTGCTAAGAAGAAGAACTGACAAATGAAGGGTTTGCGTTGACTACACAAACCTCAACAAAGCCTGTCCCAAAGACAACTTCCTTCTCCCAAGGATTGATCAGCTAGTTGACACAATCGCTAGGCATGAACTCATGAGCTTTATGGATGCTTACTCTGGATATAATAAGATCTAGATATACCCCACAGACCAAGAAAAAACTGGCCTTCATATCTGAACCAGGTCTCTATTGTTATAGAGTGATGTTGTTCGGTCTGAAGAACGCCGAAGCTATGTATCAATATCTGGTAAATAAAATGTTCAGCCCTCTAATTGGAAACACGATGAAAGTCTATAGTGACGACATGCTAGTCAAGAGCTTACAGAAGAACGACCACATCCAACATCTGAGCCGGACATTTAACATCTTAAAGCATCACAAGATGAAGCTGAACCCCTAAAGTGTACCTTCAAGGTCACTAAAGGGAAGTTATTAGGTTTTCTGGTTTCTTAAAGGGGAATTGAGGCAGACCCCATGTAGATAAAAACTCTAATTGAACTAGAGTCACCGAAAACCAAGAAAGACATTCAAGGCCTAAACGGAAGGATTGTGGTTCTGAACCAATTCATCTCCAAGTCTACCTGACCGATGCCTTCCATTCTTAAGAGCCTTAAGAGGGAGTAAGGCCCTAAAATGGACCCTAGAATGCGAAAGAGCCTTTCAAGAGTTGAAGCAATATCTGGCATCCACCGAGCTCATTTCAAAGCTAGTCTAGGGAGAAAAACTGCTCTTATATCTTGCAGTTTTAGAAAATGCCGTCAACTCTGTACTAATAAAACAAGACAAAGGAATTCAAAGGCCTATTTTTTATAAACAAGGCACTCCTGGACACTGAGATAAGGTACTCTGAGATAGAGAAATTGGCCTTCGCTCTGGTAATATCTGTTCGAAAACTCAGGCCTTACTTTCAAGCGTCCGTGGAGTTGGGGGAAATTTGATATATCCTATACACCACTGGACCTCCATCAAAAGGCAAGCATTGACAGATTTTGTTGCTGAATTCACTACAACGTTGCAAGCTAAAGCACAAGCCAACATGGACACCTCGGTATGGCAACTTTATACCGATGGGTTATCCACCTGATAGAGGTTTGGGAATCAGCAAAGTACTTCGATCCCCCTGACGGGTTCATAGCTAAGAAAGCAGTCAGTCTAGGGTTCAGAGCCTCTAACAACGAAGCTGAGTACAGATCTCTCATCCTTGGGTTGAAGTTGGCTCTAGAATGCAAAGGCTAGAACCTCGAAGCATTCTCTAACTCCCAACTTGTGCTAAGCTAAGTTTTGGGAGAATTCTCCACCAAGGACGACAGAATGATCTGATATTCAAAACTGGTGGGATCATTAAAGCACTCCTTCCATAAGTTCACCATCCCAAAAATTGAAAAGAGTCAGAACTCCAGGGCCGACGCCTCGGCAAATATGACCTCTCATATTAAATTGGAAAGGGATTCAACTCTGAAAGTCTGTTACCAACTAAAGCCAAAGCATCGAAGAGGTATAATCCTCCCAAGTTTCAGAACAAACCCAGAACTGGATGACTCCCATCATCTAGTACATAAAAGAATGATCGCTCACAGAGGATAAATCTAGGTCCGAAAGAATTCGAATCAGGGCAGCTCGGTACCTAATCTTAAATAGGAAGCTCTACCAAAGATCCTACAAGCAACCCCTTTTACGATGTCTATCTCTAGAGGAGTCTCAATACGTCCTAGCTCAGATACACGAAGGGATTTGCGGACAACTACAATGAAGGTAGAACTATAGCTCACTAAAGCTCTAACTCGCGGCTACTACTAGCCCAGCATGCTAAAACAGGCCAAAGAGTATGTCTAGAAGTGCAACAAGTGCCAACGATTTGCTTCATATCAACACCAATCCCATCATGAGCTCATTCCTATCACCAGCCCATGGCCCTTTGCTCAATGAGGGATAGACATCGTAGGGCCATTACCAAAAGCCTCTCTAAACAAAAGGTACATGTTGGTCACCATTGATTATTTCTCCAAATGGGCAGAAGTCGAACCTCTAACTCATCACAAAAGTAGAGGTAAAGAACTTCACATGAAAGAACATAGTCTGCAGGTTCGGCATACCTCGCGTCGTCATTTCAGACTAATGGTACACAGTTTGCTGGAAAGGTGTTCAGGAAGTTCTGTGAAGACTTGCACATCAGTCACCACTTCTCCTCACCAAGGCACCTCCAAGCTAATGGACAAGCCGAGGTCACCAACCTGCATAATTCTTGACGCCACAAAGAAGAGGTTGGAAAAAAGCCAAGGGAAGATGGGTCGAAGAACTCCCTAGAGTGCTCTAGGCCTACCGTACCACGAGAAGAACACCAACTGCAGAGACACCGTTCTTACTCGCATACGGTTTTGAGGCAATTATTCCTAGTCGAAATTGGCATGCCAACCTTGAGGACAGATGCCTTTGACCAAGAAGCCAACGACCATCATCTCACAAAAAATTTAGATCTGCTTGAGAAAAAATGCGAGCAAGCCCGGATCAGGACTGAAGCATACCAGTCCACTTCGGGATCGGGGACCTCATTTTAACAAGGGTGTTCCCAAACACCAAAGATCCTACCATGGGAAAACACTATCTTAATTGGGAGGGACCCTATAGGATAACCAAGGTCATCAGGCCCACGACATATTAGTTGTAGGATGTAACTGGAAAGCCTGTTCCCAGGCCCTTGAAATGTCTAGCACCTACGAAAATATTATTAATAAAAGAGTTCTTTTTTTTTTTTTTTTTTATTTCTAAGTGCTCTCATCTTAAAGTACAAACCCCTAAAAACTTAGCAGCCATTGCAAGCATTACAGGTTTGGTCCATCTCAATGTACAGACCCCTAAAAACCTTGCAGCCATTGCAAGCATTACAAGTCTGGTCCATCTCAACAAACAGACCCATAAAAAGCCTTGTATCCACTACAAGAGCTATACTCTTGGTCCATTTTTCATTTGGGAGAGTAATCGAAGTATCAAAGGCCCTAGCTGTTCAACCTGCTGTGGCTCTCTATCTTTTACGGGATTAAAGCTTGATTTGATTACAAGTTATGAAGAGTTTTGCTTAGTCTCAAGTTCTGAAGACCTTTGTTTATAAGTGTTAAAGGCATTGGTTCAATCACTACCTTTAAAGAACAATACTAGATTTAGTTACAAGTGTTGATTCAATTATTTCCTGAAGACCAATGCTTGATCACAAGTGTTGAAGGTTTTGGTTCAATTTCAAGTTTTTACGCTTGATTTAATTACAAGTTGAGAAGCTCTTGATCTAGTCATAGGTTCTGAAGATCTGCGTTTGATCCAATCACAAGTTATTATGCTCAGGAATCGATTATAAGCCCTGAAGACCCATATTTGATTTAATTACAACTTGAAGAGATTTGAAGCTTAAAGCCCGATTCACTTTCCAAGTCCTGAAGATCTGAAGATCTGAAGCAAAAGTTAGGAGGATCATAAACTTAAACTTTTACAGAGTTGTGAAGGTTTGAAATCAAGACTTGTTTAAACTGCTGTAGTTCATTACAAGCGATAAAGCTCGGTACATCATGACAAGCAACATATTAACATCTCAAGAATCTTACAAGTATGACTACTTTGGAGATTCTATTGACAAACAACACAAGTGCTTTGAAATAAAAAGGCAACAAACAGAGTTCTGAAAAAGATACTTTCATTCATAAATAACCCAAAATTGGAAAGATTACAAGAAGGAAATTAAAGCTACAAAAGTTTCCTAGTCTACTGCTAGGTTCGGAAGCCTCTAGAGTATTAGAGATGAAGAAGAGTTCTGAAGCACTGCATCATATCAAGATGACTCTCTTCTTCCTCTTTTTCATTCTCCTCATACTCAGCACACTGCATCCATATTAGTCTGCTCTAGGTGCTTCAACCAGAAGGAAGGTCAGGAGGCGCTACCTCATCATCATCGTCCTACACCCCGATCTCATTAGGAGAGACTTCTATATCATCAATCCCAGCTAGATCAAGGTCAGGGTATTTCTTGAGGAGCTTGGCTCTGAAGGTGCAGTACCCACCAGTGCTCAATCAGCTTTCCACCCTATGCCCTCGACCTCAGGTTTTCATATCAGCCTCGATTTGAGCTCTAACAGAATCAATAGTAGTCTTAGACCTTTTTGAGGGAGGTAGACTGAAAGTCTTCAAACCTCTTTTGGAGGTCTTCCAACTTCAAAGCAAGGGAATCCCGTTCAAACTCCAAGATGGAGTAAGAGTTTGCAACCTCCTTGAACTTCTCATTCGGCTCTAGAGGTAGTAGACTGGGCTATCCCCAATAGTAGCCTGGCTTCATCTAGCTCGGAATTAGAGGTTATCAATCAACTCTGAATCCGTTGAAGACTCCACGATAGCAGCAAGGCCACGGCATAGTCTGAAAATAAGAAACAAACAAACAGTTAAAATAAGACCATAGAATAGAAAAAGATAGCAAAAAAGGGAAGCAAAAGAGTAAGAGCTCTGAGTTTACCTTTAGTTGGAAGGACAGCAAGTCCTTAGTGATCTTCTTTGCCTTTAGACCTTTATATTTGCTTGGGCCTGAAGCCCAAGACTCGTCAAAAGCCTTCTTCGCGGCTAAATAACTAGAGTCATCAGGCACAACAGCAGCAGCATCGGCCTTCCCCTTCCCCTTTTCTTAGTGAGGACTACAGGGGCAGGGGGAAGGGCAGGCTCAGGAGTAGGAGACTCCCTTATATCCTCAGACACTGTTCAGGTTTGGAGAATTAGAGAGGAGCCTCCTCCTCTTCACTTGGAGAGGCGGCTCGATAAGAGAAGAAGTCTCCCCCACTGTCTTCTTCTTTTTCCCTAGTGCCCTAGTTAGACATCAGGGACTCTTTCAGGTTGCCAGCTCTGCCTTTTTGTCAGCCCTGGACTCCATCTGATGTTGAGAAGAGAGGATGGTGGTGTGCGCGCAGTTGTTGGTCTGAAGAAGCCTTCGGTACTTCTCTTGAAGGTCGATAGTAAAAATTGACCTCTTCCAAGCTCTCTTGTCTGCACAGAAGAACACAAAAACACAAGGATTAAGTGACAAAAAAAGTGAAATGAAACAAAACCTAGAGGCAAAAAGTGATTAAAAAATGGGGTCTCACCCTTAATTCTAGTACTCCGAGGGAAAGTTGAGGTCTGGCCCTTGTAGTCTTCTAGCTCTTATTCTCTTCCTACTGAAGAAGTACCACTTCTTCCTAAGTCTTGTTGGAAGTAGGTACTGAGGAGAGGGGTCTGAAACCCCTTGTTAAATGACATATAAAACATGCACTCCTGATTTCAAAAACTTTAGATCCATATTACTACGGATCAACTCAAGATCTACTTTGACTCCATTATAAATGTCCTAAAACTATGAACCCTAACAGGTGCCTCCAACTATTGATATTAAGGTCGGCAAGACAAATATTGAACCTATTTGAAAAAATCTCTAACCAAAGAGGGGAGAGGAAACCTAAGCCCGATCTCAAACCACTCGAGATAGACGCAAATCTCACCTTGCCTTCTATCAGGACGGGCAATCTAATGATCTAGGCGCCCTTACACATCACTATTTTAGGGGCAAGTCAAAAGCAGACCTCAGAGCATCTAGCATGCCTTGAGTAATAGCTCTTTTCTCCTTCCTTCCTTTGAGAAGCCCTACCTAAGGTTTGCCCCACTACATTTCTAGGCTCGATGAATGCGTCTACAATCCTAAGTTCAGGACTAGGGGAGGGGTACTTCAACTATTCTATTTTTGACGTCCCCGAAGGAACTGCTACCTATAACATGGACTTCTGATGGCACAGTCATCTCATAAGAGCTTTCTGTGCCATAACACCTATGCCTGACATGGCGTCGGAGGCTGGCATTATAAAAATAAAGAAAAAGAGGAGAAATAGGAAAAAATGGTCGAAATGAATCGAACCTGATCGGAAGACTTGATCGAAGAAAGGCCTCGTACAATGGAGATCTTCTTACTTTATTTCTCTCAATATGTGGCAAAGGATTTTTTGATGCAATGAAAATGATGAAGGGAAAGGGCGCACACATACCCCCTTCATCTTTTATAAAGGGTTAAAATGATGGGGGCCCATGATTCTGAACCATCGTGGCAATTAAAGGAATGATGACCTCGAAAGCCCAAATGACGACTAATGTAATAAATATAGCATCAATGATGTTGTAAAAAGCGAAGCGGCACGACACGTGGATATAGCACGTGACTCTTTAGAAACTCCTCAGCCTCAGTCACGCGACGCGCTAAAGTAAGGCTCGTAGGAGGTAGCTAATATACCACAAAAGGACAGACCTGTCCTTATATAACACTGTGTACATGTAGAGCACCTATGCATACAAACCAAAGAAAGCTCTTCCTATTCAGAGTAGACATATATATAGAGTTCAGGGCTCCTTTGCTCAGAATCCTACATGATCTCTAGTCATCTCACCAGAGTAGGAAATGTTGGATATGCACATAAAAGGGCTTCTGAGCTGGTCACCGCCTTATATGCTCTACTGACCTTAAGAGAAGGAAACAGAGTCCTATATGGTAACTACCATCTTCAGATATCATCAAATCCTTATCTTTGCGACTCTAAATCCTACCCAACTTAGGAGATCCGCAGCTTATAAATTAAACCCTAAGGTGCGCTTTTCAATTACGCTTTTTCAATTACTTTTAATTACAGTCTTTCTTCTAGTTTTTTCTGACTTTATAATTAGAGCGGCTATCACTAGAGCCAACTCAGTGGTCCCTCTGATCCCTTTCTTTGAGTTCTTGACTGAAGATGAAGAGCGGAAGTCCACTGATCAAAAAGTGCAACATCATTGATGAATGATTCGATCGGAGCAACCAATTTTTTGAAGATATACTATGTCCAAAACTCAAGTGGTAAACGAGGTATCTTGACCCACATCAGAGCTTTAGTAAGTTTTGCTGTGTAAGCATTCAAGCCTGGTTTCCATTCTTGAATGACAAAATACTTAACCAAAATTTTCCTGTGGCCCATTATCACGAACATTAAAGAAATCAGAGTCATTATCAAATGAAATGAGATAGAACTCATTACTCATAGGAGAAAACTCAATTTTTCCATACATAGGAAACCACAAATTCTGGGTCCTTGCTTTGATGATTTCTAGGGGAATAGGTTGACCCCAAATTTTACCAATGAGATACCTTTCAATTGCATTGATACTTGCCTGGAGAAGATGCCATGATATTCTGACCTTGGCTTCCCGAACCACCACAGGACTGGTGGTTGGCTCAATGTTCTCATGACTTGCTTCAGCAACATCTTGTAGAGCAACTTCTCGTGTCTTTACTTTTGGTAGTAGCTTTCTCATTCTTGTCTCCACGAATCTTCGGCTCTTGTATTGCCTTTAACTTCTGCTGAGCAACATCAGTATCACCCTCCTTACTGACAGTCACCACGGTGTTTGAAAATGCAGATGGATAGCTACTGAAATGCTATTGTTATTTGTTGGTGGTAAGTCTTTATGTGCATGTATTTTTGTTTTTAAACCAAGTCAGAAGATCATTTAAATCCAGTTTATTTGTGGTTAACCAGGTAAATGAAACAGCAACTAATAATTCATTTAATTTATGGATCTTACAGCACGGAGATTGGGTCGGAGGGGTCAATCATATCTACGAGGACACGCCTGTGTGTTTTATCCATCTAAGACTCCATTATCACTTGCATTGTTGGATTAGATTTCAGTATATGTTAGAGATAATCATGACGTCAATTGTTGGAGAGAGTGTATGCATAAGGTTCGAAGTAGACTGGTTTGTTGACAGCGTCCCACATCACTGATATAAGCCGGGTAAACAAAGACCAGCCTTCCTTCGGGGACATCTGATAAAATTGGAACGGAAAATATTAGCATGCCCATGACCAAGGATGACACTCATAAATCGAGAAATGGTCTATATTTTTTTCCTAACCTTTTTGCCCCCGTTTTTCTGTTTCGCTTTTACTAAAATGCCCTCTTAATTCGTTGCTTTCCTGCAGTGCCCTGTCATCTCCACCACGTGTCTTTCATCTGTTTTGAGGCACACCAGAAGCTTAGGGTGCACCATCCGTCTCTCTCTCTCTCAGCGGCTCCCCATTCCTTCTGTCGGTATCTTCCTTCAAATTTGAATAGTGCCCCCCCTTATCCGTATATGTATACGTATTTATACCGTATGATTGATCTATCGCAGGTTGTTGTAAGTTGAATTTCCATCAATTATTGATCTATCTGATGACATCGATTCTCATCTCCAAGATCAGGGTTAGTTGGGTCTCTTTCTTTTTTACTCCCTCATCAATTTTTCTTTCGTTCTACGATTCGTTCAATGCTTGTTTTGGCTGTCTATTGAAGTACCAGCAGGCTGTACTACCGTAGTTGGTCTCATATGTGGGTTCCTTTTGCCATTAGATTCTTTTCTATGTATGTGTGTGCGTGTCTATATATATATGTTTATGTATGAATGTGTCCCCTCTTGTTCAGTTCAATTGAATCATATTTCGTTCATTGTTCCTCCTATTCTATCTCTAATTTCAACTTCATGGCGTTAAACTATCGGAATTCTTCAAATTCCATTATTGTCGAACATGTTTTTTTTTTTTTTTGCTTTTATTTAAATTGTTGAGGGTAAAAATAGAACCAACTGTGACCATGGGTTGTGGGTTTCTCTTATTAGACACACGATTTTTTATACTGATATTTCCTTGCTTTGCTTACACAAGAAAAAGAAGAAGAAGAAGAAATAGATAAAAATAAGGCCATTTTGTTAATACCCACTTTGGTAAGCCAGAGAGAGTAACGCACATATAGCAGCACAAGCATGTTCCCATCTTGACTTTTAGTGTTTTGTTGCTTCTTACTTTTTTTTTTCCTTCTAATTTTTCCATTTGTTATACTAAAAATCAGTTATCTTGGACATGAATTCTTTGATGATGCATCCGTTAATTTCTTTTTCCCCTTTGGAGTTAAGTTTCTTTTGACATAAACAAGTGGAATGGCCTCTTCTAGATAGTACTTAGTTCTTCATTTTAGTGCAGTTGATCCAATGCTTTCAGCTAAGGCTTTATATAGAATTTCAAGGTGGAGGCCTTTCTTTCCCCTTACATTTGTTCCATTATTGTCAAGTTTGGAGGAGCCACTTGTCTCTGACGAGTTGTTAAGCACTGGACTTGTCAGACTTCGGAAGCCCTGCATTGGTGATTTTACGGGCAGAATAAATGAGATGGCATCTGGAAATCTATGGTTTGAACTTGAAGGGAGGAGCCTTTGCTCATTCAAAAGTAGGAAGTAAGTACATGCTTGTGAACCTGAAGCTCTTTTTGATTAAACTTTTTTTTTTCAAATATTTTTTGTTTGGGACTTGTCAGAAAAATTTATTGGCAACTTCTTATTGTTCATTTCTTTTTGCTCTTTGTTACCACTTGGATTATTTTCATTCATTCTTGCTTTCAATCGATTCTTATACCTGTGTATTTCTCACTGCATTTTAATTATTTATTTGCTCTTGTAAAATTCTTGCAGTCTATAATTCATATTTTCTCTACCTATCCTTGTATTTCCTTATACTTTGAGTCTAGTGGGCACACGCCAAGTTTTTCTTACATTGAGACTCCTGTCTTGTAGAGCCTTGGCTCAGTTGTTATCTTAGCAAGGTGTGTTTTGTGTAGGCCTATATTATGATCAATACGAAGGGCAGTTGTATTTTTGAACCCGCAACTCCTATAAGAAAAAAAGGAAAAAGAATAAAGATCTTTGGTGCCGTTGAAAACTGATGAAGTTTTATTAACTTAATCCATCAGTTGAAGGCGTTTTGTTTAATCTGATTGCCTCTTACCTTAGTGATTAATAAAGTAGGAAAACGGAAAGAATCAATTGCAAATGGGATTCATTTCTTCTGTCTCTTCCTTTATTATTTTTATTGTAATTTATTTTGTGTTTTTAGTTTATCAGGGAACTTAATTTGTAAGATTTAAGAAAGGAGCATTCTCAAATTGTCATAGAAAAGTTTTGTAAATTCTGAAAGGTGATTTCAGTCTCGACAATTTCTAAATGTTTTTCCTATTATTTGAGTGACTGGAAATAATATCTATACATTGCCAGGAAAACATTCTCAAAAAATATTATGAAATCACAAAATCAAATTTTAATTATTGTTGAGGAAGAGCCCTCGTATCATAATTGTTGCTGGTGATACGGTTTAATTTGATAAAACTAGAATATAAGTTGAATCTATCTGAAATCCGTGGACATCTTGCTTTTGGAATCTAAAGCTTTTGGGATATAGAAACTTGTTAGAGTAAATGGATGGTAACCTCAGTCAATTAGAAGTCGAAGTGAAGAAATAGTAAAAATGGATGGTAACCTCAGTCAATTAGAAGTCGAAGTGAAGAAATAGTAAAAATGGATGGTTAACATAGACGCATTACAACTGTTTTCCTAGTCTTGGATTGATTTACTAAAAATTAAGTTTCAAGTCCATTGGATTTACACATATGGCAGAGGAGATTGATGAGAACCCATAGAATTAGACTGGGATAGATGAAGTTCTTTGGGTTGTAACATTCTAAAAACATAGAAGTAAATTGCTTATGATAAGTAAAAGCCTACAAGGTAAGCCATGCTTTATGGTATTGGGATGGATGGGAAGAAATAGAAGAAAAGGTTGGTTGACACACAAATTCATTTGAAGCTTAGTAGCATCCATTGAAGATAAAATGAAAGAAAGTCATCTATCAATTTAATGATATTTTTATCAAGTTGGGTGCAGAAGATATCGATTCTCTTGCTTAGGTTGTTAAGAGTGACGATATGTTGAGGATTCCCGTTATTTCACAAGTATATAATTTTCAGGGAAATAGAGACCTCTTTTTTTCAGTGTTCTTTTCTTCTTCCACTCTTTCTCATCTTCTTATTCAAATATGAAGATAAGTAGCAATTTTATTTGTTCAAATGCATTATTTACTTAGTTGTTGTTACCATTTATTGCATTTTCTTGTTTGGTTTCTTAATTAGAATAAACATCATGAGATTTCTGTTGCAGTGATGGGAATGAAAGAGAGGAATTCCCATGGAGACGACAAATAAAGAGTGTGTCTCTGGGACATTTCACGAATCGACCTGCCCGGAGTGGTTGGAGCGCTCCCTGCTGCTGTATATGTGCCAGGTCGTCATTATAGCTCCCTATGCAGCGAGAATTACATAAGGGATGTAAAGAATAAGGTACATTGAATTTTAAACAAGCAGTCTATTACTTTTAGTCTAATTGTGGAATTGTTGCATTTGAGCCTTTGATTAGTGGATAGGAGTATGTAGCAAGTTCTATTCGAGGGTGGTGTTTTAAGTTGTGATGAAAATTTGATCAATTTAAATTATTTACACCTCATCGTTAGATCTTTAAATTGTGCACAAATTTTAAGGTGTTTTTTTTTTTTTTTGCACATTGGGGCCATGTGATCTAATTTCTAATATGAAATTGCAGTTTCTGAGAACTATACCGGGATCTGTGAAGATAGTGGAAGTTGGTCCTAGGGATGGATTGCAAAATGAGAAGGAGATTGTTCCTACCGCTATAAAAGTTGAGTTGATAAAGATGCTAGTTTCTTCAGGGTTACCTGTTGTTGAGGCTACAAGTTTTGTTTCACCGAAATGGGTACCGCAGGTAAATTGGACTGGGTGTTTTTTTTGAGATGATTAACTTTTTTCCTCTCCGTGTTATGTTTTGTTTAAATGCTTTTGAAGAGTTCCTTGTTATTCTAATTGAATATTTGCCTTGTTATTTTTTGCTTTCTTATCCAAGAGTTTTTTTTTGGATTTCTAACTCCATGTCCAGATTTCCCTGATTTGTGCATAAATTCCCCTTTTGATGCTAGTTTTCTTTTTCTGGGACCTTTTTACTCTTTCTATATCCATCTGGACAAAATTATGGTCATTTCTTTGTTAAAGATTTAGTGTCCTGGGCTCTTAGCTGTTATTACTAACCTTGAGTTTGTTGCAACATTTTTTGTGATATCTCCAGTGGTATCATGTGGTCCATATGGCATCTGCTTGATTAAATCCCTAACCCAATCGAACATGGGATATTGGGTACTTCGTGGCCTTGGGCAACCCCTAATTGGTGCATTTGAGAAGAATTTGTGTGCTGGTCTGCTTGTTGATCCCCTTGATTTTCATTATTCTCACCATTATTGTTGTTCCTGGAGTTCTCTCCTTGCACACCAAACGTCGCACCCCCATTGGTTTGAGTAGTTTGATCTTCTAGATCAGTCTAATTGAATTGTATTGCCATTAAGTTGCTTCATAATTTCAAAAAGCATTTCATCTCGTTGGCTATTAGTCGACCTCCCTCTAAATGTCTTCCTGATGGTTTAGATATGTCTCTTATCCTGCTTTGATACCAAGGTTGATATAGGACAGCAGCAAAGGGTTTTTTTTTTAAAGGTTGTTTAGGGTCCATTAATTGGGCTAAACGGATTGTAAAATTATAGAATTTATAAATGTGCAATAAAGGGTTAGAGTTTTGTGGTTAAGATTAATGTTACCTGGCACACGGATCATTATGATACGCGGAACAAGAATGGGATTGCATACGTTACATACTGTAAATGCATTATGATATGGAGTAGACTCATATTGATGATATAGGTGGAATAAAATGGAGGGGTGGGGGCGGGGGTTAGGTCTTAACTGAAAGAGAGTTTTCTTTTTTTCACCTAAACATGAGTAATGAGAATTGGTATTATTGAAGCGTACAAGTTTTTCATATAGTTATGAACATTTATTATATTAGAATGAAATATGTAAAAGTATTAAGCTTACTTATTTATGATGATCTCTTGATTTACATTGATCTTTTTTTGTTACTTTTCTCGTAGGAGGAGAACATAAGTGTTCCCTGTATTGGAATGCACGTGCCCAAACAAAAATCGCTAAAGTGTTAGGGTTTCCCGGTAACTATGGTTAAGATCAAGGGGAGACCAAGCTTTGGGGCTGTTCAGGGACTGTGAACAGTACTGGGCACCAGGGTTGTTCCTTTTGTGAGCTGACTTTGGTTGTAGAGAGAGAATGTTAAGGCTTGAAAAACCAGATTTTTAAGCGTATAAGAGTGGAAAAGTTAGATCTGGTTATGGTGTTTTTAGCTTAGACAAAGAGCAGAAAATAGTGGAAAAGAAGAAGAAATGTAGTAGGATAAACTAGAAATCACTCGTAGAGACCCTTGGCATCACACCTTGGGTTAGAATTGCATCTCACAATCCTCATAAAAACATATTTTCTGCAAAATGTTTTAGAACGAACTCTTTTTTGATTTAGAAGCATTATATAACTATATGTAGACCTCTCTGAATAATCCTAACTCAACAAGGACTTGAATTCTGAAGGATGGAAACCAAGACTTTGACTAGTAAAACCTAACATAAATCTACTAAACCTGCAAGTAAGAATCCAATACCAAGACTTGACCTAAGAGTTGACCTGTGAGTCATAATTACAGTTGGTTCCAACAAATTTCGAAGTTATGAAAAGACCCTTGAGTCCTTGACTCTAAAAACTCAACAAAACATATATGAAAATAAGTAACAACAAAACCAACTTAAAGCCAAAAATAAGACTCAACTAGACTCAAATTAAATTATGCAAGCTCCCATTGGGTCCTATATCATCTAGCATGTGATAGATCAAAGTCTGGGCCATAGAAGCACCCTTTCCATGCCTTTTATTTACTTTATAATGATGCTGGTACTTGCCTCCATCGTTGAATCCCTCACTTAACCTTTTTATGGGACTTCCGTAGATAAATTGGATATTTATGTTATCATATATGATCTTATATAGGCAGTTTTTTTTTTCCATCTCCTTTGGGTGCCTTCTTAATGGATTTTAATTATCAAATAGAAAACAACATTATCCCTTAAATTTGAAGTAAAATACAATGTACTCAAACAATTTCAATATCAAAATTGCAGCTAGCAGATGCAAAGGATGTAATTGAGGCAATTCGGAGTGTTGAAGGCGCTAGGTTTCCTGTTTTAACACCCAATCTTAAAGTAAGCTGCCTTTATTTACGAGCATGCCTACAACAGTGTTACATCTATCTGGAGGGGATTGTTTGTATTTTGTGATGCTTTATACAGGGTTTTGAGGCGGCTGTTGCAGCTGGAGCTAAGGAAGTGGCCATCTTTGCTGCAGCTTCCGAGTCTTTTTCAAGGTCCAACATAAATTGTAGCATTGAAGATAGTCTTTCTCGCTATCGTGATGTTGCTCTTGCTGCTAGAAAGCTCTCAATTCCTGTCCGTGGGTATGTCATCTAACCCCTGTGAAAACTAATGTTGTTTCCGAAAAATGCAGTATGCATTTTCACTTTCACCTATTGTGTTTGGCCATGTGAACAAACACAACAATGTATTAGGCACTGGAACTCTTTTAAGATCCTGTGTTTTTTGCTGTATCTTTGAATATTGGATCTACTTAAAACAAAAAGACACAGAACCAAAATCTTAAAAAGTGATTTTTATAACTAACAGAAATGTTGACATATTAACCTAGGAAATGCATCTACAGAAAAAATGATTACTACTATTGTCATTTTGTAATGATAGATATAAAGTTGTGGCCTCTGGAAGTTGCAAGTTGATATTGTACAAATATTGTTTAGTTGGGTTTTTGATTACTTTTTGTTTAACTTACATATATTTTTTTATTTGACAAATATCACTATTTCTATGCTGGTGAATGGAGGCGCGCAATTTTTTATGCACAAAGAAGTAATAAAAGCAGAGTTGGGGTGGTGATACCAGTGTTTATGAAGTACAATGGTGATGGGACTAGTAGTAGTGTGTTGGTGATTTAGCAAAGCGTGAATACCTGCAATCTTGTTGTTGCAGTAGGTTTAAAACTTGCACCCTTTGAAGATTTTTAGCAATAATATTAAGAGAAGCAGTAGAGATAGACAAATAATTGAAGATGGAACGCCAATTAGGATTTTGATGTTAAACATCCCAATAATGTCTCCTTTACAAAACTCTTTGAATATAACAAAATGAAAAATGCAGCAGCACCACTTATATCGATATATGTAGCTAAAGCCAACACGCTAGTGTTGCCCCTAGTGAAGGAAAAGACATACTAATCTTACCTAAGTGGCTCACATGATAATTACATGACTTTTTATATTATAGTACACAGTGACCAGCACTTGACTTCATTAAAGACCAAGACTCTAACAGCATCCTATAATAATAGAAGAATGAAACAAAAGCATAAATAGAAGGGAAAAGATATGCTGTAATGAATCAAACTAGTGGCCTTGCTTGGTCCTCTGAGCATCGACTGGTGGTGGTGCCTGGAAAAAAAGGATGTGATGTGTTTTAACCAATTGATTATGATAACCTTCTTCTCAGAATTTACATTGGAAAATAGAAAAGAAATTGTACTGAGTGGCTGTCATCCAATTTGACTGATTTGTGTGCATGATTTATTGATTGGGACTTATATGATAGTCTATTACAAGTTACAAGTTACAACCCTTTGCAAAGGCATATCATGTGCATGGAGATATGATTTGAAAATTATTGCTGGCGGAGGAATTTGATGGGATGAGCTCGCTTTTTAGTTAATTATAACTTGGAAATTCTAGTATGCGATTTACTCGGTAGGACATGCGTCGTGGTGTACTACAACCCTTTGCAAATGCGTGCCATCTACATGGAGATATGATTTGAAAATTAATGTTGGCAGAAAAATTCAATGGGTTTCAACTTTCGATGGGCTGGGCTCATCTTTTAGTGAACTATGACTTGCAAATTCTAGTACACTTCATATTTTTTAGTGAACTGCGCTTTGTAAACGCATATCTTGTGCATAGAGATATGATTTGAAAATCAATGGTCGCAGATAAATTTGATGGGCTGGGCTCATTTTTTAGTGAACTACTCGAAACATTTTATATTTCTATAGAATATGCAAAATAAGATGGTTAAACTCATATAATCATCTAATTTTTTGTAAAGTTGATTTACTAGAAAAACCATTGGCATTAATGGATCATCATGGGTCAAATGTAACCCAATCATGGGCATTTGAATCACATGGGGGCACAACTTTAATGGATCAACGTATGTAACCATTGGCATTAATTTTTTTAGTCATTTTTTTCCCCTTGAAGTTTATTCTTTACTTAAAGCCTTCTATCTCCCCATTGGGGCACAGGTTTATTTGGATCACATACACTCTATGATAAATAGAGTGCACTCTATTTCTAGTCTTGAGTTGTTGGAGTTCGAGTATTTGTTCATTATTTAATGGTAGATGATCTTCAATCGTCCTTATAAAATATTGTGGTCTCCTCCACTATGTAAGGTGGCTTTCTTGCTTTGTTGATGGAATGAGATACGAGTTCTACCATTAATAACGTTTCTATTAAAGGCAGCATCGTGGTACAAGTGTTAGCATGGCATCTGAAAGGGGGGATTGGGTTAAGGTTGCGACTCTTAAAATCATTTGAAAGTGACCTACTAAGAAGCACGGACACGGACACGGACACGGGATACAGATACGACACGGACATGGGACACAGATACGACACGGACACGCAGACACGTTATTTATAAAAAAAATAGGATACGGTCATGTCAGGCACACATTGAATATATATGAATTTTATATTTTTTATATGACCATATAATAAAGACCTAATGTTATTGCAATTAAAATTGGTATAAAAACACACAAATCGCAAAAATATTATTAAGATATTAAAATAATAAAGTCATTAAATAAAAATTAAAGAACAACTTTATTTAATCATCAATATTCATGATTTAAGTATCCGACACGTGTCCGGGAAGTGCTCGAGAGTGTCAATGTCTGACACGTGTACGACACGGACACGTGAGCCAAAATAGAGTGTCCATGCTTTATAGGTCACCTTTCTATTATAAAGCTGGAAAGAGATAAGTAAACCGAATGAAAAATTAGGTTGTTTTGTTTAAATTGTGAGGTGTGCAGTCCCTCTAAAAGGATCCTTTTGTTAGTTCTAAGTTCTAACTTCCTCTGGGTTTGGCTATAGTTAATGTCCTTGGGTTTTCTGTTTAGAGTGAAGAATAGAATTGTGTTAAATATGCAGGATATATGTTGTAGTATGGTATATTCAGATGAGAAGAGAGAAATTGTTAAATTGGAGAATGTTTTGTGACAAGGATTAGAATGACGAAGCGATAAGGTTTCCTTTGGTCTTCATTTTCGTTAGTCTGATCTTATGGGAATTTATGGATCTTTCCTTTTTCTTTATCATGAGGAGATGTGCATAACCTTGTTTGCTATTTACTGGAATATGGTCCTTGTAAAATGTAAAGATAGGTACCAATAAGCTCTAGCTTGGCTGGTATCTCCTCCACCTCCCCATACGGGAAGTTGAGGGCTGTGGCGGAGCCACATGTACTCTAGAGGGGGGGCAATGGTCCCCCAAACTTTTAAAAATCTGATATTTTACCCCTATTTTCTATAGATTTTTTTAAAAAATTAGTTGTCCCCCCCAATTTTTTTATATTTTCACAAAAGACCCCTTAAACTTTAGTTTTGGTATTTTTTGCCCTCCCTGTCTATAGTCTAGATCCACCACTGGTTGAGGGTTCAAGTCCCTTAAGGGGCAAAGTATGCGTGTGTGATTTACCTATCAAAAAAAAAAAAAAAAAGAGTAAACATAGGTGGTGTTCATTTTCTTCCGTTGCTTCTCAATCTCATCAGACAATTTATTCTTTATTCAATTTATTCTCGTTAGAGAATTTCTAGAGAGCAAAAACTTGTTTTTTATTGTGCCTATTTGAAATGGAAAGCCAAAAGAACCATTTTTTCAGCTATCAATCCAATTTTTTTTTTTCAATTTTTCTATCTCGCTTTGTAACCTTTGTGTGCAATTCTGATGCTAGGAGTATATCCTTGACCATAATGTTCAATTACATTTATTGCCTCCCTGTGCAAGGAAGAGTTCATAACATTGAGTGGCAAACTATGGATTGGAGGAAAATACCTTTACAAAGATGCTTTTGAAACATTCAATTTTAAACTATTCTCTTATACAGACTTTGTACATATCCATCTGAAATTGCACATGCCGTCAACTGTATTCTGGTTCTTCCATTTACTAATTTGACCCTCTAATGTGACAAGTGGCTGAACACAGGCTAGCTGCTGTGCAAGATTTCCCTCTTGCAACGCTTTCGGCTTCGCATTTTGTCTGTTACTCTTTTGTTACCAGATTTGGATTGCCGCTCAAATTGTCTGATAACTTTAATATATGATTCTTATATTGCTTTTGTGGACAAAAGTGGCTGGCAGATATTCCATTTAACAATTAGCAAAGGTAGGCATCCCATGATCTCATGTGCTTCTTTAGGGTAATGGTCTATTTGAGTATCTTTATGTGGCCCATCTTATTTGTTGTTTGCTCACAAATCCAGAATCCACTTGACTTCGAGAACTGCTCATTCAACGGTAAGAGGATGCATCCAACATTGGCTATGATGAGTTGATTTAACACCCCTCCTCCCTGGTCAAAAATCCTTTCCTTGAGGCATCTTTCGTTATCTATGATGATTTCCCTCAAAATCTGTCCACTTGGAAGAGCAGAGAACAATGCCCATGCCCTTTTTTATTTGGTCATCAGAACTAAATCCAGATCTATAATTTTATCCTCTGATTAATATTTAATGGTCATCCTTGAGGCTTTGACGGATCTTATTATCACCAAATTGGCAAGCATGGCCTGTCCATCCTGGCAATACAAGTATTATGAGGATCCCATCTGGATTTCCTTGTACGTTTTTGTGCTTGTCTAATGTGGAATTTGTAGTTCGGGTACTAAATTGTCATCTCATTATGTGATGTGTAATACTTGCACAAACTCTCCTGGATAAGTGCTATTCAATTGATTAATATGCTGATTTTATTCTTTTTTTTTAGCTCCGAGTTATTGCTTTCTTGGTGGCTTAGACCCCTCGTTACTTTTAGGTTCTGCTTGGCAAACCCAAGAACTAGGTCAGTTGGGGATAAGACTAACTAGATTTATGTTAGCTTTTGTTTATTTCTGAATTGGTTCAAGTCTAACCATTAAATAAGGTATGAAAAGCCTTTCTCTAAATCAACTTTATGTTGGTTTCCCTCTACGCTAGGTTATAAAATGAGGAGAGGGGGAAGAGGGTGGGGGGAGACCCTGGCACCTTGCTTGAAAGACTTGTGGAGATTTCCAAACAGTCCCTTACATTGGGATAAGTCAAGTTGATTAGAAAGCTTTTTGAAATAGTTCTGTAGTCCAATTTGAGATGTGTTCAATGACAATCAACATTCGGATGAGGATTTCTCTTCTATTTATTCATCAAATTTAAACTGATCTTATTCATTATCTAGTAAAATTCTCTTGACATTAATTATGCCGATAAGATACTTGGGCTAGATTCTGAATCTCTGTTAGTTCATTTAAGTTGTTTTATCTCTGCTCAGGGATGAACTTGATGATCTGAGTGTGTTTATCCCCCTTACAGTTTTAATATCTGGTTCAATGATCCATAGAATGACCTTGATTTTATCATTTAATCATGATCTTGGTTCTGTTTGATTTAATATCATCAAGCCTGATATGTATTGGGACCACTTTCTAAGTGCTTACTGCTGAGTGATCACCTTTTATCGACACACATGTGCTGCCGTTATTCAACTGTTATTTCAATAATCACTTGTCCTTTTTTTTTTTTTTTTTTTTGTGAACTTATGTCATAAACTTTTCATATATGATTTTGGCAGATATATATCATGTGTAGTGGGGTGTCCAGTGGAAGGAGCAGTACCTCCATCAAAAGTAGCATATGTGGCTAAAGAGCTTTTTGACATGGGTTGCTCTGAAATCTCCCTTGGCGATACTATTGGGGTTGGTACTCCTGGTAATGCTAAAGCTGCTTTTTTTGTTTTTGGTTTTTAAGACTGTTTTATTTGACAAATCACAACTGGCATTTTAGTATTTGGACCATGAAATTGTTTCCAAATCATACTTTACCATAATAGTGCTTTTGAAACTCATCTGATATTGCTTTATGTATTGTTTCATACGATTGAACTTGGCTGCGGTAACTTTGTGTGCAAGTGTGCGTGTTGGAACCATGTTTTGTCAACCTCATCATTGATTGCATGATTTTTCCTTGCATGTCATGCATGCTGGATGTCAAGTTCACTGGGCTTTGAGTCGTCTTCTCCATATACATGCCTGATGATGATTATCAATATTTGATCAGTATGATGTTCCACATGCAATAAATAGAGCAGCATCTTGCCCAACAGCAGGCTCAGGAAAATTTGGGTCCCACTTTATTTATTGAGAGGTATAAGAATAAGAAATTTTGCACTAGATGGAATATTTTGATTGCAGAATTCTCAATTTTTTTTTTATGAGTGAAGAATTCTCAAATTTTCTCTTATACAAAGAGTTAGTTTAGGTTTGTCTCTTTTTCTGATCAGTGAGTGGGCATTACTCAGTTTCTTGCCTTCTGAAAAAAGGTAGATGATGACTTCCAAGCCTTCTCGGGAGTTTATGGCCCTATTAATGATGCTGAGAAGGATTCTTTGGGAAGAGTCGCAGCAGTGAGAGATTGGTGGAATTGCCCTTTGTGCCTTGGAGGGGATTTTTGTCACATTCCAAACCCCACTCTGTGTGGATTAAGGATAATGACCGGTCAATTAGGCACCTTCCTCAATACACTAAACCTTATGTAACATATTGATGACGTGTCTAACCAAATGCCTCTTTACATATTCAAGTAGATTGCATTCAGTCATCTAAACTCATGCAGCGGAATCTGAGTCTGTAAAAATTTATTTTTGTTTGAACGCAGTCACATGTGGTAGAGCATAAGTAACATTACATCAGAGTTACAATAATATGAGCCTATCATTACATAACATATGAATGTCGGAACTAATACATCATCAGTGAACATTGTTCACATTCTATTCTTATTCCAAGCTGTCACATCAATATGTTATCAGTCACTTCAGGTTGCTATCTTCATGGCTAGGGGATTAATCCTCTTCTAGCTAGAGTCTCTATTCATCATGGCATATTAACATTTGGATCTGTAACTTCTTAGTCATTTTTGAAAATATATATGATAAAACCCTGTGAGCTTAATGAAAAGTTCGTGAGTAACACCCGTCCCTTGTCACGGTTTCTGGAAACTCCTTTCATAAATCTTTTCATAACTTTAATGGATAACAATTAAAAAGAAGCTATACTGAAAGCTACTAGTATTCTTAAACATTTGTATATAACTAAGAGTTGCAAGATATATTATGAAATCAAGCAAGGGTTAATGCCAGTCTACTTTTGTAAGATAAATCATGCTAACATAAAGTTATGCTTGTAACCTTTAAGTGATGAAATAATACATGCCGATCTTTCATTAACTTTGTCCCGTAGGACCCGTGGGTACTCACCTGGGCGACTAAATGTAATTTAGAACTTTGAGTTTACATGGCTAGATTAACTTAACCCCCCAACCGGGCATGACTGTGAGTCATGAACTAAAAACCTTTGTAAGGCATGTAAGCTTGTATTAAAGCATGTTTGCAAAACATTCTTTAAGCTATCTATATCATGTAGAAAATTTAAAGACATGTTGGTAAGACATTCAGTTAAAACATTTAGCATAGTCGTTTGAAAATATCATAAAGTTGTAAAAGAACTGCATGTGATGTCATAAGGTTGTAGTATCATAAAACTATAAAGAATTGCATTTGAATGGAAAAGTTTCCATTTCAAGGTTCAGGGTTACTCACCTGTGGTCCAGAGTCCACAGTCACTTGCTTACTTGCCCTGTCTTGGCATTCGTCTTATCTCTAGTTCCTTGCTGGTGATCCTAAATCATGGATCAAAATACATTGATACTATATCAGTACATATTTTAGCTTAAATCTTTTCTTACTTAATGTTCTTTTTTTTTTGGACTTAATCTTATTGATTAGGATTCCCTCACGGTCTTTAGTTAGGGTTCTTAACACTTTGTAGTTTATTGTGTGGCTTACTTTAGTCTTTAGGGGCATTTTGGTCATTTGCCCCTTTTACTTGTATTATACTACTTGGTACTTCACTTACCTTATTACACTTCATTTTTGAGTTCAGAGGGTTTTCTAATCATAAGGTAGGTCCCTCTTTTACTTTCAGAGTTCATTTGATTTCTTAATTAAGCCTTCAGGGTAATTCGGTAATTTTATCGTTCATATTTCGTGTTTTCGGTACCCAATTATCTCAAACAGAGCTCATTTTTTGACTCAGAAGCTCCTATATACGTTGGTATGGTTTCTTTTTTACTTTATATACTCTTCTAGTTGCTTAGTCTTAAGGACGTATTCGTCATTTTTTAGTTTGTTTCGATGCTCTATTTTCCGAAATGGACATCACCTTTAGGTTTGTAATGTCGAAAATAATAAATTTGACCTTTTTCGGAGCTTAATTAGCCTTTCTATAGCTTAATTTAGGTTTAAGGGCATTTTTTTAATTTTGTATTTTCATGCGGGACCATGTTTGGGCACTCGAATGCTCAATTTGACTTTACTGTTAGGTTCAGAGTGTCTAAAAATGTTAAATGGGCCCCCTTCTATATTTTTCCGATCAGTCTGGTAGCTCGTATTTCACTAGGGGCGGTTTAGGAAATTTACATTTCTAGGTGTCTATATTCTCGATACCTCGTTTGACGAAACAGACCTCACTGTTGAGTCCAAAACGTTAAAGTAGATATTTTCATAGTCATTGGAATTTAATTGATAGCTTAATTAATTGTTTAAGACACAATTGGAATTATCCTAGTTTGCCTGTTCATATATCTCAGGGTCTAATTTCCTAAATCGAACTCTGCTATTGAGTCTAGAATGCCCAAAAACGTTGGGTTAGACTTTTTTGCATTTTAATTGGCCTTCATTCCACCAATTTTTGGCTTATGGGTATTTTTAGTAATTTTTCTATTTATTAAAGGGTTTTTAAAATAATTATTAAATTAATTTCTAGGGCTATACATAATTTCCTTAAAATTCTAGGGGATAAAAATACAATTTAAAAGAATTCCTGTTCAGGGTTTTTAAGCTGAGCCACCGGTTCAATAGTTAAATTTGAGGGTCTCTTAAAATTTCTTCTAAGAACCAATTGGTTTGGTTGAGTCTTAAGTGAACCAGAGCCATTTCTTTAAAAGTTGACTGGTCTGGTCCGGTCCAAGTGTCATTATCGTGTCAACACGATGTCATCAAAATGATGTCGTGTTACTTAATATTTTAAGTTATTTTATGTCTCAAAAATGACGTTGTCTCACTAATTCCAGATCCGTTTCATAGGCGGTCAGGCCCCGAACCCGAGTCACTGTTCATCATCTTCTTCAACCGATCAGAGCGCGACCTGCAAAACCCTAGTTTTTTCTCTCCTATTTTCGTGCATTTTAGGTAAATGAATTAACCTCTTTTCACTTCTAAACAACTCCTATGATTAAAAGGAACAATTTGGTGTCAATTTTAGGGTTCGAGGTTGACTAAATCTCCTTGTTTGATCACCTCTTCTCTTGACTGTAAATGGCTATACCAGAGTCATTTCTGGACCAAAACCGTTGGTTCAAAGCGCTTTAGGTTCCTTAGGAGATGAGGTTTCAATTCCCATCCTTGGAATTGAGCTTGGTGCTCAATTGCTTCAAATCCTAGTTTGACCCCTTTCAGTTTATGATCAGTTCTTTCTGATTTTTGGCCTATTTCACCTAATCTTTGCAGCTTTGTAAGTTATTTGAGACGTGGGTTATGTTCAGCCTATTAAAAACTCGTTTCATCCCTATTGATCTCAGACCCAGTTCTTAAGGTCTGGGAATGGCAGTTTCAGTCTCATTTTTTGGGGTCTTTGAGATCCTTGAACTTGTGTATTTCCTCTAAAAATCACATAGAAATTGAATAGAAATAAAAAGGATGAGGAATACCTGCTTGCAGCTTAACCTTTGCCTTTCTCTGTCTGGCTTCTCTCTCCACTGGTCACTTCCTTCTCTCTTCCCTCTCGGTCACTACAGTCCTCTCCCTCTCTCCTACTCTTGTTCTATGCAGTCCTTGTAGGGTTTTTCTTTCTCCAGTATATATATATATATGTGTGTGTGTGTGTGTATTCCACCGCCCCATGCAAGGCTTCCATTGGAAGTCTTCTCTCTCTTAACCTGCTGCAGGCAGTATTTCAGGGCTGCTTCCCATATGCCACTGCCCTTATCTCTCCTTCATGGCCAAGCAACTGGCTGCCACCCATTCTTTCCAATTACACACACACGTCACACATACTTCTCCTATTCACACACACACACACACACACTCATGTGTTTATATGTGTGTGTATATATATATATATATATATATACTTTAAACTAATCTTCTCTCATTATATATATATATGTATGTATTTATACATATATTCATGTGTATACATATATGTGCCCACTTATACTCACTTGGTATGTGTGCTTTCACCTTTTAAATCGTGTGCCAAGCACATGGCAAACATAAAAATAATTTTTTACTCATCTTTACATAATTTTCCTTAATTTCCTTTAATTTCCCATAATTATTTCCATGTATTTTCATGTCTATATACACACTTAAGTGTGTGTATTTGGGTCCCTAGCGTCATGTGTAGGTCACATAACTTTCATAATATTTTATATATTTTTCTTGTAATTTTATATATTATTTTGTATTTTCTTCTATTTTTCATAATTATTTATTTAATAATTTTTGATATTTGATGTAATATTTTGCCCCATTCTTGAGTTAGTGATGTATTGCTCACTTAACTGTTGGTCTCATTAATGTAGGTTTGGTTAGGTTGACTTCTGGTTATGTTTGGTCTTAACTCTACTTGGGTGATGGCCTAACTAGAGTTATGGTCCACGGTTGTGTTAGGTTAGTTTCTAATTCTAGTTCGGGTTATGTCATTGCATAGTACCCAAAAAATTTTCAAAAGTCGCTTTGTTGAGTTAATTTTTATCACGCTATCTTAATTGTCCATTTTACTGGAGGTGTGTGCTATAATTTTAATGTAGTTCGACCTCCCATAAAAAATTGGGGGAGGTAGAATTGAAAATGGCTAAGAAGGACAGAAGGAGTTCACAGATTTTATTAATGTAATGGAGTTGGTGGACTTACCTTTAGAGGGTAGAAGATTTACAGGTTTGTAGCGACTCGCTTTACGTGTCACAATATTGTCCTCTTTAGGCTTTATATCCTCATGGCTTTGAAACGCGTTGTGACAAGGAGAAACGCAGTCCTCCATATGAATCCTTAACCTTTCCCTTTCCCAGGCGATGTGGGATGCATTATCCTTTCCCATTACTCCCTCCCCCCATAAGAACACCGTCCTCCTTGGCGGGCGTGCAGCCATCTCTATACTTCCAGTTAAGGTCTAGCTTTGATACCATTTGTAGTGACCCGTTCCACGTGTCACAATATTGTCCGCTTGGGAAATGAAAGGTGAAGGTAGGACTGCAGTTCTCTTTGTCACAATGCGTTTTAAAGTAGTGAGGGTGGAAAGCCCAAAGCGGACAATACTATGACACGTGGAGCGGGTCACTACAGATGGTATCAAAGTTGGACCCCAGCCGGAAGTGTGGAGATGGTTGCACGCCGTTGCACGCCCACCCAGGAGGACGGTGTTCCTATGGGAGGAGGGGGTAATGGGAAAGAATAATGCATCCCACATCGCCTGGAGAAAGGAAACGTGAAGGATTCATAAGTAGGACTGCGGTGTGGGAAGGGAAAGGTGAATGATTCATAAGTAGGATCACGGTTCTCCTTGTCACAATGCATTTTAAAGCCATGAGGGTGGAAAGCTCAAAGCGGACAATATTGTGACACGTGAAGTGGGTCGCTACAGATGGTATCAGAGTTGGACCCTAGCTGGAAGTATGGAGATGGCTGCACGCCAGCCCAGGAGGATGGTGTTCCTATGGGGGGAGTGGGTAATGGGAAAGGGTAATATATCCCTCATCGCCTAGGGAAGGGAAAGGTGAAAGATTTATAAGTAGGATTGTAGTTCTATTAGTCACAACACGTTTTAAAGCCGTGAGGGTGGAAAGCCCAAAACAGACAATATTGTAACACGTGGAGCGGGTCGTTGCAAATGGTATCAGAGCTGAACTCCAGCTGAAATTGTGGAGATAGCTGCACGCCGCCACATGCCCGCCCTAGAGGACGGTATTCCTATAGGGGAAGAGGGTAGTGGGAAAGGGTAATATATCTCACATCGCTTAGGGAAGGGAAATGTGAAGGATTCATAAGTAGGACTGCGATTCTCTTTATCACAACACTTTTTAAAGTCGTCAGGGTGAAACTCAAAGCGGACAATATTGTGACACGTAGAGCGGGTCGCTACAGATGGTATCAGAGCTGGACCACAGCCGGAAGTGTGGAGATGGCTGCATGCCTGCCCAGGATGCCCAAGTCTTGAACCTAGTGACCTCAACTCCATGAAAGTAGTGAAGGAGGCCCAAGTCTTTTGTGTGAAATTGCTTCAATGTTTTTTTTAATCCAACAATGCCTGAGGAGTCACTGCCACTTGATGATAGTGTCATCTACATAGCTATCAGAACAATAATATGATAAGAAGAACGACGTGTGGATACAGAAGGATCAGAAAAAGATAGCTAAAAATCATATTAAAGTATAACTGTATTTAACTTATCAAATCATACACGCGGAGACTGTTTCAACCCATACAATAGTTTCTGCAAATGACATACCAATTGTTCCTTTCCAAAAACGACATACCCTGACAACTAGTTCATATAAATCTCCTCCTGTAAATTCCCATGCAAAAAGACATTCTTGATGTCTAGCTAATATTAAGGCTAATTAAGACTCACTGCAACTGAGAGAAGAACTTTAACAGAGTTAAGACGTACAACAGTGGAGAAAGTCTCACAATAATCCACACCATATGTCTGAAGTATAACCTTTGGTAACTAATCTAGCCTTCAAATGTTGAATAGAACCATGAGGATAGTATCTGTCACGACCCGAAACCCGGCCTATGCGGATTAGAGGTTCGTGATCGGCCTACCGAGGCCTTTCTCAATGATCACAATACTTTTCTCATTTCCAATCAATCAAACCCAGCGGAATAAATTCCTTTTCAATTGCGGAAGCGTCAATATACCATTCAAGATCAGTCATTCATATATATTCCATAATAACCACAAAAATACATGATGTAAATCCTCAAAATCTGCTGATGTCATATTCGATATACATTCCACACGTTACCAAAAGTAACTACATCACTTAATACAAAAAGGTTAATAGTTATGAGCTTTCGACTATCTTGGCTGATCTTGCTATTTCCTTGCCAATATTGTTACCTGAAATGTATTGGATAAAAATCCGTATGAGCTCGACAGCTCATGAGCATTCCATAACATGCCAAGGGTTTCAAAACTACTATGTAGTACATTCTGAAATGTCTATACTTATATGGAATTAGAATGCATCATATCAAGTACAACAGATTAGAGAATAGTATCAAAGTTATTTTCAATAAATCTCAGTTTAATCACATTCGTAAATCAAAATCGATAACATAGCACAATCAAAATAATGATCCAATAACATAGTTTGATAAAGATGATTAGTATTATAATTCAAACATGGTTCAAAGTCGTTTTCAATATCAATAGTCATAGTCAAATCAACATCGTAGCTCAATATTGTAACTTTATCATAGTTACGGTTCAAAGTCGTTTTCAAATTCAATAGTCATAACTCAAAATCAACATCATAGTGGGGTAACATAGTTCGATAACAATTTCATAGTCTGATAATCAAAATCGTAGTTCAATAGTCCTCAATTCGATGATTCAAAGTTCAATCATAATTCACATTCGATATTCATAGAAGTTCAAATCATTAAAAATTACTCTTCTATGGTCAGCAAATTAGAACCTCGCTGACTGAGATCAAATTCAATAATACCACCAATATACCCCGTGGTTAGGGTTCAATGGCCAGCAAATTAGAACCTCGCTGACTGAGATCAAATTCAATAATATGCTGTATCACACCGGCTTACCACCAATATACCCCGTGGGCAAGGTTTAATAAGGTTACAATTTATTCAATAATGACCAATCATAGAAGGGTGTTTCATTCAAGACATCAAAATCATATCCAAAATCAATAACATCAATAACAATCTCAATTATTAAAATAAGAGTTCCATATTTAGCCTTTAGTCAAAACAATTTAGAGTTTGGTAAGAAAAACTGTATAGTGTCATGAGTATTTCATAGAGTATGTTCTTGAATCAGAGAGAAGACAGTGTAGATATCAATGGGTCATTTAAAACATATACTAGGCACAATGTATTTGTTAACAAGCTATCAGGAAATGGCAATATCAATAAGTTATTCAAATCGATTTCAAACGGAAGGAGTCTATTTTCAAATCATAAAAGAGTTCGATATTTATATCTATAATGAAAATCTACCTCAACATGGTATGAAAATACTCACCTGAAATCCCAAAAGCTAATCCAAAAATCCTTCCTTATCGAAGGTCCCTATAATCACAATTCAAGATCTTGTTACTTTCTTGTTCAAAGTATCACATAATTTAACTGTCAATTTAGAGCCCTCTCTATTCCAATTACCCTCTCCCTATAGTTTCATTAAGTCTTAGGGACGCGTTGGTCATTTTTCAGTTTGTTACCGGGTCTTATTTTTCTCAAAAAGATGTCACCGTTAGGTTCAAAGTGTCGAAGGTTAATTGTTTTAGACTTTTCTAGATCTAAATTTGCGTATTTATAGTTTATTTTAAGCCTAGGGCATTTTTGTAATTTTATGTTTTACTGTGTCATATTTTTCGGTACTTCGTTTACCAAAATAGGACTCTACCGTTGAGTCCGGATTGCCCAAAATAGTCAAGATGGACTACCTTTTATATTCAATTGGCCCCGAGTATCCTTAGGGGTAAAATGGTAATTTTATATTTCACGTGTCTTAATTTTCGGGACTTAATTCCACAAATCGGACTCTGCCATTAAGTTCGGAATGCCCAAAAACATTGGGTTACACTATTCTTTTATTTTCTTTGGTCTTCATTTGACTAATTTTTGGCTTAGGGGTGTTTTGATAATTTTCCTAATTTAAAAAGGATTTAAAATTAATTTTTAATTAATTTTCTGGGTCCTTCAGTAATTAACAGGAACATTTGGGGGCTAAAATGAAATTTTAGGAAATATTTAACCTAAACAGTACGGTCTGAGGGATCAAAGGCTGAACCGGACAGGCATAGTCAAGAACCAACCGGTTCAGCCGGTTCAGTGTCATGCTGATGTCTTGATGACGTCAGCCCTAAGTTTTATTATTCTTTTTTTAAAAAGTCCACTTAACCCAAAACGGCGCAGTTTTGCATGACCCTTACGCTTGGTCGGTCGAGTCCCAACCCGACCCGAACAGTGTCGTCTTCCCCATCACGACTGCCATTGTTCATCCAAAACCCTAGAATTTTTCTTCCTCATTTCGTCAATTTTTGAGCTAAGTTTCTTCACTGTTTTCGATCCAAACATTTTCTGGGGGTTAAAGGAAAACTTTGGCATTGGTTTTATGATTTGTAATGGACCAAACATTGATTTCGAAGGGTTATGCTTGATTCAGATAATAGGCTAGTTCATGGCTGTTCCTTGCTGAAAATCAACGGGGTTGGACTTGTTGAAACCGTATCATCGTGGGGGTTTGTATTTCGTTCAAAAAAACCAAGATAGAAGCTCAAATGGTGAAGTGGGTTTGGGTGGCCGTGACCTGCAACCCCCTTATTCTTCTGCATCTTGGGTCCATTTAACATAAATTTTGTGGATTTGAAACCCTTATAATCTATTATTTCAGCCCCTAACAATAGAAACCAATTTGGTTTCAGTCGATTCAGACCCACTTCCGAGATCCTTCAGTGGCGGTTCGGTTGTATGCAAAGATTCTAGGGCCCTTTGGACTCCATATTTACTGCTAAGCTACTGGACTTAAACACAGGAATGCAAATCATACAAGGGTTGGGTGTTTACCTGATTGTAGTTGGTTTTTCTCCTCCCTTTTTTTTTTTTTGAAGATCTCGGTCTCTGTCTCTCTCTCTCTAACAGCTTCTCTCCTTCTTCCTCTGTCTCTCTCTTGGTTGCATGCATGGCTAGGCTTCCTTCTAAATCACCATGGTTGCAGAAACTTCCCCTCATTGGGTCTAGGTTTTTGGGGCAGCCTCACATGAAACAAAAGAGCACTTCTCCTCTTATGCTTCCTCTCTCTAAGTTTCTCACTTTCCCTCCTCTACTCTCTATCTCTCTCTCTACTCGAGCACACACTCATTTCACTTTCTGATTTGCATTGCACACACTGCAACATATAAATACACATCATTATATTTTTATAAAAAAATACAAATATGCTTGCATGAATGGCCATTGGCCAATTTGGGAGGTGAGAGGTTCATTATATGTACCTATATACATATAAGTTACATTTTTAAGCACAAAAGTGCTTGGCAGCCCACTTGGTTAATTTTTAGGTGCTTAAGTGCTTGCCCATTTAGGTCAAGGGTTCAAATCTCATGGGTTGCACCTTTGGTTCAATTTTTCCTATTTTTCCTTATGCCTCGTTTGAGAATTTAATTATTTGTTTTATTTTATTTTCTTTTAATTTAATTTAATTTATTTTTATCTATTTATTTATTATTATTATTACTTTTTTTTTTTTTTTAATATCCCGGTTTAATTTTTCGTAACTTCTTATTTTGCTTTCGTCAAATTTCTAATACCAAGTTAGTAACTTAATTTCCTGGTAAACAGGGTCGGGGTGTTACAGTATCTCACCATATAGACCCAACGACAACCAACACTAGGAGGAAGAGTAGTAATATCCCAAGTCTGATTTTTATGAAGAGCATCCATCTTCTCATTCATAGCCAATTTCCATCTAGTAAAAGTCAAGGTCTGTTTAAAAGAACTAGGACCAGAAACTGAAGATAATAAGGAAAGAAAACAATGGAAAGTAGAAGAAAGGCGATGAAAAGAAACAAAATAGGAAATGGGATGCTGGGTACAACTCCGAGTCTAGTAGAAGATGGAATGGTAGCTGGCGTAGTAGGTAGTACCTCATTAGAAGCTGGTGTTGGTTGAGTAGCAAGAGCCAATGATACATTTGGTCTATCTTTAAAACGTTGATAAACTTGGAGTAGAGGATCAGCCATAGGAGGAGAAGATGAAATAGAATAAGAAAGAATAGGCAAAATAAGCTCCCCTTGATTAGAAGAGACCAAATCAAGATCAAAAGAGTACATCCTGATGTAGAGAAGAATGAAGATGACTCAAAAAATGTAACATGATTTAATGACGATGATAGAGAGGATCATAACACCGATAACCATTTTGAGTATGAGAATATCCCAGAAAAACACACTTAATCCGATCGTGGAGACAGTTTATCATGTCCTAGACCAAGAAAATAAATATAAGCGAACACAACCAAAGACACGAGTAAGGCAAAATGGCTGAACATCGGGATAAAGAAGAGAGAAGGGAGACTTGGTTGGCTAGAACTAAGGATGGCTTGCGATTATTGAGATAATTAGCAGTAAGAACTACATTAGCCCAATATGATTTGGACACATTCATGTTAAACATTAAAGCACTGAGCAATATCCAACAAGTAACAATGCTTACGTTTTGCAATACCATTTTGTTGTGAATTAAGAAGCACGGATACAGACACGAGACACTAATACGACACGGCATGGACATGCATACATGTCACTTCTCAAAAAAGTAGGACACGGATACGTCATAGACACGCTAAATATATATAAATTTTTTTATATTTTTTATATGACTATATAATAAAAACTTAACATTATTTTCAATTAAAAGTGGCATAAAAACACACAAATTACAAAAATATTATTAATACATTAAAATAACAAAGCCATTAAATAAAAATTCAAGAACTTTTTCATTTAATCATCAACATCCATGATTCAAGTTTCAAAATAAATTTACTGACTATTACATAAAACATATTTATGTATATATATAACCAAAAAAAGAACTAAGGAGAAGAAAAAAAAGTGTGCTAAATGTGTCTAAACTGCAAAGCGTGTTCAAAATTCGAAAAAATAGAAAAAATTGGACAATTTTTTTTCTTATCCTGACATGTGTCTGAGAGTGTAGATCACCAGAACCAAGCATAGGTCGGAAAGAACCATTATCGAGCACAATATGTGATTTTAGAGAACGAAAATTAGAGAATAGAGAAGAAGTACTAGACATATGAGTAGGGTTAGGCACGTGTTGTGTCAAGACACAACTATTTGAAGATTTGTATCAACCCGAACACGACACGATTAATTAATATTGTCAAAAATTTAAAAACGAACATGACCTGCTAAACTAAACAGGTTAATCGGGTCAACCCATTTAACCTAATAAAAAAGTTTTTTACTACCTTTCAATACTATAGGATGGCGTGCAACAAATGCACACCAACCATTTAAATTAATTAATTATTTATTATTATTGCTATAAATTTATGATAAAATATTTTTATTTATTATAACTATATTATAATTAAAATATACTATAAGGGTGTGCAATGAATGCACACCCACCATACAAAGGCAATGGGGACTTGTGGCGAGGGGTGGCTTTTATAAGAAAAATTTATTCTTTGTTTCCTTTAACATTCCGATGTGGGACAAGTGAAGTTAAGCTTCTTTTCCAGAAGTTAAATATCTATTCTTGTCCTACTAAAACAAAAGTTCAAGCCCTCACCCAAACCCCAAACAAAAACCACAAGTTTTATTTTCTTTCTTTTTACTCCTTTTTTCTATATAAATTTATAATTAAAAACGATTATTTCCATTTTAAAAAAAATTATCCCTTTAAATATTTTATTTTAATATTTATAATATAAAACAATCTTAAATTTTACATATATGAATACTTATAACACAAATAAACTATTATACATTAATTTAATACTAAAAACTATATACTTGTGTGGAAATTTTTTCGATAATAAAAGTTATATAGTTAATAATTCTATTAGTTAATGTTTATCAAATAATAATAATTCTAATTATTAATAATTTTTAAATCTTTCATGATTACTAATTGTTATAAATGGTAATTGTATTAGAATTCTATTTTTCTCATTTCATCTTCATTTGTTTGTTGTATGATCTTTATTTCAAAATAGAAAACCTCTTATTATTAATATACTAGTGGTTTTTTTATCCTTAAAATGTTCATTTTTTGTCGTACTAGTGTATTCTTACTTATCATTAAGTTATGACAAATGAAGTTTGTTTAATCATAACTTAGTAGTTATAGAATTGACTCTTTAATACTTAAACTCATAACTTAGAACTTACACTTTTGAGTTTTTCTTCTTTCCTTGTATTTTTTTCTTTACATTTTCGTTGAAATTTATTTAATCATAATTTAAAACTTATACAATTGACTCTTTAATATTTAATATCTTAATGATTAATATTTAATATCTTAATAATTTCTATGAAAAATCATAATTGGGGTTTGTTATTTAAATACAAACTCATAACTATAATTTTCTTACCACATTGTCATTTATTTAAATACAATTGTATTTTGCAAATTCAATAATCACATTATACGAAACTCAACAATTTGTTTAAAATTGAATATAAACGAATAATTTATGTTTCTTACTATAAAATTCTTTTATTAGGATAATTAATATAGTCTTGTTTAATAACATTATTTTAGGGGAAGGGGGAAGGAGAGAAAAAAAGAGTAATATATGAGTTATTTAAGTTTAATAATAATATTTTAGAATATTTAAAGGAATTACAAGATTATTATGGTTAATTAATATAGTCTACTGTAGAGAATTATTAATTATTTTATTAAGATTTGTCTTGTAATCTATATGAACCTATTAAAT
The DNA here is from genome assembly GCA_008638375.1 of Nyssa sinensis. Classification (NCBI taxonomy): domain Eukaryota; kingdom Viridiplantae; phylum Streptophyta; class Magnoliopsida; order Cornales; family Nyssaceae; genus Nyssa; species Nyssa sinensis. Next base: position 22,863,352 of record CM018051.1, on the reverse strand, counting down.
TTATTATTAAAGTGATAAAAATGAATTCAACTAAAAACTTTATTTTATTTTTAAATTATTATACCTTTATTATTTTTATATCAATACTTATGATAATTATATTCATGATTAAAATTAATAATTATATTACTTAATAATTCATTATTTTAAAAAATTTATTTATAGTATTAGTATTATAATAGAGGGAAAAAAACATATATAATCGTGTCAAATTCAGTTTAAGAGGTTAAACGTATTACTTATCAAATTCGGGTCACTGTTTGAACAGTAATCATGTCAATAGCGAGTCAGTTGTGTCAACCCGAATACGACACTGAACAATAATTATGTTAATCGTGTCTGACCCCGTTTATGACCCGAACCTTGTTTAAGCTCAACCCGAAACCTTATTAAATTCGTGTCGTTTACGAGTCGTGTCACATATTGCCAGCCCTACATACGAGCACTAATTCCCTAATCAATAACCCAAGGGGTTGAAGGTTGTTCGACCACACAGACAGAATCACCTAAATTTTCCAATGTAGTAATAGGTGTAGGCGAGATGCGAGAGAAAGAAGACAACTACTGGATGAGTTGGCTAAGTTGGGAAATAGTGTCAGCATAAGAATCAACAACAAGATTACCAATAGTAGATGTATGTGGCACTAGATTAGCAAAATAACTACCACAAAACCCATCATGATTGCTATCACGAAAAGAAGCCATAGGAAACGACCACAGAACCTATACACAAATGAGGATACATCAGATAAGTTAAAAATTACCAGTTTGTAGATAGAACACAACCGACCACAATGAACAAGAACATTGTGCTATGCTGAAGTCTAGAAACAGAGACCGACTTGGCAACCAAGTCATCACATAGCATCCAAAATGATAAGAACAACCCCAAACGCAGACACCTAAGTAGCAGTAAAAAAATGGTCCAAGCATCAATCAGTAAGTTGTCGTACGACTAGAAGAATAGAGGAACTTTTGCAACTCAAAAATGCAACACATGGCAATGGGCTTCTCCAAGCAACCTTCTTAGGCCTAGTCGGACCCTTTAGATTAGGATTGAACCATAAAAACCTTGTGAATCAATAGATAAAAAAATATAGGTCCTTTTTCAACAAAAAAAAAAAAATTCTGAAAATTAGAAAAACCTATCAATTGGCTTCAAAAAATCACTATAAACACCAGCTCAAAGAGACGATCCAATGCATGTGGTCAACTTTGGAAAACGGTGATATAATGCTGACGTTAACATGAAGTCATCCATACAGATGCTGACGTCATCAACCTATCAACTACTATTCGCTACCCTGATGTCTTTTCACAGTGTTTTTAAGTATAGTTTATTACAAATCTTATACTTTGGGGTTAATGATTTGCAAAACAAGTTCATTAAGAGAGAGATCTAGATCTAGAAGGTTAGTAAGTGCTAATTCTATCATTGTCAACCTTGTCTCTAGCCGCTATTTTTTTATCCAAAATTTTATTCGCTATTGTTTCTTTCCATAATATTGTTCCTATTCTTTCAATAAACAATACTTGTAGTAGTAGGTGAAGTGGGACGAATTTCATATTTTAAAACAAACATTGGAATTCATTTTTGGTAGGGTTTAACACCCACCCCCCAACCCCCCCCCCCCCCAAAAAAAAAATCATAATAGAGAATAAAAGCACCCATCAAATATTGATTTGTTGAGCATTGTTATTATATTGCAAATCTTGATACATAGTATACTTAGTCCTTTCCATGCTTCATTTTTTTAATCCATATGGATATAAAGGCTGGCCGTTTATCTCATTCAATATATACAATATAGAATAAAAGCACCGATCAAGTACTGATTTGTTGAGCACTGCTATTCTATTGCAACTCTTGATACATAGTATATCCAGTCCTTTCCATTCTCAATTTTTTTTGTTTTAAAAAATCCATTCTAATCTGAAGGCTGGCTATTTCTCACCATTCAATATATATATATATATATGTGTGTGTGTGTGTGTGTGTGTGTGTATTGAATAACATGATCATATTTTCTGGTCATTCCATGTCCACCTATATCCACGTCCCATGCTATTATAAAAGTTGCATTTGATGAATCCTTTATTATTAATTCCCCAAAACATCTAACTCCTTGTGGTGTTACTTTTGACATATTGTGTTGTCATTTATTTAACATCCTTTCTTGCTTTTCTCTGCCCCAGGTACTGTTATTCAAATGCTTGAAGCTGTTACCAATGTTGTCCCTGTAGAGAAGCTTGCTGTTCATTTTCATGACACTTATGGGCAAGCTCTTTCAAATATTCTTGTATCACTCCAGGTAAGCCATCTTTTCATTTTAATTTGTGCATAGAAATCTCAAACCTTCTAGGTCAGATTCCAAAATTTTCTAATAGGATTTATTTGTCTAAGGAGATCTAGATTGAGTTGAACTGTCTTTTCTGCATGCTTTGTACAGACAGTTATTTAAAATGCAGTTCAACCCCACCTTTAAATGAGTTTCATGTTGGTCTTCCCAGTCAGGGTGTCATTATATTTTCATTTTCATATATGTTTTAAATATCCTGGGATTGTTTCTAGATGAATTGTTCTTACCTAAGGTTTTGGATGTTGTTATGCTACAAGTGGTATTGGAAATATTTTTTTTTTCGAGTCAAAACAATAAAAGACAATTGACCTTATGTTTTCAAAACCCTACTCAACCTGATTGTGGGACACCTCTGTGAGTTTGCTATTGAGAACTTTTAGACGAGAGCTCTGCTAATGGTATCTTGACAATTTTATATACATATTTTTTTTCCTGGCAACGCTATTCTGTTAATGTTTAATGATACTAGTGCCTTGATAGTCAATGGAAATATCTTACATTAAGATACAAGAACTTTACAAGTGTAGTCATTTTTCCATTTCAAAATGAAAAAATTTTTTTTTTTTTTAAATTGGGTATGGATTGTCTTATGCTATGCTATAAAGATTGAATACGGTACAATCATGCAGTGTAAGAACTATTTTTTTTTTTTTTTTTCACAAAAAGAAAATAAAGCAACTGTAGAAAAGAACAGAACAATGAAAATGAAGAAAGCAGTTGGATACGATTTTGAACACAGGTGATAAGATGGTCCCCAAGCATAGCAACGTGCAATATGAGGGAATTACCAATTAAATGGTAGGAACTAGGAAGTGCAACAACTTACTGCTAAAACTAACAAATCTTGCATTGTAAATCCATAGATGAATAATTGAATAAGCTGGAAAAGAACCACTTTACGGAAAAATGACATGATTTCTTTGGTAATTGCAACTTAAAAACCGGTCTTATCTACGATTCTACAGTACTATTACAGTGATGCATTTGAACGAGGATGTGGATTAATATGAAATATCCATTAGTTTCACTGTTCATTTTAATTGTCTTCCCCAAATCCAAAGACTTAAAACGGTTAAAATGAGTGGATTCAATGGTGCGACTTGTTTGCATCTTATATTTTACTAGTAGATAAGAAATTATTGGCAAGGGCAGACATATAAAAACAAGATGTGAAGATAATTATGAGGATAACATTATTCTTCGATTCTAAAAAATAAAGATATGTTGCACTCGCAAGCGTAAACTGAGTACTTGGACAATGGGATCTGTGGATACAAGGATGAAATTTTAATGCGACCATCAGCTGTTGAACTTAGGGCTGCACCAAAAAAAAATCCACTCACATGTGGTTTGGACTTGGCTCATTATGGAGCTCGCGCAAGATCATTTGTTAAACAAATGACCAGAGCTCGGGCTAGGTTTTAAGGCTTGATAGTTTGACTAGCCAATCTGAGTCTTTTGCCCACTTGGCTCTGTAGTCTTATTCACAAATACAGTAAAACGGTACTTTAGGAAGGTACTTGGTAGACACCAGCCTATATGGTCTAATGACTTTGTAAATTAAAAAGGTTTGCATAATGATCTATCAAAGGGTAGAGAAAATGCTTGATATCTAGTAGGCAGTCAAAACCTAACTTTTTTCAAGCCACTTGATCTCTGCTTCATATGAACTCACTCACTTTAGGATAAAAGATACAACTGGATCAAAGTACACAATTCCCTTAATGATTTAAAATTCAAGAAGGGACTGTTTGTCCATTTTTACCCATTATTCTGTACTCTTGTTTCTTTGATTATCAAGACTACCATTGTGGTATGTTCTCGCTTCCAAAGGGAATGGGAAATAAAAGAAATATTTGCTTGTACGAGCCTAAACTTAAGCTTTAGCTGAACTTGAGTGAATCAAGTCTGAGCAGGTACTCTCATATATGTAAAGCTTGTTTTGAGCTTGAATGTGACCTGAATGTGACCAAATTGAGCCTGAGTACCTTGGTACTTGACCCAGCTCTGGTCGTTTACACCTTTACTTGAACTGACTACCAAAAGGTATTAGAGTTATTTTCAAAACTATTGAGAGCTTGATATACATTGTTGGCCCAATCTCTAATAGTTTAAGCTTTTGGAGCAATTGGTTGCTTATGGTATCAGAGCCTTGGTTACGAGATGTCTTGGGTTCAAGTCTCTCCATTTGCATTTATTTTCCGTTTACATTTGCACTATATTCTTCTTCGCATTTGTCTGTAATTTCTTTGCTCCTTCACATGCGAGTCCGTGGTCGCATGTGAGGAGAGTGTTAAGAGCTTGATATGAATTGTTGACCCATTCTCAAATAGTAATAGCTTAAGCTTTTGGAGCAATTGATTGCTTAACAAAAAGTGTGTGCAAATATAGATGTAGAGACTGTCAACATGCCTTTCATCTTTCTTCGATCTGAGGTTTTTAAGCTCTTCTTTTGGATCGCCACCATATTTTTAGGAGGAGAAGCCTAATGTATAGGTTTGCCATATAATGTTTTTGTGATATTAGACTGCCGGTAAAGCTCTTTGTCATTGAGACAATGTGGGTAGCAGAAGATCAAGTTTGGAAAATCTTTCTGAATGACCATGCATGACCTTACTAATCTCTTTAGTTCAGAACAATAGTTGATCCGCATTAAGCTCATCCTGCCATAAGCTCTTATGCTCTTCTAGCTGCGTTTTTCTTCCTCTACTACTATTTAGATCCTTCTGCGCAAAGAAAAAGCAGATAGTACTAACCTATTTGCAGTATGATAGTGATGCATTGTTTTTTGAATTTCCTCATTTTGAACATATGCTGTAAGCTTGGTTCTTACTTGACAATCATCTTAAACATCCAGATGTAGCCCAGCTAAAATGTTGCAGATACCGGACTGTATCCCTTCATTTTATGCGACTGCACCTAAGTACAGAGTGCTTTAACTGGGAAAAGAAAAATGAACTTGCTGTTGCCACCAGAGAAGCAAAGAAAGCTGCCAAGGATTTCTGCGATCGTGATACTAATCCAGTCTAATCATGATTTAAATTAAACAGTTCACTGATCCTAATGTAGAATTATTTGAGCTTAGCATGTTTATTGGGTGTATCCCACTCTATTACAATGTTTCTTGTATAACATGGTGGAACATAAAGCAAGTCCATAAGATACAACTATATCTGTACATCTTTTATGGTAAAATAGTGATGCATCATTTGAATTGAATTGAATTGAATTGAAAAGCTTGAAGAGTATTCCTAGTGATTTGGTTTATATTTCTAGAAGTTCAAAGATGGTAGGGGGAAGTTTTGTTAAGGTTTTGGAACGACTTTATGGTATACTGATTGGAAATGGGTATATGCCAATTCTTTATATATTTGTTTTCTCCACAGATGGGCATCAGCACAGTGGATTCATCCGTATCAGGTCTTGGGGGTTGCCCATATGCTAAAGGTGCTTCTGGGAATGTTGCCACTGAGGATGTTATTTATATGCTAAATGGACTTGGAATTAAGACCAATGTGGATCTTGAAAAGCTCATGTTGGCTGGGGATTTCATCTGCCAACATTTGGGGAGGTCCTCTGGATCGAAGAGTGCAATTGCCTTGAGCAGAATCAAAGCTCACGTTTCCAAGCTATAAGGTATTCCAGATCAACTTACATCTGACCATGCTGCCCCTTGCTTAAAATATCTGTCATTGAAATATATACATGGAGAGGAAGCATATGAAGCAGCTCTATTTTGACATACTTTTCTTGATTTGAATAGTAGGACTTGATGATCGAGAGATTTGTCCCTCCCCATATTGGCCAAAGTAGCAATGGGTAATGGCTTTTCTTATTTATGTTTAATTTTTAGAATTTTGTATTTTTCCCTAATCCAGACATGGAACTGCAAGTGGCAACAGTTTATTGGTAATTTTAAAGACTGAAACATGCGAGAGAAAGTTTTAATCAACACCAAAAGTTGGATATGGATTAATTTTTTTAGCATCATTTGAGGAGATGATGTTATGAATATCGTATACGCACTTGAGGTAATTTAGTATTGTTATCTGATTGTACTGCCTCTCAATAAATTTCCTGCCTATCATTTTAATTATTACATGCCTATAACTCATATGAATTTTTGCTTTTCAAACTTACACAACACACAAAAGCCTTCAATGTGTTGTGTAAATTATGGTGATGAAATAAAAATATTGTCAGTATGTTTTACAAATATTTTTGATTTCTTAGGTAATTAATTCATGGTAACAATAAAAACTTACTGAATGTCAGGATGGTAGGAGGGATAAGATTATAGGCAAAACTAACATTTAACATTATTTATACAAGGTGACTGCTCCAAGCAACGATAACATACATATTGAAAAAGAAATGTGAAACATCATGCTTAATTACTTTTTTTTAAGCTCCATAAGCATGATGGTAAATATCGTCCTATCCCATAGTGGGTGAAGATTGAATCAAATTTTATCAAAGGCTCTTTTATCTAATCGGAGAATAACTTGTGTCAATTCTCTATCTCCCTTCTAGACAAATAATAAACCCTTGACAACATTTCCATATGAACAGGCAGGCATGGCTGAAGTCCAGAATTTTTTAGCTGTTAACAAACATCAAACTCAATCTTATGTATTTCTTCTAATAAAACAGAATTAATCTGACTTACGGGTTGTAAAGGTAAATCTAGTCATTAGCTGAATCTTTTGTAATCTCGAAGTTATTTAGCATATACAGCATTGAATGTCGTTTTCCCTTTTCTTTCTCAACTTTGTTTTTGGAGTCTGCAACTTTGTATTCTTCATAATAATCACTTGTGAGAAAGGAAAAAAAATTGAAGCATTGTTCAGCAGAGAATGTGTCATATATATATATATGTATGTCTATATGCATGCATGTATGTATGTATGTATGTATGTATTGTATCTGTGGGTATATTTAAACATTAATTGGTGGTGGGAGAATGGTAGGTGATGGTTCTGCAGAATGACAATGGGCTTTAAAACCATTTCAAGCATTTAATGCCTTCTTTTATTGCACTGAGGATTGGTCGGCCACAAGGTTTTTCTCCTGAAAGAGAGTGGAACTGGTTGGAAGAGGTGACAACCTTGTTTTGCAAGATTTGAAAGCCCAATCAGAGAAGGCCACCTAAGCAGGAAAAACAAGCATGGATTGTCAAAATGTTTTGAAACAGTAGTTTTTGGTTTATGTGTCCTTTGACAGATGGGTTTTTGTGAACTCTGTGGTCACAGGACTGTTATCTGACCATTTACCCTTTTCAATATGAGGTGAGATAATGAGTTTTCAAATCTCTGGGTTTCTGTAAGCTTTTGTTGGGTCTTGTGGGTTATTGAATGATTTTTGCGGGTACTCTCCTTTTTGGTAGTTTATGAATATCATTAATGGGGGAGCCCCAGAGGCTTGAGGGGTCTTCCTTGGGAGTTTTGGGTCCTGTAGTTTTTCACTTCTTTAAGGTTTCTATCTTCAGCTTGTGAAATGGAGTAAATTTTGATACCATGTGGGTCTTCTATTTATGCTCTGTTTGGTAACAGTGAGAAATTGAATGTGAGTGTCAAAGGAATGGACAACATTTTTCTATGTTTGCTCGAGTAGAAAAGGAACAGAGTTAAGTAAGAAAAGAAATGGCATTTTATAATTTTATTACTGTACCCTTGTTTAAATAGGAAAGGAAAGGAAACTCTTTACTTGTCCAAAAATAAAATAAATAAATAAATAAAAGAAAAGAAAATGTTAAGAGTTTTTAATTTATATCTTTAATTATATTTTTAGTATAATATTTTCGGGCTTTGCATGATGTGATTTCTAAGAATACTATACAATGAGTAGTCACATTAGGGAAGCAACTGAGGATGTAAATTGGTATTTTTAGCATTTTTGAAAAGGAAAATAGAATTATTTAAAGAGAAAATGTAAAAGAAGAAGGAAGGTCTTTCTCTTACTTTTGTGAGAAAGAATTATAGTGGAACTGAAAGGTAAGTCTTTTCCATTTTTCCCCCCCTTCTTCCTCTTAAATAATAAAGGCTTAGACATTCTTTCTTTAGTTTACCTCCTCTCCTCTCCTATCTTCTGTCCTACCTAACAGGCTAATAAGGTAAGGTTTGAGAGGCTTTACCCTTTCCAATTTTTTACAATGATTATGCTAAAGTGTTTTGACCTATTTTAAGTCTAAATTAATTTCACCATAACCCTCGTTTAGTAAGGACATTTTCAATAGGAACTCGAACTTAAATTTGAATCAAATTCTCTTTTAACTCTTTAACTCAAATTTGAACCAAATTCAATTTAAATACAAATTAGTGTAATATTATTCATAGACTTAAATTACTGTTTAAAGACATTTAAAATATTTGAGACATAATAAAAATAATTTTGGAACAACGTGGGATTTTTTTTTCAAAATATTTGAATAAAATTAAAGTGACCATTGAAAAGTTTCGAACTCAAATGAAGCTCTTACTCGAATTGGAGTAACTAATGGAGATGATCCAAGTACAAGAAGAGGTTTTTTTTTTTTTTCCTGGTGGGTGGGGAAAGTTGCACAAAATTAAATTTTCTTTTCCCATATTTCTTCATTTTTATTCCTGTCTATATTTACCATTGTAACTAAATAAAGATTTTTTTTTTTTTTTTTTGTGCGCGCTGTTTTTTTCCCTTACTAAATTAACAGATCAAACAGAGCCTGTTAACATTTATTTTATATTAAAAAAAAGTCATTGAAATTCAGTCTTTCCTCTTCTTCAAGTCAGAGGAGTTTCAGATTTTGAAGAATAAATTTTAAATAATTGATTATTGAAAAATGAACTTTGAAAAATATAATCAATTTGTTATTGAGTGTTTAGTAAAAATTATGTAGAAGTAGTTTTAACTGTTAATTTTTTAATATTTTATATTGTATATATTAAGTAATATTTAAGTGTTAGATTTAGGGATAAAAGTTGTAAAAAATCAAACAAATTTTTAAAATTTTATAACTTCTTCAAATTATAATTTTGCTTGTGGCCCATTGCAAAATTTCATTTATGCAAACCAAATATCTCAAAAGTTAATTTCATACTTTTCTATTCACCAAAATCATGATTTAGGTGGGAGAAACACCGCCCCAAACAGCTCTTCATTCCATTTCGTGAAGTTTGGGGCCTCTACTTTTCCATCTTTGTCTAATTGAGATTCAGTTTTGCTATCATGCATTATATATATATATATATATATATATATATATATATTTGTGATGACCTACTATCATGCATTATGGTTTTACATATGTTTGTCAAAAAGTCCCATACCCCTTTCTTGTGTAGTGATTATTTTATCTAAGATGATTTAAAAATAACAAAAATAAAAGATTAATATTACATATCTCAAATTTTTATATTAAAATTTATATTCCAAATGAAGTGATAATAGATTATTGGCAAAAAATTAATAATGTATCTAAAGTATTATCAATGATTTAATGCCATATAATTTGAGATGTAAAATTTAGTATAAATATTTACGACAAAAGTTATTATTCAAAATAAAATTACAAAATGTATTACTCAAAATAAAATTGTGGAATGAGATATTAGTGCACCACTCATACCTCATTCCACAATTTAGGAGAAGTGGATTGGAATTTTTTTATTTTTTATTTATATTTACATATATTAATCATTACTAAATAAATTATATATCTCTTTTTAGTGGAACGAGTGAGAGTAGAACTCATGACTTTTCCTTAAAAGAGGTCATAAATTACCAACCAAGTTAGTCCAATTGACAGTAGATTGAAATAATTGATTTGACATTATTTACGAAAAATAATATCAAAAGTTGGCTTTGTATCTAATACACCCTTTTAAGCATACAACATCAGTGGGACTATAAGTAACCCTATTGGAATCAAATTTTATAGAAAAATATTAAACATGATTTTCTTATCACATTTGGTCACTCTTAGACAAAAGGTGACAAGTTGACGTATATTTATTATAATGGGTCCACCACCTTATATTTAACAGTAAGAAAATAGAGTGAAAATCCTTTATATTTAACAGTTCTCAATTTTGTAGCATATTAGTAAAAATATAATCTAGTGATTATTTCATTTAAGGTCATCTCTAGTGCTGAACTCACAATTTTACACAAATTTAACTTAAAATTTGAGTAAAAGTTGATTTTGAGTTTCATACTCTCTAATAATCTTACTAAAGTGAAGTTATAGTTACAAATTTGTGTCTATGAACAATAAGGTACAAATTTTGGTTTTAGTTTGAGTAGAAACATATTTAATATGGGTTCAAGTCTAGGATTGTAGAAGATTTTTTTTATATAAATTTTGACTTAAATTTAAATTTGAATTTGAGTTTAAATAATTATGAGAAATGTCCTAAGTTGATTTAAAAATTTAGGAGAACTATACTAGCCTTTTGCAACCATTTTGTTTAAATTGGATTTCAAAAAACACTTCCTGGAATTGCAATTTCAGAAATTCCATAGAAGCTGCACTTTAAGTTACTTTTGAACAAGCAAATTGCATCTTGAAGGAACAATTGACAAACTTTAATTTGCAGCTTGATTGGGGTCCCATGCCCGGGTCAATCCAATGTTCTGAGCCTTCATTGTTGATTTATTCTTTGAAAAGCTGGCACATAGTAATTTGAAGGAAGTTCTAATGGGCCCATCTCTAAAGTTGCAATAATAATATTTGAGAAATATATTTCTTTTTTTTTTTACTTGAGAAAATTATATTCCCAAGCATTATATTTTTCATTAGTGGTATATAAAAGAAATTGTTATTATTATTATTTTCTATATTTGCACTGCCCTCCTACTTGTATAGATGAGGTATCACTCACTCTCACGTAAGACTGACAAAATTCTCTGCTCACCGAGTTTCCACCCCACTCAGCGGCAGATCTAGACTCGAGAACAAAAAAAAAAAATGATTTTAGAGGGCTATTCTGTGAAAATATAAAATAAAAAAAATTGAGGGGGGGGGGGGGTTCTAATTTAAAAAAAAAAGTTCTATAAAAATATAGGTGTAAAAATCAAATTTTCAACAGTTCTTTTTAGAGGGGGGGGGGGGCATTGCCTCCCTGAGTATAAAGTAGGTCCACCTATGAGGGGAGTGATGCAGTGCGGAGTGGGAAAACTAATCACGACCCTCTCTTGAACCTGTTGATTTCCCTCACAGAAAGATGCCGGGAATAACAGGCATCCGACACTCGTTGGTTCTCACGAATACTAAGAGTCAGGCAAAAGAAATAATTCTTAATAGAATTTTATTATCATCCAAAAAAACTGTGGCTTTCATTACATATGACCGTATTAATAAGCCTCAAATTCTAATAGCCTAAAAGGCATAAAATAAAAGAAAAATATGAATTTTATCAAAAAAATGACAAAATCCAAAAACCTTCTAAAATTGAAATACAACAAAAATAAGACACTTGGTGAAAACGGAAACAAGATCCAAGTATATTTGACTCGTATTCGGACTATAATCAAAAGTTACTAAAAATGATAAAATGATAAAAATTACTAAAACCTAACGTTTTACCCTTGTGCACAAAATTATGGCCGTTTAAAGATGGAAGGTCAACTCTTGCTGTTTTGCTCCATAGTGATGCTCCAATGCCAGCAAGTATGTATCTGCAATGCGTATCGCATCATCTTCCCCTAGTTAGAGAGAATTCACCCTCGAATTCAAAAAGTCATCATCCGAACTATTGCCTCAATATGGAGCAAGATGTTTGACATTAAACACGTCGGATGTACGGATATGACTTGGTAGTTTCAAACAATAGGCATTGGGATTAATCTTCTCCAATACTTGTAAAGGACCAATTTTTTTTGCTGCCAGCTTGTTATATTCTCCCACCGAAAAAAGATCCTTCCCTAAAATAGCCCACACAAAGTCCCCAACTTAAAACTCAACATGACTATGCTTTTTATCAGTAGCACTTTTATATTTTGGCAGTTGCCTCTACCAAATTACGCTTAGTGGACTTATGAATTTCCTAAATTTGAAGCAATCAAATCCTCTACCTTGTCATTGACTCGTTTCAAATCAGGAACATGAGCCAAATCAATCTGTTGTTGGACATCCTTGGGAGTGGAAGCTTTGCTGCTAATTCATACAGAAATATGTCATCATACTCATCAATAAACCTCCCCCCCCCCCCCAAACCGATTTAGGATTTCCTCATCTTCAATGTTATCTTTTGCTATGAACATGTATATATACTATTCCAGTATTAGACATTGCCTCAATGAATTGACTTATAGACAAGAGGAAAAACCTACTTCTTATTGTCGGCTTTGGCGACTCCTCTCTTTTGGGTGTAAGTGTGATCTTACAATTGTTAAATATGAAACTATAAGTATTCTTTCTCCTATCATGAGATACACGCCTATCAAATTGTCACAGTCTCCCCAATAAATGTGATCAAGCATCTATGTGTTCCATATCACACTAAATTTGATCCTTATAGTTTGAATCATTAGAAATAGGCTACTAAAGAATGTTTGAAGATAGTTACCTCAGTTACCCTTCTTGAGCCATGACAGTTTATAGGGGACGTGATGTTGTTCAGTTGTTAACCTCAACTTTTTTTACAGCTTTCCTCTGAGATCATATTCTCATAGTTTTCGGCATCAATAACGAATCGGCACACTTTCCCCCTACCATACAAGTGGACTGGAAGATGTTATTATGCAACCATCTATCCCTTTCCTCTTTACACTAGTGCAAGACAAGTTTGTCTTACCACCAATAAAGGAACCTCGTGACTGCCAATTACCTCCTCTTGTGGACTATTATTGTCAACAGTATAAAAAATGGGATCTCGCTCAAAGTCATTGATTTGCTCTGGTAGAATCTCTTCACTATCCACAAATAGACCCTTCTTATATCGGTTGCCCTTTTTGTAGTTTGCCATACGATGCCCAGGTTCTCCACACTTGAAACAACGCACTTCATTGCCCATAGCAGAAGCCCAGGTAGGCTAATCTCCATTTCCCTATTGTCCTATACCCCTTTGGTTGGACTGTATAATATGTGGATTATGATTACTATTGCTACCACCCATTCTTGCCTGACCACCAGCCCTAGCACTGCTACGTGGAACTGTTCGATCTCCTGGCTATTTTGTTTTTCTAACACAAGGGTTCGCTAGTGTGCATCAGAAATAGTAAAAACATCAAATAGATTAAGGGTATCTTGAAGTTAAGGCCGCAAACCCCTAATATACCGTGATGTTAATTGCTCTTATGTCTTTGCCAAATCATTTCGTGCCATTAATTGGTAAAACTCAGACGTATAATCATCCACAGTTCTTGCTCCTTGTCATAAATTTTGCAATCACTGGTACAGTATCCTTGCATAGTTAAGCTGTAAGAATGCCCCTCGCATGTGTTTTTTCGGCTTCTCCCATGAATTAATCTTGGTTTTCCCCTGTTGTTCTCAAGCCATTTTGGTATACTGCCACCAGGTTGTTGCCTTATCTCGGAACCTAGTAGCAACAAAAGACACCCGTTTATTCGTAGGCACCTCTTTAAAGTCTAGAACTTCTTCCACAGCTGTAAACTCCTTTAGAATTATGGAATAGCAATTCTTAATTCAACCTCCTAACCTCGCGAGTCCAAATCCATCCTATTTTATTCTATCATGGGCCTCCTACCCTTAGGAGTGGGTTCAACAAAAATGTATAGATTGTCAAACTTATCCTTTAGGGCCTTCTCATCCCCTATCGAAAGTACGGATGGGGAATGGTTTCCACGTCGATGGCTAACTGTCAACACTGTAATCTGTTGCCTCTGCACTTCAACTTATTGTTGTAATTGGGTTATATCATCTCGTTCCAACACCTCGTTGAGAGGCGCGTTTCGAACACCGACACGTTGTGGTGGTGGCATGGTCTCAAATGAACGCGACTTTGATACCAACTGATGTAGTGTGTAGTAAGAAAACCAATCATGACCCTCTCTTGAACCTATTGATCTCCCTCACAGAAAGATGCCAAGAACAACAAGCATCCAACACTCGTTGATTCTCATGAATACCAGAGTTAGGCAAGAGAAATAATTCTCAATAGAATTTTATTATCATCCAAAAAAATTGCTGCTTTCATTATATACGATCGTGTTTATAAGCCTTAAATTCTAATGGCCTAAAAGGCATAAAATAAAATACGAATTTTACCAAAAAAATGGCACAATCCAAAAACCTTCTAAAATTGAAATACAACAAAAAATAAGACTGCTAGGTGAAAACGAAAACAAGGTCAAAGCATATTTGACGCATATTCGGCTAGAATAAAAAATTACTAAAAATAATAAAAATTACTAAAAACTAACATTTGACCATTGTGCACAAAGTTATAGCCGTTTAAAGATGGAAAATCAACTTTTGTTATTTTTCTCTACAGCGACGCTCCAATGCCGCCAAGTACGCTTCTGTCAATGCGTACTGCATTAGGAAGCAAATAAATAGAGTAGAACGGGACACGGCTTGGGAAAAATACTAAAACCCAACACGGGTTCGGGTGGGGATGGGTTTAGATAACCCACCCACCCCAATTATATATTTAAATTACATAAATATCCATTAATAATTTCATATTTCATTAAATTCTCTCACATAAAGGCAAAGGAAAAATCGAGTGCACGAGGCTCCTGCCACTATGGGGTCTAGGAAGGATTAGATGTATATAACCTTCCTCGCACAAGTGAATAAGTTGTTTTTGCGATTTGATCACATGACCCCTAGGTCACAATGCAGCAACCTTACTGTTGCACCAAGACTAGCACTCACATATATGATCTAAATGTGTGTGTGTGTGTGTATAAAGTGCATATTTATTAGATTTTATTATTTGTATATACAAGTATATGTAGATTTGTATTTGTAATAATACTAGTTGATTAATTTTAATTTTTAAAAATTAAAAAAATTAATTTTTAAATAGGGATGGGTTAGGGTCCATTTTGCACAAAGTTACAAAGTTACTTTAAAAAGTAATTCTATTGTGCACAAAGTTACATAAATATCCATTTTAATTTTTTTTTTTTGGAGTACAATGATGGGGGTGGGTGAACTATTTTAAGTGTGTGTGGGAGGCATGATGCTCAAACTCTAGTCTGCCGTGTGGAGATAGAGATTTAACCACCTCATCTTGATGTGTTTCCACCCATGACACTTCTTAAAAATTAGTAAATATGTAATTTTATTTTTAAATTTAATTTTATCACTTCAACCATCTCTTCCTTTTATAGAAATTACTATTAAAATTAGATAAATCGTTAGCATGTAAATTGTATCATATGCTAGTGTTATTAGGGTTACAAAATATTAGAAATTAGGGACAATTAAGAATCAATCACTCTTTTTGCCCATATTTTGGAGTTAGTCAGTGGCAGACACTTATGTAGTAAAAAGTTGAAGGTAAAGGGAAAATCCAGTGCACTAGGCTCCTGCCACTACAGGGTCTGGGGAGGGTTAGATTGTATGCAATATTCCTCAAGCAAGTAGAGAAGCTATTTTTGCAATTTGAACATGTAACCTCCAGGTCATAGTGAAGCAACCTTACTATTGTACCAAGGCTCACCCTTACATATATGATCTAAATATGTGCGTGTGTGTGTGTATATATATAATGTGCATATTTATTATATCTATATTATTTGAATATATAAGTATATGTAGATTTGTATTTGTAATAATACTAGTTGATTAATTTTAATTTTTAAAAATTAAAAAAATTAATTTTTAGATGGGGGACGAGTCAGGGTCTAGCCTTGGATGGAACGGGGAGGCTATTTTTAAACAGGGTACGGATGGAGGAGGAGTCCTTCCATCTTGAACCTATTCTGTTACAAGTACAACTCATATGAGTGAAAGGTCTATGTAAACAACTTTTTTAGTTATAGATATAATAATCTCCTTTATAAACTATAAAAGTGAATTATATAAAATTTTCGTTTCCTTTCCTAGTGTTTCATATATTTTTCCATAACTACCCATGCCGCTTCTTTTTTTTTGGAGTACGATGGGAAAGGGGGAATTATTTTATGTGTGTGTGGGTGGCATGAGGCTTGAACTCTGGTATGATGTGTGAAGAGATGAATTTTAATCACCTCATCTTGGTATGTTTCCACCCATAACACTTCTTAATAAACAGTAAATATGTGATTTTGTTTCTAAATTTAATTTTGTTCACTTCAACCAATTCTTCTCTTTATAGAAATTACTATTAAAACTAGACAAATCTTTAGTAATTGCATCATATGCTAGTGTTATTAGGGTTACATGCTATTAGAAATTAGGGGCAATTAAGAATAAGTCACTTTTTTGTCCATATTTTGGAGTTGGCTAGTGGCAGACACTTATGTAGTAAAATGTTAACTTTTTTTTTTATCAAAATTATATAAAAAAAGAAACTTTTATTGTTTATGAATTGATGGGCTAAAAGTACCCTTTAGTGGGTTTGCAAAATGCCTATTTTTCCCATATAACCTTAAAAATATCTACGTTCTATCTATTTTCTTCAGTGAACTCCATTATTAGTGAGAGACCTTAAGAATTAGAAGAGATGAAAGTGCAAATGTGAACCAGGTAAGGATCCACATTTTCATCTTTTCTTCCTCATTCTCCTATCTTTCTCATTTATTTTCTCTTTCAAACCATATATATACACAAAAACACACACCGTCACATATATATATATATATAAATAATGTGTGGATATGTATACATATATGTGTGTGTATATATATGTTGCATGTAGTGTGTGTGTGTGTAATTGTGTGTGTATGTATATAGACACTGCACATATATTCTCACATGCACTAGGATTATTCAATACCTTCTTTGAAATGTTCTTCTTTAACTCATGTGTATTTGAAATTGTCTTTTGAACTCGTGTATGTTTGAAATTTTATTTTTGAACTCATGTGATTTTTCTTTGTTTGTGTAAGTTAATTAGTTAGTGTTACATGAGTTGCACCTTATGTTATAATTATTGTACCCATTGTTACAAGGCTTGCACCTATTTTATAAAATCATTTTTAACTGGTGTATACCTTACATGACACAGTTCAGTTAGAAGGAATCGAGTTATATCCGTTGAGATGGGCAAAGGAAACTCACAAGTCCCTTTTATTTTGTTCATGTACAAAATTAAGTTTAAAGGTTGTTCACATAACCAAATTCAGTTGCAAGGTTTAATTTTATTTGAAAAACTCTAGATTACATATATAATATATATATATATATATATATATATATACACACACAGAGTATATATATAGACATTTAGGATTTTTTAATTTATATGTTAATTTTCTTAAACTAATTATTTTATTCATGCACAAAATAATGACAAACAAACAAAAGTGATATGTGGTATTTGTTGGAAGGAATCTAGGACTATACACAAAATAGGTTGCATGTAGTACCCAAGTGTATGGATATTTTAAATGTTACTTTTGGTCAAGCTCGAGTTACACACTTGCTAACAAAGCATATTCCAAGATTGTGAGTGATCGACAGTCTTTTATAGTGGTTCTGATTACTACATTTCAAATGCTATAAGGACATTAGGATGTTGGACTAGGCTACATGTAGTACCCATATGTATGGATATTTTAGATGTTTCTTTTCGTCATGCCCGAGTTACACACTTGCTAACGAAGCATACTCTAAGATTGTGAGAGATCGACAGTCATTTATAGTAGTTCCGACTACAACATTTAAAATGCTATAAGGAGATTAGGATGTTGGCAAGGTAGAAGGGAATAAAGAAGAATAAGTTGCATCTCCACCTACTCTTTCACCATAGTCATGAACAAAAATGACTAGTTGATGAACCCATTGAAGTTATTGTTCTACCATTTTAAAAATGTTTTTGTCTTTGTGAACTTCAATTTTTGGTGTTTTGTTTTAACTTATGTCTTGGTATGTAATAGTTATTACGTTGTGAACCTTTCAATATGTTTCTACTTTAAATGACTTGTAACCTCGCTAGCAATTTTTCAACTATTTGTATTGGTTTGTATTTGATATTATCACTTGGTGTGAAGTTGTATTCTTTGTTAAAGTTCAGTGTTTTGTATAGAATTGTGCACAACATTATTGTGGGCGTCACCACTGAAAAAAACCCTCTTATGTGGGTTTTAAGGGGATCCTGGCTGTATCCTTCCCTAAAAGTGGGAAGGAATGTCTTTGAGAGAGATAGGGGAGGACGAGAGTCGATAACTTACTTTCGGGTAGGAAACAAGAAAACCTGTTATAATAGGAATGCAAACAAAGGAAAACTGTAAAGAAATGAAATAAAGAAATTACATGGCTTTGTTTCTTAATTACATTCTAAAAAATCCCTTGAAATGGGTCAAAATAACTAAAAGCTCTCGAAATACACAATCCAAGAAACAGGCTCAGGCGCTAGGGTACGAAGTGAAAAAGTATTAGGCACCCACTTTGCTCAGTCCAAATGGACTGGTCTCAAAGATTCAATTACAAGGCTCTATCATTAAGTGCAAGAAAAGAAAATGTGATGGAGAAGGATAATAATGTGATGGAAGTGATAATAGAATAAACAAACTAAAATGAAGGAAAAATAAAGAAAATGGAAAGAGGAAAAAGGGATTTGACTTGGACTCGTAGGCTTTCTACGTGTCCATCCTAAGATGGAATCAATGTCACGTAACTTTCTAGTTTTATCCTCTTTTATCAAGAGTGATAGGAGAGGGAGACAACTGGATAAGAGGACTAGGAAGGGTTTAAGAAAGCATACCTTGTTTAGTCGCCGCAGTTGGGCAGCACTTCGACTAGGAAAAGTTGACTTAGGATTGTCACTTAAACAGGGCTCCAGCTTGTTGCTTGATTCGGGACCTTTGATTGAGCAAGGCTATGGTCTTGAAAAGGGGAGAAAACTAGAAAACTTCTGAGTAAGAGAGAACTCTAGGGTAGTATCAACAATATAAGGCTATGGAATTGTGTGTCCTTAAAATGGTAACTAAGGGGGTCTATTTATAGGCCAAAATGTCAGATTTGGTCTAAGGGCTCATACTTGTCCTCACAAATGTAGGGTTAGGATCATGTCTTGAGTGATAATTATACGATTTAATAAAATAAATTTAAATAAAAATCCTAAATCATGAATATCCAAAATAAATGATTTAAAAATAAATTATGAAAAATGCATTAACCTATCAAAATAAATGTTACATGTAAGAGCCAATAAGGTGCAAGATAAATGGAGTATTCCTAAGTAATAAAAAATAAAATAAGGGATAATAATTAGGAGGGATTTGTCAATTATCCTAAATATATAATGATTATCCCACGTGTATGAGATATAGAATATGTATATATATATATATATACATGATGCATGCACTTAAATGTAATGTATATAGACACATTATGGGTACAACTAGATATGTGGACCAATGAGATGGCTACAATGCATCCTACATTCCACATAAGTTACATGTCGACTAATGACATGAACGCATATCTAATGCACCTATGTGATTGAGTTTATGCTAAGAAATAAATAAATGTCTAGGTTCAATAAATCTCCTCTAAAGGAGATGTCAAGCAACCAAATTCATGAAAACTCTAGAAATGAAAAGTCCTAATTATGCCTAAACAAACTACTATCACTTAATATTACCAAATTGACAATTTGGTGAAAAATCAAAAAATTGCTACAAGACATGCGAAATGACCAAATTGCCCCCCCTCAAAGCATAAAAAGTCACTTTTTCTCACTAAAAGACCAAAATTACCAAATTACTCCCAGATGGGTAAAATGATATGGAAATTATGAAAATATCCCTCAAGTGACAAAAGAGTCCTAATGAGGGTAGGATTGTGCCAAAATTATAAAAATGCCCTCAATAGGCAAAATGGTGCTAAAATTACTAAAACACCCTCCGATGGGCAAAAGAGTCCTACTAGAGGTAGGATTCTAGTAAAAAAAGTCCTACTATAGATGAGACTATAACAAGAAAAGGTCCCTATTAGAGATGGGACTCTAGTGAAAAAGTTCTACTAGGAGTGGGATTCTGACGGGAAAGGTCTTACTAAAGATGAGATTTTGGTAGAAAAGTCCTACTAGAGATGAGACTATGACAGGAAGAGTCCTACTAGGAGTGAGACTTTGACGGGAAGAGCGCTATAGGAGATGGGGCCCTAGTGGAAGAGTTCTAATAGAGATGGGACTCTGTTAGAAGGAGTCGTCCTAGGAGTAGGACTCTGACAGATGAGTCCTACTAGAGGTAGGACTCTTGGCACATTGACCAAAATGTCCTTACCTAATCAAGGGTCACAAAATGAGATGTCTATAATTATGAAAATTACACCTTATGTTGTGGAGATTGCACCTTATGTTTTGGTTAATTACTCCCTACCATTTTGAGAGTTGCACCATAGTCAGAATAACATCACATTTAATTAATGAAAGTTGCACTGAAAGCTAACATATTTGGATTGGAAGCAAGCCACAATTAAACTATGAAAGAAAACATTGTTCACATTTAGATTACAAGAGCATAATTTATTACATCCATTGTCTAACCACAAATTGTTAACCTTCTTCACATTACAAAATACATGATTTCTACAATCTAAAATCTACCAATAACTTTAAACTTGTTTACAATTATAATATAATCACTTAGCAATCCCACATCTTATTCCCCACAACCCATTGCACCAAGCATCAGTCCTTTCGTTTTGTTGAGGTTCAACCAATACTCAAATTTGTAGTAGATGGTCACAATGTATGTATATTAGTTGACTATAAAAAAAATTTGAGGTTAGTGCCTGCAAAACAAAAAGTTAACAAACTTATTTAAATTATTGACCTTAAATTTTCAAACAAATGTTAACAAACTTATTTTAAGTTATTGGCCTTATATATGTGTGTGTTAGAAAAACTAATGCTCTTTTGTGATTGATGATTCTCTAAACAGAGCTGGAGCATATGGACACTCTTCATTTTTTCTATGTTTCTATTATCACTTAGTGTGAAGATGCATCCTTTTACTAGGTTACTCCCTAACATTGTGAGGATTGCACCGTGTTCAAAACAATCTCATCAAACCACAACGTGCATATGTTAAATAGATATACGGGTGTGTTAGGTACACGTAATTAAAGAACAATACATCTCAGTTTGAAGATGTTATTTTTTCATAAAATGCAATGACTACCCATGGGGTCAATTCGCCCCCCCCCCAAATTTTTTAATTACAATTTTTCGTATGCATTTTAGAAATTTTTTTAATTATAACCCTTCAAATTATGTTTTTGCCCCCCCCCCCCCCCCCCTTAAATTTAAAATTTCACACATTATCCTTACTTTAATTTTGATTCAATCACTTCAATGAGATTTTATTAATTTTTATAGTTTTTTTTTTTATTCTAAAGTTTTATTTGGTTGGACTTTTTATTTAATTTGTAAATTGTTTTATATCAATTAATTTAGCTTTTTTATCAAAAATATTTTTAATCAATCTCGGACATAAAAAAAATCACTTACCTATATAAAACAATTTATAATTATTTAATTTTTAAATTTACAATTAAGTATTTTCTTAACAAACTTTTCCTCTTCGGAGAAAAATTCCTAGCTCCGTCCCAAAGTAACTAGATATGATAGAGTATTGCAAATACCTATACATATATACACATGATATTTTAAAATTAGAGTAAAATACAAGGGTATTTAATAAATTTATAATACAATCAGAGTGGATGAACCCTTCTCCAACTCCATCCCAAACCCCCCTGTTGAGGTTTTAACCTTTTTCCAAACTCGAGCCTATCCATATATCTTGTACTTGTGCTATTAGGGGTGATCGAGATGGGGTAGATGCCGAGCCCGGTCAAATTTTCATACTTATGCATAATGAGTGCAATGCTTCTAATTAGATTAAATGAAAAGATCAGTTTTCTTTTTTTGAAACAATAGAGGTAAAATTACTTTGTGACTATTTTTTTAACAATTTGAAGAAGTATAAAACGATCATTTTTTTTTTTATATATATAAAAGGTGAAATTACTTTGTGACTATTGTTTTTAACAACTTGAAGAGTTATAAAACTATAAATCAAGAGGATGTAAGGAAAATCATATCTGGTTCTTTGTTATCTTGAAAAGATTGATCATACTAAAGTAACATGGATATTCATAATTGCAATAAATCATATCTAGTGATTACTGAGGGTGGTTTTCTAACTTCAAATGACCATTAGAGATAAATCAATGTGCATTGTACTTGAACAACTGTTAGACCAACTTAATTATGAACATGCTTTGTATCACTGTTGGATTAATTCATCTAGAATGTATGTCCCACTTACCTTTTTTTTTTAAACAAAAAAATAGGATTGAAATAACTATCTAATCCTAGTTACCAAACTTCACATAGTTTGAAGATATTCTAGTGAAATACCATCACTTTTTTTCTTCAAATATATATTTGGGACATTCAGCCATACGGTTCATTAATAAGTTAAAAATTAAGACCAGGTTCAGTACCAAATATTTTAACCCCATGAGTTCATGAATAATTTCACATGGTTTGAAGATATTTTGGTGAAATACCATCACTTTTCTTCTTCAAATATATATTTGGGGCATTCGGTCACGTAATTCACTAATAAGTTAAAAACTGATGTCAGGTTCAACACCAAATATCTTAACCCCATAAGTTCATGAATAATTTTAAGACAAAAACACTCTTCAATTCATTTAATCGTATATCTGTCACAGGAATTACTATCGAAAGTTTTTATAAATTTTAAAATTCAATAACTTACAAAATATAAATTTATTTAAAAATAATATATGTTTGGATCTAAAAATTGAGATCTATCAAACAAGATTTATATTGTCCATGAAATTTTGAAAAAAAAATCAATTTAGACAGTGAAATTTCATTATTTTTAGGCAAAACGGTGGAAATTGTGAGAGAGAGGCAATGAAATTTCACTTCTTCTAACAAAACAATGTAATTTAATTTTTTTTATATAACCTTTATTTTGGATGCCAGAACCATGTGTGTGGATTAATTTGCAAAGACTACTACAATTCAAATATGTAAGTGATTAAAAAATTTTAGTTAAACATGTGTATAATTAAAGAATTATAGTTTTTAATACAATCAATGTGTTATAATAACACACAGACTAAACAATGAAATTTCATTGCGTCTTTATAATACAATCAAGTCTATTCTTTGATCAACCTTTATTTTATATGCTAAAATTAAGTGAGTGGACTAATTTGAAAAGAGTATTGTAATTTAAACATATTAGTGACTAAAAAGTTAGTTCCTAATACAATCAAGGTTTTATTCAAACATATAAACTAAACAGAGACATTTCACTATATTGATTATTGAATTTGTCACTATCCCTTTGTGTATTTCTCAAAAGAAAGAGACAGTAAAACCAAAATACAAAACATATAAACCAAAATAGTGAAGTTTAGCTTAAAAACACAACACTCATAGACTTGCAAATGACCACCTTCAATACCTTATACATCCTCTTGACTTGATAATCTATTTTGTTATTATAAGATGTCTAGCAAACTCAATATATGAATAACACACTCAAAGAATAAAATGAAATTTTGTTGTGTTTTTTAGTCAGCTGGGAAGGATACCAAACAGGTTGAATAAGTAATTGTCAAGAAACACTGTGAAATTTCAACGTTCATAAACATTGATATTATACTGTCCAATGAAACATTGAAAATTTTCATTGTTTTTACTTTTTCATTCATTTTTTGTAACCACAAAAGTATTGAAGAAACACAATTAAGATAACTAAAATTTTAGAAATGAACATTTTCATGACGTATAAGATTTATCTAATCAAATTGATAATGAAATTTCACTCTAATGAAATAATGAAACTTCACTGTTTCTTTATTACCTTTGTGAATCTTATGATTTTTAGTGATATTAATTCAAAAAATAAGTGATTTTCAGAAGGAAAGAATCAGTTTGCACATTAACTATTAGGGGAGAAAAGGAAAAAAAAACATCATGTTCTAAAAACACAATGAAATTTCACTATACAATGAAACATTGAAATTTCATTGTTTTTGCTTTTTCATTCATTTTTTGCAACCACAAAATGATAGAGAAACACAATTAAGATAACTAAGTTTTTTGAAACAAACATTTTCATGACAAAAAGTAGTTATACGGTGAATTGAAAGCAAAATTTCACCTACCATGTTGTAACCACCTACACTGGATGGAAATAATTTGTAATAGTAAGATCACTCTCTAGCACACAAATGATGTCTTGATCTTTAAATACCATATCAATTCTAATGTTTTGATATTTGACTAATGGGGTTTGTAAGATATGTAGCTTCTTTTTCACATAACTTACGTTGGTCAAACAAATAAAAATATCAAATGGTTTGACGATGGTGGGTGATCGATTCGCCAAACAAGACATTTTGTGACAATGATAATGGTGGGCTGATGATGTTAAATCACAAACCTTAAATGATAGAAATAGAAAATAATAGAGATTAGAAACGTATTAGGGATTAATCGATCTATAAATAATGAGAAGATGGCAGAGGCGTGTGTGAAGATGCACTAAATAGATCAAGATGAATTCAATCGCATGCATCCGAAGACTGAATGTAAACAGAGAATAACTGAAGAGATAATGATATAGAGAATAGGGAACGACAGAGATAGGAGCTAGGGATTGGTCGTAGAAAGAGGGTAAACAGATCATTTATAAAATATAAAGAATATCACGTAATCATAGATGGACCTTAACTCAAAAAACCTACAAGACTGTGTGGACTTCAAACACTAAATTAAATAGGCGCGCCCTTACACTGCAATTGAGTCTAAAAAATAAACTCATGATTAATTATCCCTATATATTTTGTAGTACTTTTCTTCATTCTCCTCTTTATTTTTGGTGAATTTTCTTCATTCCTTTTTACAATCCTTGCAACCATTGGTTTTTCCAAGGAATAATTCTTAAATTCTTTTGGTTCAAGAATTTAGTGAGAAAAAGGAAAACAAAAGGAGAAGGAAAATCATTTTCTCTCATACTTTCCCTTTTATTTAACAAAATTGGAAACTAAAGATTATTCAAAAATAGTTGGGAACTAGAAAAGAAAAAGGAAATAACTTGTGAAATTCAAAAAAAAAAAAAAAATACTTTCTTTCGTATTTTCATTCGCTTCTTGTTTTATAGAATAATCAAACTAGAAAATATGTTTTAACATTATTTTTCTTTACTAATTCTATGAACTAAATAGAGCCTTAATAATTCCTATATTTGCATAATTGAGGATGGAAAACCTTTTTTTGAAGGCCTAGCCAATCGTGAGGGTTGGTGGTTATAATTCCTCCTAATCCCCTTTCCCTTGACTTAGCAGGAATTTGAACCTACTCTTTTCTCTAAGAATGAGTAAGTAATATCACTGAAATATTGCGCGCTTCATATAGGCAAATGTTGAGAACTACGAAACAAGCAATTTTCAATTGATATAACCCATTTTTTTTTTTTTTTTTCCTTTTGTAAGTATATATCCTACCATTAGATTTCTTTCAAGAGTAATGTTAAGTATCTTCAATTTGTAAGTAAATACAAACAACAACTTACATTCAAGTGGTCCGGGTGTTTGGACACTAGAGTTCCCTGCCCTACAAACTAGGGAATATGCCATGTTAAAATTGAATAAATTCAATATTCTTTACTGTAAAGTTGAGTTTATTTTAAATTGGACAATAATATATATCTTTTTATAACAAGTTTAAAAATATATGATGTATATATAATTTTCTTTATGAATGTGAATGGGAAGTGTTGGTGTATGTGTTGGAAATTAGGTGATTGATAAAAATAAGAGCAAATTAATGCTCAATAATTCTATTGCTTAATTAATTTTATATATTTCAAGACTATTAATTATTAGAGGGATAACTATATATTTAAAAAAGTATAAGTTTAAGACCCAATTAAGATTTATAAATAGATTCATTAATTAATAAATTATAAAATAAATGTTTTCACTCCTCAGGGAAACTGAAATTTTAAAACCAAATATTAATTTAATCAGCCAAAATAAACAATATTGGAATAAGTTAGAAGGAATTAATTCGAACAATATGAAGGATAATTTGACAAAAAGAACATTATCAAAAGTGATTCATATGAAAAGAAGAAGAACCAAAGAATGATACATGGTCCTAATAAAATTATGGAGAAATTTTGAGAATAAATTTGAAATTATATGTTAAATATGGTAATTAATAAAATCTTCTGAAGCCAAAAGAAATTTAATTAGATTCTTCGTGTATTCACATTATACAAATGGAACAGAAGTAAAAAAATATCCAAAATAATAATAATATTAATAATAATAGTAAATAGAGCCCCCTCCACATATTAAAATAAAAAACTGAAATTTACACATCCGGATGTGTGCGCAAGCACATGCATATAGACACATGTGTATGTGTATGTGTATGTGTGTATACATATAATATATATAGTCAAAATATTTGGTTGGTAAGGGAGAGGATCATGAGTAAACATATGGGGCCTGTCTCAATCATTCATCATGGAGAAATTAGGATGATTGAAAGACTGTAGGAAAAAGAAAAAAATTATAAATCTTACCCTAATAAAAATTGTCTACTAAAATGGGGAAAAACAATCCACAAAAAATCTGTTATTCAATTGATATTCAGCCGAAAGACAACCCACTATATGCGGGACAGTTAAATCGTGGGTCCCAAAACTGTAAAATTTCAACAGACGCTCATCCTGTGTGTAAGTGCCCATGTTTTTATCTGATCATGCAGCCACAAGACATGTATCCTATCATGCACATACACATACATGCATATATATAATATTCACATACTGGCATATATTATAGATATATAAATATACAAACTAAAATTGGAAATCCAGGTAACTCAAATGGAACCCTTCCTCTCCTCTCCCACGTTATGCAAAAATAGGAACTGCAAAGAATAAGGGTAACAACCAATACGATCAAAAGCAGACCAACATTCATTACACCAACAACCCCATTAATGGCATTAATGTTGATGAGATGATCACTGAAAAATATTTCTTACTATATATGTACATATAGAGATATAATTTATATAACAAATAAAGATATATATATTTCTTTAACAAAATCTCAGAATTACTAACTTTTCCATATACAAATGTAAGATTACTTGAAACATCTCCTGTGAAAGCAGTACTCCAGAAAAGCCTGACGAAGCATCATATATATTCATAAAATTAAAAAGGAAAAGGAAAAGGAAAAGGAAAAGAAAAAGAAAAGAAAATGGAAGGAAAATTTTGATGGCAAGCTTGAAAGAGAAATCAAGCTCGGTTTTTGTCTACTACTTATCTATTGTGTAGAGGATTTGGACCCGTGTAGACTTTTCTCTTTTCACCACCAAAAATATCGTCGCCATGTTTATAATCTGCATTTCCTTTCAAGCCATTAACAGGGTTCATCTCAGAACGAGACCCACCAGCTTTGAATCTGCTGAATTTGTAGCCATGTGCAAGACATGGAGTAGTCTCAGACTGTAACAACATGATGATCAGCAGAAGAAGAGACAGGCAAGCTGACAACTCTTTTCTCATACCCATTTGTTTCTTGTTGAGAGCCCAAGCCATGACATAGAATACCAAGAGTATGTAGTAGAAGGGGCACCTCTCTCTCTCCTATCGATCTTTCTCTCTCTAGAAGTGAAGAGAAATGGGTTTTGAGGTGGGGCTTTGTGAGATGACTGAGGACTAATTTATGGGGAAACTTTTTGTTTGGCTTCGTTTAGATGCCTTGAAGTTTGAAGAAGAGGCTAGTCAATGGGGGAAAGAGTCAACATGCATAGGGTTTGCTGCCTGTGTTTTTCAAATTTGGTGAAGTGGGTGTTATTGGAAACTTCTTTTGTTAGCGATTTCAGAGCCTAATTTTTGCTGGGAAAGCTCCACAAAACAGGCAGAGGGAGAGAGAGACACAGAGAGACAGAGAGAGAGAGATAGAGAGTTGCAGCAGCTTACTAGCTTGAAAGCTCAGCAAGGCCTCCTTTCAATCTTTATCAATCTTGGGTCATGTGAGATCATGATTTTCTTGGCTTTTCCTTTGCTTTGTTAGAGAGCGCCTTGAACTGTTGGTCAGAGTCTTCCCTACTCGTAAGTGAGAATGTCTCTCATACTCTATACCTTAATATATTGTTTATTCTAGGGAATGTTACCCTAAAGGAGTTTGCCTTTTTCAAAAAATTACAAAGGCAAGTATAAGAAATTTGCCCACTAAGGCTGTTGATTGTATCTGCAATAAACGTATTTTAATACCCTTTTCACGATAAACACACGAATACAATTTTTTTTCGGTGTAAAGATGACTAAAGTTTAACTCATAAAATGCCTGAAGTACGTAGCAAATATTTTTAATGAAAAATATAATATTAATTAATATTATTTTTATAAATAAATTTATTGATATATAAGAATTTATAAATCAGACAAAAATATTTAATTCTCAAAAAACTTTAAGTTATACAAAAAAATAATATTTAAAAAAACTAATCTACAAAATCTAAGAGTGAAAAAAATTTGAACTTAGCAGGGACAAAGATATGCATTAAATTTTTTTAAAAATATACAAGTAAAATTTTAAATTAAAAAAATTAAGGGGAACAGTTGACCCCTAGGTCTTCATTGATATTGTCCTTGAATATAAAAGAGTTAATGCCTTTTAGAGCCTTCAAAATGCTCGTAAATAAGGATATTATCTTTTTTTGATAACCGGATTTCTGGTTTAATTTGTGCATATCTTGACTAATCCTAAGACTCTAAACTTCTCATAAAATTTATTCCAAAAATTTACCATCCCACTACCAAATATGATGAAATTTCACCTTTTATTAAAAACATCACTGTAGCATATATAACTTGAAATTAAGTTTATAGCCTTGTCTTTCTTGAACTTGTCATTACAATTTACAAGATACAATATTCATAAACCATTATACTCTCTTCTTTTCATTTGTGTGTGTGTGTGTGTGTGTGTTTTGGTTCGAGTTTTGTGCTAAAATTGAAGTCCTAAAAATAGTATTACTACTCAAATATCGTAAGTTATAGCTAGGTAACCTCTAAATATATGAAAGCTCCACCAATAATACACCCAAATTAGTCAAAAAGAGGAGAAGCTTTTTTCATGGTAATCAAAGAGGAATATAACTAGTGTATTACACAAGTCCTTGCTATAATTATTATCCATTGTATATATATATTTTTAATCAATATAGGGGCTACCTGTTTTTGAACAGTACACCAAAGTGGTTTATAAGGTGCCTATAACTATCCAAAATGTGACCCTTCCACTAAATGATCCAGAATTTTCTTTTCCTCTTTTTTTTTTTCATAACATATCTCAACTTTACATGATAAAATTTCTGTTTGGGAGATAATAATAATAATAAGTAACTAAAAGTAAATATTGTTATTTACTTACAGAAGAAAGGATGGGTGATAAGAGAAATTAAGTAGAATTGCGTAACTGTTTTTTGTTTTTTTTTTTTTCTGGGGAGTATAGTGTTAAGTCTTGTATTCAAGGCATGGAAAAAATTTTCTTTTCAAATTTTTTTGGTACCTGCTCTTGGGTTATTTACCCAAAAAAAAAAAAAAGGGCTGCATTGTACTTTTGACCCAATCACTTTTGATAAGCATCTGAGTCAGATACAACAGGACATTAAACACATCAGCTTTAGTAATTTTTTCACAAGCCAATAACTACAGCCAAAAGCTGATGACTTTAACATTGAAAAATGGGATACTAAAACCTTCAGTAAATACTCCCATGCCAAGATTAGAGAAAATTTACAAGAAAATGATCCAACACTAAAAAAACCCTAAGAACATTGCAATGTCATTCCAAATCTAAGGTCCAAGAATAAGAAAAAAATGTGCATATAATACTACAGGTGAATTTTGTGCATGTGTATTTATGGTAGGTGTGTAAATTTGTATATGCAGATTGAGAAAATTCAGGTTGAAGTTGCTTCCTTTATTTTTTTTCTCTCTATTGGGCAAACAGATGAAATCAGAGAATTTGAAACTTGGTTTGTGTGAAAAAAATCATTTGTAAAAAGACCAAGACACACATAAGAGTTGGAGGTGGGCCAGAAAGTGGTAGGATGTGAAAATCAGAATGTATGTAGTGGTCACTTTCTTAGACGGAATGATGGTGTCTCTTGGTCACCTTTTATTCTTAGAAAAGAAATAACAACAGTACATGAAAGTCATTGACACTTTATGATTTTTACACCCAAAAAGGGCCCCAATAATCCTCATACCATACTAGTAAATGATAAAATCTGTTTCACAAACCTTGTATCATGGATTGCTTCCTTATGACAATCACCACTTCTTGGTTATTAACCATGATTTTCAGAATTAAATGTTTTCGAACTCATTCTAGTAGAAGATGCCATATTTTTTAGTTCATATGGGATTATTAGACTAATTAGGCTTGTTTTTGTTGCAAAAGTTTGTTGAGAACATGTATTTTGATGATGTATATTTGGAACACAAAGCATTAATCATCAATTTGATCTTGAATGTGCTTAAAGTCTATATGTCCACACTCAATTTATTGCACTATGACTTGTGATCTTTATGGACTAACAATGTTATGAAAATATAGTGTTTTGTTTGGCTTCAGATCACACTACACCATATAAGCTTTTTAGCCACGACAAAAAGCATAGCTTATAGTCATATAAATGTGGCTAATAATTATTACTGACGATAAATTTGTGTTGGCTAGTTAGTCGCTGAAAATAGTGTAGGCAAAACATTTCCAACGGAATGACCTTAACTGTCGGTAATAATAACTAATACCCATGCAACCAATTGGTAGGGAAAGATGACTATTACCAATGGTCTTAAATAGTCGCAAAAGCACCCCTTTTTTGTAACATAAGTGTTGGCAATATATGGACTTTTTGCAATGTTATAAAAGCATGACAATAAACCCCTTTTTTTGGCAATGCTATACAAGTGTTGCAATAGACCCTCTATTTCACAATACTATTTGAGCGTGGCAATAGACCCTCTTTTTGGCAACTGACCTTTTTTTGGCAACACTATTTGAGTGTGACAATAGACCCAATTTTTTGTGACATTTATAAAAGTGTGGCAAAACACTCAATTTTTTGTCATGAGAAATAAATCTTCATTAATTGACATTTGGGACAATGTTACTAGTCAGTAATAATTTTTTTTTGGAAAAAATCTTTCCCCGAAAAACTTGTCATCTAATAATACTAATAATCATAATCCATCACAATATCATAATGCTCAATGAAACAATCCTCTTGCATTGCCTTCTTGTCAAATACAATATACAAAATGTCATCTAATAATACTAACAATCATAATCCATCACAATATCATAACGCACAATGTAAAGATCTAAAAAATCAGGATAAATTTTTCATTTTTACCGGTATGACACTATTTATGCACTATTTGCTGGCCGGTAGGGAACTATACATGCATCATTTAGACATAAGTCATGTTTAGAAGCGTAATTTGAGTATGTCATAAAGAAAAATATGCTTAGAATGTTGAAATACACCTCCTTTAAGGATTTGAGCCCAATCGAAGATAGTTTGAAAAATAAACCAAAAAAGGCATCCCAAGTGGCCCGGGTGGACCCAGCCTCACCCGCCAACAAGCGAAAATAATGTTTTTTGGAAAAATATCATTTAAAATAATTTTAAAAACTTTGGCTAAAGCAGAATGTCGAATTGAGGCGTTTCGGGATGGGTTATAGTGTAACGGGGCCTCGCGACTCATTAAGGGCAAAATAATCTTTTTACCCCTTAGTCCTTTTAGTATTAATACAGTTCTTGAGAGTTAGAATTATCAAAAAATGCTGGAGAAAACACAGCAGGTCGTGCTTGGAGAGAAAATGTGAGAAAAACCTAGTTTCCCAACTTTCCACCTTCCAAAACTCATCTCTAGCCTTAGAATTTCACAAGGCTTCCTTCTAGGAAGTTGTTCCCCACCTCAAGGGCTATATTTCTTACTAATTGGTTTGGCTGCACAGCGAGCACAACTCCCTAGGGTTGAGAAAAACCCTTCTAGGTATGATATTTTGATAAGTAAAGAATAGAGTTAAGTTTAGGAGTGTTTTTATATGTTGATTGTATGACTTACATGCTTACTTATTGTTAGAAAACCACCTAGCATATAGTTACTTTGAAAACCTAGGGTTGGTACCTAGTGTACTTATGTATTCTTTAGGAATTTGGTGAATTAATGAACATGTAACTTGAATATATGTATAATTCATTGCATTCTAGCTTATGTTCATGCAGACAAAGTCTTGTAGTTTGAAAGTTATGGTTTGCTAAATGTATTGGTACTTTGTGTACTTGTGTAATCTTTGAGAATTTGGTAAGGTTGTGAATATGTAACATGATTATATGTGTAATTAATTGGATTATATGCTATGTTCATGTAGATAAAGTTTTGTGGTTTAAAAGTTATATCTTGCTTTATGTATGATGCATTATTTAAGGAACACTCCATGGATTTGATAAATGCCTCATTGAAATTGCATAGAAATTGGTGCTTGTGTTCCAATAGGGAAGGACCGTGAAGCGAGACATGGGTGTGACATAGAGGTGCATATGTGTGTCATGCATATTTTCATTGCATTGCATTGATGAATTGGAAGGCATGTAGCTTATAAATGTACATTTTGCACATGCCATACTTTAACTTTGTTCTTTATATTTGCATTATGTCATACAAGTAGTCGTACTTACCCTATATGGGATTACATATTACAGATGAGGCTCCCGGCACTTGAGACTGGATGAAGTCATTGGAGCACGGAGGGAAAAATGAATTTTGAAGTTTATTTGGCCTAAGGGTTACATTTTGTATGTATGGGTATAAGCCCAAATAACTTGTGTTTAATTTGGATAATAATGGACCATAGGCCTTGGGCCATTTTGTAATGTAAGGGCTTAAACCCAAATGACAAATAGAGTATTTTTGTTTAATGTGCATCACATGTATATGTTGGGAACAATGTAAGAAAAAAGACCATGACAAGGATTATATGCAAGTATGAATGTTAGTATATGAGGAATTAGGAAAGTAGGCATTGAGCCTTGAACTTACTTGAAAATGTAGGTGTATGTTAAATTTTTATAAACTTGTGGCCATCAAGTGAGGGTGGATTGTGCATGTACTTATATATATAAATTGTTGTAAAATATTAGGTGAAAAATGCTTAGAAAATAAAGGAGGCTATATCAAAATTTTGTGAATTAAAAATAGCTGTTAGGTGTGTAAAATGCCTATATATAAGTGGGAAAAGTGCCAAAAAGTGGGGGTTAAAAACCTTGAGGAAGTAGGTTAAAAATTGAAAAACAATCAGCTTGCAGAACTTTGGAAAAAAATTCAGAAAAGGGAAAAATCAGGTTGCAGTAAATACACTATAGCTACAGGAACTGGGTCAGCCAGCAGCCCACGCATCTGTCACACCCCACGCGCGTGCCCACGCCCATGTCCATGCCCCTCTCCGCACGAGTGCGCTTGCGCCACTACTTCCCATGTGCACCCAGCCTTCTTGCCCCCCCTTGCCACAGCCCTTGGCCACTTGCCTTGGGCTATGTTTGGTCAACCCTTAGGCCATGTTGGTTAACCACCTTGTGCCATGTTTGGCCAATCCTTTTGACCACCCTTTTGGGCCACGTTTGGCTACCCTTATGGGCCATGTTTGGCCACTTCCTTATACCACCTTAGGTAGGATTTCTGACCTATTCTTGGCCTACGTCTTAGGGCATTTGAGGCCCATTTGAGCCATTGTTCCAAGGGATATTTAGAGACATTTTGGGCTATCTTGGAGACCATTCTTGAACATGACTTGGACTAATTTTGACTATTGGTTGGGGGAGATATTTGATTGGCATTTGAAACACATCTTGGATAAGTCTAGTAGCGAATTTTCATTCTTAATTTTAGAAAAACATGGAAAAATAAATGTGTAATCAACTAAATCCGTTTAATGATCTTTTATTAATTTTTATTAATCCTTTTCCATTCACTCCCAAGGTTTTAGAAATTCAGGGCGTGACACATAATGAAACAATCCTTTTGCATTGCATTGTTGTCAAATACAATATACAAAATGGTAAAGGCTCGTACAAAATGAAGTCAAAATGGTAAAAACCTAGGACTCTTCAGGAGGTCCAATTAGGGAAGAGTCCTTCCAACCTGGAACAATGCTCCACCATCTACAATCCAAGCAAGCCAAACATCGAACCCAGAACCAACGAAGGTTGCAAAAGAAGTTGGCGAATCCTCGCACTCAAAACCAAGAGTTACAAAATACAAAATATCTCTTACAATCCACAATAAAACACTACAATAATCTCAAATACAACCTAACATCACTACAAAAACAAGATAGAACAATGACAAAATAAAAGACTCTACACATCCACATTTTTTTTTTCAAAAACAAGCACTATTTTTTTTTTCTATTCCATGTGTGTCATAGGCCCCTTAGGAAGGTGGAAAAACAATGGACTCCTACAAATGAATTGTTTGGTATGAAAATAATTAGTAAAAGCTTGGAAAAATAATGAAACAAATTAGTAAAGGCCACTTGTCTATTAAAAAAAAATCAATAATAGTAAAGGCCTGAAAGATAATCAAAATGATCAAATGCCTCCCACTAGACCAACTGGTTAAATAAAAATATAGGAACAAGTGAGATCATAAGTCTGAACAATTGAATGATTATAACCAAACGATTAGTTAAAAGAAAAATACCAAATTTATTGACAGGGTTAAACGAATTGAATGATTAAACCATAATTACTGAAAGGAATCGATCGGACGATTGGTCCCAAGAAGCATTTATGATCGGACGATTGGAAAGGCTCAATTGGCTAACCAATTCATAGTCAACTAGTCATTGGGCTAGTTGACTATATATTGGATAGAGAAATTTTTAGCTATTTCTCTACATTTTCAAGATCTGCTATATAAAGGACTCAAAAAAAACTTAAATGAAGAGAAGAAAACATTGACTATTGATCACTAAAAATGATTTGGAGTTCCAAATTTCAAATCCAACAAGAAGAGAATCATTTATTCACTTTCAAATCAGTCAAAGCCTTAAATGAAAAGACAAAGAATCATCTTTCTACTCATTATAAAACCTCTCTTTGTTATTTTTCATTTGTTAGTATATCTTTCTTATTGAAGACCGTTGTTGTTATATTTACTTCACTTAAAACTTGTGATTCGAAAATCGAGCTCCAAATTTATTGGTGGTTGTTATTGAAAAAGGTGTAAAGAGGCAAAGCTCTGCATCAATAGTTATAGTGAATTTTGAGGATTGAATCGAAGATTGACACTGAAAAATCGATGTAGGTTAAGTTGAACACAAAACCACTAAAAGAATTTTGTGTTCTTATGTGCTTTATTCTTTCATTTACTTTTTGTGTTCACACAATCTTCATAAAAGGGGTAAAAGTAAAAATTGCGTATTGTAAGTCAAATAAAACCTATTCAAGCTCTCTAGATTGCTTCTTCGAACGTGCTTGGATGCCACCCAAAATTATGATTTTAATCCTTAATTAGTAAGGTAATTAATATGGTGGGGTTCAATGATTTTTCCTAGAGATGTTATAAAATGTATTGTTATAAAGTCAATAGAAAAATGGGTAAATTACATTGACCTCTCCTGAGGTTTTTAACAATTGCAGATGACACCCCTTATCAGTCTTATCGGATGGACGGAGGTATCGAAATAATTAAAAAGACATATTTACCCACATAAATAAATATTTATATATAATAAAATAATAATATGAGTCAAATAATCCAAAGTTTTTTCCTTCTAAATGAGAGAATATAATGTACGTATATACATATATACACACATTTAAGAGAAAATTAGAGAAACCCTAAGTACTCTCAACACATAGAGCTTGCGCCATTGTCAAAGCCATTGGCAACAGTACCATCCCCATCATCGCTGTGTCTGTCAACGACACTCTAAAGATCCCATGATGCCTACAATAACATGAAAGTGGAGACCACAAAAAAGGGCTCATGCTAGTGTGGACCCTACGCGGTAGTGTTGGGGTCATTTAATGTGATTGTCGGCAATTATAACACCCCGACCCGAAGTGTAACACCCGACCCGAGATAAACCGGATCAACCAGTGTAAAACTGACTTGTAAACCGAACACGTATTGTAATGAGATAGATGTACAATTTTGAGAATATACACGATGTCAAACACAATGTGATTTATAGGCAATCCCGAGTGCCCCGGGAACACTCGTACGAGGAATCAGACTGTATGGAGAAACGTGTCCATAGACACGTGCAGGTATGTATACGTGTAGGAATATGAATACAATATGTATATATGAGTATACATGTATATATACATATATATAATGAGTATATCTAAGCATATATATATATATATACGTGTAACATTGTGTGTATGTATGTGTGTGTATATAACCGTATATATATATATAAGCATATATATATATATATACGTGTAATAGCATGTGTATATATAACCGTATATATATACACACACACATATATATATATATATATATAAGCATATATATACGTGTAATGGTGTGTGTATATAGAACTGTATATATATATACACACACACACACATATATATATAAGCATATATATATATATACGTGTAATAGTGCATGTATATATAACCGTATATATATATACACACACACTGTTACACGAATATATATATATATATATATATATATAAAGAGAGAAAGGGTAGAAAAGGGGAGGTCGATAGTGCTGTGAGTAAGGTGGAGGTGAGTAGTGTGTGTTTTATATATATATATATATGTATATAATATATAAAATATCAAGAAACAATTAATGCCTAAGGTTAAAAGAATTCAGAAACAAAAAAAAAAAAATCAAGGGAAAGAAGGAAGGAGAGAGGAAGAAGCTGAGAGTGAAGGGCGGTGGAAATGTGGTTATAAATAGGTGTTGAAGTGTTAGAGAAAATTAGAAATAAAAACAAGAGAAAAAAAGATAGAAATTGAAGCTTTAAGATTCACAAGTGAAGCAAGGAAGAAAAGTAAAGAAAAGGAGGGGGAAACTGCGAGCCAAAAGTTCAACCAAAATAAGAAAATTCAGATATTTGTTTTTGAAATTCAAAGCATGAAAGCATGATTTAGTTGTAGGGTCTAAGAGAGCATGTTATAAGGATCATTTTGCAAAAAGAATCATTGAATATGGTTTAGAAATGAAAGAGAGAGATAGCTAGTTGCAGGTTGGTAGTAATAATCGAAAGGTTGTAATTTTATGTGTAAAACTTGAAGTAAACAATGAGGAATTGTTCCGCTTTAGTGCAGAAAGGAAATAGGGGAAGAATTGGGTTGAAACAGTGACCCAAAAGCCACGAAATAGGGATTTTATAGCTCACCAAAAAATTGGGTTCTCGCCGGAGACCCACTGTTTTCCTCTATTCATGAAGTTGGGTTAGGTGATTTGAAAAACTAAGCCTATGGTTGTGATCCTCATGAAATTTGGAAGAAAACCTCATTGGTTTTAGGTTGAAAAGTGATCGAAAAAAGATCACCAGCACTGGAGACCCACCGGAGAAAAAGAACAGTAACAGGGTTTGGGTCAGGGTCGGTTCGGGTCCGCGTCCGACCCACTTGCACATATGACATGTTCAATACTGTGTCGTTTTGGTATTATGATTTAAATGTGATTGGGTGTGTTTGGAAACAAGGTTAATAAATTGATTTAAAAGCCTAAATTGAAACAAGGATATCCTTTCCTAATTTTGTGGACTTGTCCATTTTTTGGCTATTTGAATTAGGAATAGTAAATTATGAAATTTAGATTTGGCCCAAATGTTTTGGAAATATAACTAAGGCCCAAGACTTATGTGTAATTTTGAAATGACCCAAACTAATTAAATTAAAATATTTAATTAAATATTTTATAAAAAAAGAAATTACCAAAATGCTCCTAAGTCAAATATGAGTTAAACAAACTCTGATTAAAATAAATGAACAGTAAATTTTTATTATTTCAGGCATTCTGAACTCAACGGTGAAGTTCAATTTAAAAAAAAATAGGCCCTGAGAAATAAAGACATGCAAAAGTGTAAAATGACCATTTTGCCCTTTTCAGTACAGAAGTTCGAATGGAAGTCCGTAAAAGCCTAAACCGACTTTCTTCGACATTCCGGACTCAATAGTAGAGTCCATTTTAGCAAATGAGATACTTGTAGAAATGATATATAAAATTTGATGAATAACATAGACTATGTATAAAAAATAGACTGAGATGTGTTTCTTGAATAATAGGAACGTCAAAGGGGAAAGAGAAAGAAGTATGACTTCCTAAGAAATACAGTAAGGGTAATGTCAGATCCCCGAACCCCACCCTACATGGATGTTGAGGACGTGATGCTAGTTAGTCGCCACGCGACCAACCTGAAGGCAAATTCTAAACTTTTCGGTGAATTGCACTCCGACTGTAGGGTCAGATGCAGCAGAATTTAAAACCCTTTTTTTTGTCAAGGGAATGCAACTCATGTATCCACCATAAGGGTATGTACCACAGAGTAAGTCTAAATCCAAAACAGCTAATAATTCTAAGTTCAGAGCATATCTATAAGCAGGCATATAACAACAGAGCAGATCTAATATCTCTAGAGTACAATTCATTCCCATGAGCCATGTTTATGTATCCAGTGCATATAAATCAAGTTAGCCGTATCATATCACTCACATGAATAAATAGATTCAATCCACAATAATCCAGTCACCACAGATCTGTGCCATCAGATCCTCTACTTGAAGCGTCACTCGGCCTATCATGTCATATCATAGGGCCTTCTCATCCACTAGAGATAATTCCTGAAAAATGTTAGGGAATGGGGTGAGCTTCGAAAAGCCCAATGAGTAACACAGGTTCCTTGTCATGGGTTTCAAACCCGTTCTTGTTTATAAATCACAAGGATAGTTCAATCACTTTAGAATAACAGTTTTGTAAATCTACTTTGAATGCAGTTTAAGTAGAGTAAAATGGGACTGAACTAAACGGAACAACAATTCAGGACGGACAGAACAATACATGATGCCAATGTATCAACAAGAGTATAGGCAATTAAATCAAATGATAGAACAGATCAGTACTGAGCGGAACATAACAGAGCATAACAACAAGATGTCAATTAGGCACATAATCAAGCCTACTTATGCTAGACTGCTCATAACAAGAATGGTAAGACACAACATAGCAGAACAAAACCAGACAGACCATATAATGGAACAAGACAGACCAAACAAAACAATAGAGTAGGACGGGACAAATCATGCCACGTGTAATGCAGTACAAAAGTTTGCATTTAAAAACATGCATTCAGATAGTATAACATTCAAAACTGTATAGTGCATCAAAATACAATATCTAGACAGTAATTTATACACCAGGTCAGAAGTTCCAAGTTACTCACACGGTATAGCATACAAAACTGTGCAATGCATTAAAACATAGTAGTTAGACAGTATAACTTGTACACCAAGTCAAGAATCCAGACAGATCATAACGGAATCGAACGGATCAAAACATTAGTCAAAGCAAGACATATCATCAACGGACAAATCATAACAGAACTGGACCATATATCAATCAAGACAGACAGATCATTAACAGACGGAACATAACGGAATCGGACGGAACAAAACATCAGTCAAAACACAAGCTTATGATCAAAGACAGAGGCATATCGCTAACGGGTAGGACATAACGGTACTGAACCATATATCAATCAAACAGACATATCATCAATGGACAGATCATAACAGAACTGGACCATATATTAATCAAGACAGACAGATCATTAACGGATGGAACATAACGGAATCGGACGAAACAAAACATCAGTCAAAGCAAGGCATATCATTAGCGGACAGATCATAATGGAACTGGACCATATATCAATCAAGGCAGACACTTTATCAACAGACGGAACATAACGGAATCAGACGAAACAAAACGCCAGTCAAAGGCATAGGCATACGATCAAGGACAGAGGCATAACATTAGCGGGCAGAATACAACGGTACTAAGCGAAAACCCTATATCCATTGATTTAAGGATGAATTCATATCATGTTTGATGTGGTACAAAAGGGTATACATTAAGTATATGCTTTTAAACAGTATAACGTACAAAGCAGTACAGTGCATCAAAATACGGTATCTAGACAGTAACTTATACACCAAGTCCGGAGTCTAGGTTACTCACAAACTTTACGCTTATCTCCTTGCATAGATAATCTGATAACCTCCAGGTAAGTCAGGCATCTCCATGTATATCCTGAACAGTAATCATCAATCATAGACAGACCAGAATTCATCCATTCAGGTCTTATTCGTCATCTTAGGTGTCTATCGGATTACCTAAGATAGCCTATTAGCCTATCGCCCTTTCACTGGGTCTCACCCGAGGCTATTTCATTCTTTAATTAGGGTTAGCAGTTATCAGGATTATAATTTCAGTCATTTAGACTTCAATCGTTATCAGTTAAGCACTTATTTGACCTTAGGGGCAAAATGGTAATTTTGCCATTCTTGTCCCAAACTCTGTCATGGTCCTCAGAATAGTCTACATATCTTATGTGTGAAGTTCTAAGTCTCTTAGACTTAAATCGGTATCAGTTAGATACGTTTTTAATCCTAGGGGAAAAATGGTAATTTTGCCATTCTTGTCCCAGACCCTGTCGTGATCTTCAGAATAGTCTTTATATCTTAAATATAAAGTTCTAGGTCCTTTGGACTCCAATTGTTATTAGTTAGGTTCTTTATTAACTCTAGGGGCAAAATGGTAATTTTTCCATTCTTATTCCGGACCCTATTGGGGTCCTCGGAATATCCCATATATCGTATATATAAGGTTTTAAGTCTTTTGGACTTCATTTGGTATCTGCTTTAGATCATCGGGACACATCGGTCATTTCTCATTTTACGCTCTAACTGTTTTGGAGTATTATTTAGCCCTTTGATTTTCATAATTACGCTTATGATAATTTATCAGATCAGATTAACCTTTTTCTCGACCTCTACTTTGCACTTACCGTGCTTAGAGGTATTTTGGTCATTTTACATTTCGTGAGATTTTGACTCTGATTCGTCATCTAATCATGTATACAGTTTCACCAGCATCTGGGCTCCTATCGGTATCAGTTCCGTCCTAATCGGACTTCATTTAGGTCTGGTATAGCATCAGGGGCATTTTGGTAATTTCACACTTTGTGAGATTCTGACCCTGATTCATCATTTAGTCAAGTATACAGTTTCACAAGTGTTCGGGTTTCTATCGGTATCAGTTTCGTCTCAATCGGATGTCATTTGGGCTTCGTACGGTATCAGGGGTAATTTGGTAATTTCATGCGTCATATTTTTCGGCACTTTAGTTCATGAAATAGACCTCACCATTGGGTCCAGAGTGTTCGACATAGTTAAATTGGACTATTTGTTATGTTTAATTGGCCCT
This sequence comes from Nyssa sinensis, assembly GCA_008638375.1. Lineage (NCBI taxonomy): Eukaryota > Viridiplantae > Streptophyta > Magnoliopsida > Cornales > Nyssaceae > Nyssa > Nyssa sinensis. The sequence goes on along the minus strand of CM018051.1, from coordinate 22,821,325 downwards.
AGGTATCATCAAGGGTAATTCAGTCATTTATAATTTATGTGTGTATTTTTTGGGACTTTGGTTCATTAAACGGACCTCACCGTTGAGTCCAGATTGCCCGACATAATCAAAATAGACTGTCTTTTATTCTTATTCGGGTCTGGGTACCATCAGGGGTAGTACAGTCATTTGTCACTTACAGGTTTGTATTTTTCGGGACTTAATTTCCCAAATCGGACTCTACCATTGAGTCCGGAATGCTTAAAATAGTGAAAATATACTATTTATTTAATTTATTTAGACTCCGTTTGACATATTTAATGTCCAGGAGTAAAATTGTAATTTTACCTATTTAATAAAATAATTAAAATAATTATTTTATTATTTATTAATTTTTTAGGGGCTCAAATGAACAGTTTCTCAAAAATCTAGGCCACTGTACAATATTCCAAAACAGTTGAGGTTAGACTGTAATATCAGAAAACATTTGGGGGTCAAAACAGAATTTTATAATTTAAGGGTTTAGACCAAAGGGTTCTAGGGTTCAAGAATTGAACTAGTCCAAAATTCTATCAAACCAACCAGTTCACTGACCTTGGAAAACTGGAATAGCATATTCTAATTAACCCCAATTTGGCCCCTATCCGTATTTAGGTTAACCAATTTCCTGATTTTAATTTTTTATATCCGTATCCAAACAGGCCGAATTCAATTTTTAAATTAAAACATCCCAACATCAAAACGGTGCAGTTTCATTAATGGGGTGGCACGCTCGCAAGTCGACACGTGTCCGAGTCGACTCGGCCTAACTCGAACGAGTTGGCGAGTCAACTTCATCTTCCCCATCGTCTTTTCCCCGTTTGCCCTAGTTGCAGGGAATTTCTTTTCCATTTTCGTGACATTTCAGGTACTGATTCTCTCTGTTTTTGCTTCTAAAACATTCCTAGAAGCTTAATCAAACTTTTGGCATGAGTTTAGAGCCTCGAATCTAAGGATTGAGCTCTGTTTAGCCCGATTATCGTGAGGGGTTTCAGTTCGGTCATACAGCCTCATTTCTCAACCAAATCGCATGAGGTTTGGTTCTTTGTGATCCATGCAACAGGGGTTTCATTTCTTCATCAATAAAACTGGATTTAGAAGTTTATTTTAGAGTTTGGGTTTCTTGGCCAAAAGCAATACCTTCAATTTTGAGAGTTCAAACCTAGGTTTCTAGGTCGCGGATGGTGATATTCGAGATCCTAGAAGGGTCTAGTTCATGTATTGACATACAGAGGGTCGTCTGGTTGAGGTCGATTCAGACTTGCAACTCAAGGTCTATCCATGGAGGTTTTGCTACAGTTTTGGGGTTTCTGAGCTTATCCGACCCTCTCAGTTAGTCTATAACAACCCTAAGCCTCACAGTAGCTCATTTACACAATCTATATGAATTAAAACTATCAGAACAGTATCAAAAATTTAAACAGAAAATTTTTGCAGTTTTTGGGTGTTTTACCTTCAAAAATCAAATCCTGCACCTCTTAGGTTCAGTTGACAGTCACTCTCAGGTATGCCTCAGTCCAGTCGTGCCCCTCAGTTCTCCTCTCTTCCTTTGGTGCATCTCCATGAAGACACACTCTTTGTGTATGTCTTCTCACTCTAAGGTTCTCTCTCTCTCTAACCCTCTCTTCCTCTATGTCAGTTTACAGGATTATTGCAGGTCTGATTTCCCTCCAAATGGAGACTTGTAAACATCAGATTTCTTGTTCAATACGTCTCCCAAGCCTATAATTGATTTGTACGAATTTTGGTTGGGAGAAGATGAAATCATGGGGTGAGAGGGGCATGATGGTCTATGGGGCATAGGGGTGACGCATGCTGATGTGTTGTATGCTTGGTGATTGGTCACTTGGGAGGTGGCTAAATCAGATTTGTACTTATATATATATCTTTGTACATTTGTATATAAAGATGCCCCTAGCCTAGTTGGTAACTTTTTGAATGAAATTTCTTTGCCTCCATAGGTCAAGGGTTCAATTCCCCTTGGCCACTCTTTTGGCCATTTTCCACCATTTTAGGCTAAGGCCTCGTTTGGCAGACGCGATAATTCAGTTTCAATGTTTCCTACCTAACTTTCATTCCGTAGCTCCTTTTTCAATGCGGTTTGTTCCGAGAGTTTCGTATTTCAGTTATCTTTAGTGTCACAGGCTCCGTGTCATTTATTATTTATTTCGGATTTCTGTAGTTAGCTAATTCGAGTTCCGTCAGTGCTAAAATGACATTATTTCACCTAATTAATTGATAATTAGGTTCGGGCATCACACCCTCTTCTCAGACATATTTAATTACTTTGTTGGTCTATCACGACCGCCGAGAGATTATGATTAATTCCCTTAATCATTCTTTAAATCGGAACTAATTAATAATTAGTAAATTAATTATTAATTATACAGGGTCGGGGTGTTACAGGTAAGTAAAATCCGATTTCTGCATGTGGTAAAGTTCTAGCCATGCCACATAATTATTTCTTGTTACTGCCAAAACTTGTATTCCTTTATACATTCAGATGTTATTGATTCACATTTCGATGATTATTCTATCTTGTGAATATTGTTAAATGAATTCTATATCTTGATCATGTGATTATTATACATCTTTATATCAGGCCTAGAGAGGCAATAGTTCTTTATGTGAGAATGAGAATATTCCACATTTTTATATTCTGAGTGGAATTATGATCTTGATATATTATTCATACCCGAAGTTGTGATCAGGTCATAATGTCCATCATATTCAAGATGAAGCGTCTAAGTGGGACGATATATAAAATTGAGCTCCTAATGCTATTTATGCAGTCCGAAAGTTGGCGTACCTACGGGGTCAAGCACTCGAAAGGGGGTGTTGAATATGCACAATGATAGGGTATGCTGGGCCCTATCAAATTCCATCCATTAAATTTGAGGCTCAAATCTATTATTGCATTCATTTGGATGGTCATGTTACATTTCAGTTAGTGATCATATGTTTGCCAGAACATCTCTCATATTGAGCAGTTATCTATTATTGTGGCAGTATATTTATTGGTTAAGCCAGATCTCTATTGATGATTTATATACTCGATATCGTTGGATATTTATTGTTTTTGCTATCATGGGGTGTGCCTTAGGCTCGAGGGGTCAGTTCAGTTGCTTCACATTTTGTGACTTGCTATTGTGACATCTTGTTCTCTTGATTGGCTATCATATTGGCATAACCTTGTTTATCTTGGTTTGTGAACTTTCTTATATTGACTTTGACCCATGGCAGAGCAAAGGGATTTACTTACTAGGCTAAGTTAGCTTATTACAGATTTATTCTGACTATTTTAGGTAGGGACGCCGTAGTTTGAGAGTAGGGATTGAGATCCCAAACAGGCGTAGAGTTGTTGCAGATATATATATTGCAAGGATATTTTGATAGTGAAGTATAGTGCTTGTCTTGTATTCTCCCATCACCCCACGTCCTAGGGACAGTTATGTTTTAGAGTTTTTGAGTCTGTATATTTAGGAACTCTAGTATTATAAATGCAAAAATTTTATTTAGTCTTCCGGTGTATATTTAATCATTGATTGCATGTTAATAACACTTACATATTTATGTTAAGGTTAAAGGAAAAATTCGGTTCGGCAAATGGGTTAGGCCTGGGTTGCGATGCTAGATTTGCATAGGGTAGGTTCCGGGCCGTGACAGCGTGGTATTAGAGCTCTAGGTTTGAAAACCACTAAGTAAAGAAGAAAAGTAAGATAGGACTAAGAGTACTTATACTGTCAATGTCACGCCCCAAATTTTCACAAACTCGAGGGGTGAGTGAAATGAAAGAAGAAAAGTAAGTGAAGGTGAATTTAGTTGATTATGCATTCATTCCCCCATGTTTTCCCCAAAATTAGAAATGAAGACTTGTTATTTAACTTAACTAAAATGGTCTCCTAATGTCACTCAAACTTCCCTCCCAATTAATGTTCAAAATAGTTTAAGTCATATTAAAAAATGGCTCCTAAAACAGTCCCAAAGTCTCTTTAAACAAGCCTTGAAATAATGGCCCAAATAGGCCCCCAAATGTCCTAAGACATAGGCCAAGAATAGGTCAAAAAGTCCACCAACAATTATCTAAGGAAGTGACCAAATATGGCCCATAAGAGTGGCCAAACATAACTCAATAGAGGGGGCCAAACGTGGCCCAAAAAGGTGACCAAAAATAGCCCAAGAGGGTGGCCAAACATGGCCCAAAGGTTGGCCAAAAATGGCCCAATATGGTGCCCAAACATGGTCCAAAAACGTACCCAAACATAGCTAAAAAAGGTAGCCAAAAAGGGTAAGTGTCAGAGGGTGCAACAGGCTGTCGCGCATTAGGCTGCAGTGGCACAAGCACAGGGCATGCAGGGGTGCAGCAGGGTGCGGCATGCAGGGGCGCAGTAGGGTGCGGCATGGCATGGCACCCATGTGCGGGGGCGCGCGGCTGGGCTACGAGGCTGGGCTGTCATGGGCTATTTTCTGCATTTTCACTGTAGCTAGCTGCGGCTGATTTTTTCTATTTCTGAATTTTTTACTGTAGCGACTGCGGCTAAATTTCTCTATTTCCCTAATTTTTTTCCCAAGTTTTAAAGGCTACTTTTTCCCATTTTTAGCCCACTTCTTCAAGGTTTTTAACCTCCCATTTTGGGCACTTTTCTCACCTATTTAAATGGTTTTTTACACACTTAATTCCCCCTTTAATTTCACAAAATTTTTGACATAACTTCCTTTGTTTTCTAAGCATTTTTCTACCTAATATTTTGCAACCGTTCATATATATATATATATAAACAAATCACAATCCATCCTCACTCGATGGCCACAATTCATGGAAATTAAACATACATTTATTTCTTTCAACATATATATATGTAAGGCACATTAAACAAACATATCCCACATGTCATTTGGGCTTAAGCCCTTACATTACAAATTTGGCCCAAGGCCTATAGTTCACCATTTTTTCAAATTAAAATACAAGTCTTTCGGGCTTATGTCCATAAATAAAAAATATGCCCCAAGGGCTAAATATCCTTTCAAGTTCTTTTCCCCTCCTTCCTTCAAGACTTCATCAAGTCTCAAGTACCGGGAGCCTCATCTGTAATATGATATCCCACGAGGGGTCAGCTCAACTGCTGGTATGACATAATGCTAATGCAAGAAATAAAGTTAAGGCGTTGTATGTGCAAGTGTACATTTATAATCTACATGCCTTTCAATTCATTAATACGATGCATTAGTAATATGCATGACACACCCATGTAAACTCTATGCCACACCCATGTCTCGTTTCATGGATTGCTCCCGTTAGTTAGCGAGTACCAAAGCCTGTGTTCACGAATCGCTCCCGTTGGATAAGCAGGCACCAATGCAATGGCCAATTTTGGGTTTTTCACCACAGGATCTACACCCTCATAATGCATAGCACCAAGTGCTCAACCCACACTATGTTTTCAAGGAATCACACCATGCCAGTATGCTTTGATTTCACCATGTAATAATGCAATTTGAATGAAGCATTTTATCAAATACATGGAGCATGTTTTAAATAATGCAATGTACTTAAAACAACTATAACTTTTTTATCACAAAACTTTGTCTACATGAACCTAACATGTAATCCAATCAATTTCACATATAAACACATTACATAGTCATAACCTTAACAATTTCTCAAAGATCATAAAATACATAAAGTACCAACACATGGAATAAATCTTAACTCTCAAACCACAAGAGTTTCTCTCCATGAACATAAGCTAGAATGCAATTAATCAAACATATAAATAAGTTACATGTTCATCATTTTGACAAATTCTCTAAGATTACAAAATACATAAAGCACCAACACCTTGAATAAATCACAACTTTCCAACTATAAGATTTTGCCTGCATAAACATGAGCTAGAATACAATGAATTATACATATAGTCATGGTTCATGTTTATCACTTTACCAAATTTCCAATGAATACAAAGAACACACAAGTACATAAACAACCAACTTTAGGTTTTCAAAGCAACTATATCCTAAGTGATTTTCTAATAGTAAATAAACCTATAAATCATTCAATCAACTTATAAAACACTCCTAAAGTTAATCCTATTCCTTACTTAGCAAAATATCATACCTAAAATGGTTTTTCTCAACCCGAGGGAGTTGTGTTTGCTGTGCAACTGAACCGATCAGTAAGAATATAGCCCTTGATGAGAGGAATAACTTTCTAGAAGGAAGTCTTGCAAGAATCTTGGCCTAGGAGGGTGTTTTGGTGGCTTGAAGCTAGAGAACCTAGGGTTTTTCTTCACTTTTCTCCCATGCACGAGTTCTGCTCTGTATCTTAGACCAAAATAATGAAATTTTAACTCTAAGGGCTGTATTTATACTAAGGGGGCAAAGGGGCAAAATGACATTTTTGCCTTTAATGAATCCGGGGCCCCGTTACACTACAATCCATCCTGAAATGCCTTAATTCGACATTTTGCTTTAATCAAAGTTCTTAAAATTATTTTAAATGATATTTTTCAAAAAATTTTATTTTCGCCTGTGGCCGGGTTTGGCCGGATCCACTCGAATGCCCTTTATGGTCCAATTTTTGAAATTGTCTCTAAATAGGCTCAAATAATTATAGGAGGTGTATTTTAACATTCTAAGAATATTTATCTTTTATGGCATACTCTAAATATGCTTTTAAATATGACTTATGTCTAAATGTGCATGAATAGTGCTCTACCAACAAAACGAAAAATTTACTCTCATTTTTCAGGTCTCTACAATCAAGTTTAAAGTCGGTCTACAGATAGGAACTAACATATATGGTTAGATTCGTATGACGATTATTATTATTCTAACCATTGGTATTTTTCAGTGAATGGTAAATACCTGAAGCTCTTCTATAGCTATGGATCAAGCCATGGAACTATTAGAGAGGCTGGAATGCCTTGTGATGAGAGTTGTTAAGGCATTACTAGGGAATCAGGCCAGCACTAGTGCTCTAGTAAGGCAGGAGTGTGTTATGAATCAGAAGGGCCAACAAGGGAATGATAGAGATAGATCACATTTCTACAAAAGACTTCAGAAGTTGAGACCGTCTACATTTGATGGCTCAAGAGGCTCCACGACAGTCGAAAAATGGTTGCTCGAGATAAATAGGATCTTCTGTATCCTGACTTGCACCGAGATTCAGAAAGTGGCCTATCTCACGTTTATGTTCAAGGGTGTCACTCATAAATGGTGGATCTTATAAGAGGCCAGGGAACCGCATATGGACTAGCAGCAATTTTTAGAGGTCTTTAATGAGAAGTACTTTTCGCAAGAAGTCAGAGACCAGAAGATCGCAAAATTTATGAGTCTACAGCAGGAGGGCTTAACGGTGGAGGCTTATGAGGCCAAGTTCACCGAGTTAGCCATATTTGCTCCCACTGTCATCAGTATAGAGAACATGAAAGCTCACAAGTTTGAAAGTGGGCTGAGGTGGTCTATCAAGATTAGAATCAGACCTCACTAGTTGGCTACTTACAGTGAAGTAGTGGCAACCGTCAGCATTATAGAATAGGGAGGAAAAGAGTTCGCCAAGAAGAAAGTGAACCAAAGAGCAAGAAACAGTAGAGACAGAAGGCAGAGATCTTTATTCTCTAGGCCTAGGGCAGTATCATGGAGTACAGGGCCCAGTCAGAGCAAAGTCAGTTATTTTGATAGGGGCGTAACTAAATGTCCCACTTGCCAAAAATTCCATAGAGGGGGCATGCCTTAAGAATCCCAAGGGTTGCTACTCTCGTGGTCAGCCAGGATATTTTGCAAGGGAATGCCTCCAGAATAATCGATCTATGGTGGGTATCACACCTACCATTGCTACCCCACCAGCCTTTGTGACTAGATCGCAGACTAGGAATATGGGGCAACAGAATGAGCGGCAACGCTCAGGGCGGGTTTTCTTGCTAACTCTGAGGGATACTCAAGCTATGACTTTAGTAGTCGTAGGTACTCTTCAGATTTGTTCACAGCCTGCTCGAGTATTATTTGATACTGGTTCCACACATTCTTTTATATCTCCCATATTTGCTTCTAAGCTGAACATAGAGCCAAAACCCTTAGGTTATATGTTAACTGTTTCTATACCATCAAGAGAATCATTATGTGGAAATTCTATGTATAAAGCATGTAAGGTACAGATTAAGGGCTCACAATTATTAGCCGATTTGATACCATTAGATATATGTGGTTTTGATGTTATACTTGGTATGAATTGGTTGGGCGCGAATCATGCTACTATAAATTGCACGGCTAAGAAAGTTAGTATACAAACCCCAAGATGTTCGAGTATCCAGTTTGAGGGAATAGGAGTGGTTACTTCATCCTATTTTGTCTCCTTTATTTAGGCTAGGCGTCTGCTACGTAAGGGATGTCATGGGTTCTTGTGTAGCATTATGGACACTCGCTCACAACAACTGACCTTAAAGAAGATCCTCATTACTAAGGAATTTCCTAAGGTCTTTCTGGATGATTTGCCAGGGATGCCTGTGGATAGAGAGACAGAGTTTACTATTGATGTACAGCCAGGTACTGCACCCATATTCAAGAATTCATACCGAATAGCACCAACAGAACTAAAGAAGCTAAAGATGCAGCTTCAGCAATTATTAGACAAGGGTTTCATCAGACCCAGTTCTTCACCTTGGGGTGCCCCGGTATTATTTGTGAAGAAGAAAGATAGGACTATGCGGCTATGTGTTGACTACTACAAGCTGAATAAAGTCACCATTAAGAACAGATATCCTCTGCCAAGGGTTGATGATCTATTAGACAAGCTGAAAGGAGCGCAGGTTTTCTTTAAGATCGACTTGAGGTCTAGGTACCATCAGTTGAAAGTGAGACCTGCAGATATCGAGAAGATGGCTTCTAGAACCCGGTACGGACACTATGAGTTCCTTGTGATGCCGTTTGGGGTCACTAATGCTCCTGCTGCATTCATAGACTTGATGAATTAGGTCTTCAAGCTATACCTAGATGACTTCGTCATTGTGTTCATAGATGATATCTTGGTTTACTCTAAAAATTAGGAGGAACACGAAGTGCATCTAAGGAAGGTTCTATAAAAGCTACGGGAGCAGAAACTTTATGCCGAGCTAAAGAAGTGTGAGTTTTGGCTCCCTAGTATTGCATTTTTAGGACACGTGATCAGCAAAGAAGGGACCTTTATGGATTCCCAAAAGATCGAAGCTATTGTCAATTGGCCCTGGCCAACCAGTGTCACAGAAGTGTGTAGCTTTATGGGTTTGGCTGGGTATTATAGAAAATTTGTCAAAGATTTCTCAAAAATAGCTACGCCAATCACCCAGCTGACCAGGAAAGATGTTCCATTCATCTGAACTGAGGAACGAGAGAAGAGTTTCCAAGAGCTGAAAGACCGGTTGGTTACAGCTCCGATCTTGACAGTGCCAGATGGAATAGAGGGTTTTGTGATTTACAATGATGCCTCATATAAGGGCTTGGGGTGCATTCTAATGTAAAATGGAAGGGTAGTGGCTTATGTTTCACGGAAGTTGAGGCCACATGAGAAGAACTACTTGACTCACGACCTCGAGTTTGCAGCTATTGTTTTTGTATTAAAAATATGGAGGCATTACTTGTATGGAACGACGTGTGAGATTTTCACTAACTACAAAAGCCTCAAGTATCTGTTTACATAAAAAGAGCTCAAAATGAGGCAATGTTGTTGGTTAGAACTGATCAAGGACTACGAGCTTAACTTACAATACCACCCAGAGAAGGCAAATATAGTAACTGACGCTCTTAGCAGGAAGTCATCAGGAAGCCTAGCTTATTTGTTGACGACACAAGTGGAGTTATTGAAGGAGTTGGAGAGCATGGAAATAGAAGTGGTCTTGCCAAGCTCTAGGGAAACATGTGCTAATATCACAGTCGGTCTATCGATTGTGGACAAGATCAGATAACAGCAGACCTAGGATGTAAAGCTAGCCAAACTCTGTCAAGATGCTGAGTCGGAAGAGGTCTCAGAGTTTACCATCCGAGAAGGGATGTTATGTTATCAGGGTAGAATCTGCCTACCAGATGTGCCAGAGATCAGAAGGAAAATTCTTGATGAGGCACATAGCTCAAGATTTGCCTTACACCTAGAAAACACCAAGATGTACCACAATGTTAAAAGCACTTATTGGTGGTCCAGAATGAAATGAGACATAACTGAGTACATTACACGTTCTACAGTCGCTTCCAATACCTGAATGGAAATGAGAGCATATCACTATGGACTTTGTGTCAGGATTGCCAAAGACTTCAAAGGGGAGTGACTCTATGTAGGTTGTTGTGGACAGATTGACCAAGACAACTCATTTCTTTGCGACTAAGACGACACAGACATTAGAGCGATAGGTTGACCTCTATATTAGGGAGACAGTTCGACTTCATGGAATCCTAGTATTGATTGTATCTGATCGGGATCCATGATTTGTGTCTCAGTTTTTGAGGAGTTTACACCAAGCTATGGGCACAGGACTAAGCCTTAGTACTGCTTATCACACTAAGATTGACGGACAGTCTGAGAGGACGATATAGACTCTGGAGGACTTGTTACGGTTCTGTGTCATAGACTTCAAAGGGAGTTGGGAAGATCAGTTGCCTCTGGTGGAATTCATGTACAACAATAGCTACTAATCTAGTATTGGTATGGTACCATATGAAGCATTGTATGGCAAGAAGTGCCGATCACCCCTATATTGGACAGAAGTGGGTGAGAGAAAGCTTTATGGGCCAAAGATAGTGAAACAAACCACCGAGAAGATCCAGCTGATCAGGCAATGCTTATTAGCAACTCAGAGCAGACAAAAGAGTTATGTTAATACACGAAGATGAGAATTGGAGTTTGCTATAGGTGATTTTGTGTTTTTGAAAGTATCACCCATGAAGTAAGGTTTGGTAAGAGAGGGCAGCTAGGGCCACGATACATTGGACCATTTAGGGTCATTGGAAGAGTTAAGCCAGTAGCCTACCAGCTTGCCTTGCCTTCAGAGTTGGCACATGTACATGATGTTTTTCACGTCTCGATGTTGAAAAAGTGTTTACACAGTGCAAATCAGATGATAGAGCATGAGCCTCTAGATGTCCAAGAAAACTTAAGCTATATTGAGCAACCACTGCAGATCTTGGATTGTTGTGAGCAAGTTCTATGGAGCAAGGCTATTCCTTTAGTCAAAGTGCTATGGAGAAATCACCAGATTGAGGAAGCTACTTGGAAGCGAGAAAATGATATACGTGCTAAATATCCTCAGTTATTTTTACCCTAGAATGTATTAAGTTTGGGGATAAACTTATTTTAAGGGGGGGAGAATGTAACACCCTGACCCAAAGTGTAACACCCGACCAAAGATAGACCGGGTCAACCAGTGTAAAACTGACTTGTAAATTGAACACGTATTGTAATGAGATAGATGTACAGTTTTGAGAATATACATGATGTCAAACACAAGATGTGATTTATAGGCAATCCTGAGTGCCCTGGGGAACACCCGTCCAAGGAATTGAACTGTACAGAAAAACGTGTACGCAGACACATGCATGTATGTATGTGTAGGAGTATGTATACAATATGTATATATGAGTATACATATATATACATATGTATATAATGATTATATATATAAGCATATATATATATATATATAGCAGTATATACATACATATATATGCATGTAACAGTGTGTGTATATATATAAATATATACACACATGGCAACACAGTATATAATTTGAATACTATATATATATATATATATATATATAGAGAGAGAGAGAGAGAGAGAGAGAGAGAGAAAGAGAAAAAAGGCAGAAAAGGGGAGGTCGGTAGTGGTGTGTGCAAGGTGGAGGTGAATAGTTTGTGTTTTATATATATATATATGTATATAATATATAAAATATTAAGAAACAATTAAAGCCTAAGGTTAAAAGAATTCAGAAACAAAAAACAAATATCAAATGAAAGAAAGAAAGAAAGAGGAAGGAGAAAGAAAGAATCTGGGAGTGAAGGGCCGTGGAAATTTGGTTATAAATAGGTGTTGAAGTGTTAGAGACAATCAGAAAAAAAAAACAAGAGAAACAAATAGAGAAATTGAAGCTCTAAGATTCAAAAGTGAAGCATGTCACGACCCAAAATCTGCCTCGCGCGGATCCAGGATCAGGACCGCCGCCCCAAGACCCGAAGGCCTCGGGACAAGGCTCGCATCTATAGCAGTATCGAATAGATGTGCTTCATGTGGTTGCGGAAGCGTGAAATTTTTTTCTTTTATTTTCTTTTCTCATTTTTAAAATTTGCACATCCGTCCGATACTGCTGTTATTCACAATGGTACACATGATTATACATTCAGAGTATAACTAAAAGCTTAAAGATTTTAATAACATTACATATCCATTACCACGAGAGGCTTAATACATAACCTTACATTGTCTGCTAATACAAAATATGCTACTAGAGTTCATATGATTTCCCAAAAAGGAGCTGCTTAAGCGCGTCTTCCCAAAAGAGCTAGACTCATCATCCTTGTCTTCAAAATCAATTTGCCATCAATCACCTGAAAGGGGGGTCCGAATAAAAATTTGGGTAAGCTAATCTAAGCTTGTGAGTAATTCCTGCAATCGTCATGGGGTTTTCAACTGGTAGTGGTTTAGCACATGAGAGTTTATAAAATACTCACTACCAATTGCTCGTACATTTTAGAACACAGAATATATGCATTCTTAAAACAGATAGTTTTGAACCATTTAAAGTGTTCAAGCTAAAAACACATTTCTTCAAATAGAGCATATGCAATTTAAAAGCATATAAACACGTATAATAAAATAGGGGTAAAAACCTACTTCCATTTTTGAAATCATTTTGTCATATTTTCTCTTTAATTAGGTGGAATCTGTTACGAACCAGACTCCCATTTTATTGTCAATACTGTCGATTATATTTTCCTGGGGGATTAGATCCTGCTACCGGACATTTGCTGTTGAATCCCGAAGGATTTCAACCGTCATAAGGGGGTGCTTTAAGCACCATTTATCTTACAAAACATTTATCACATGGCTACTTCAATAGATACTTTTCATAAGTATTTAAAACATGAAATATTCAATTTCGAAATACTCAATTTCTACAATAAGACTTCAAATACTTGTAACAATCAAATTCATAATATTTAAAGAAATTTGCATTTTTAACTAGACATACTAAATATTACCAAGAAAAGAATTGAATGTAAAAACATTTAACCAGCATGTCATAAAAGAATAATTTAAAAATAGGAATCGTAATCAAAAATTGAATTTGATATTCAAGTGCTTCACATAACTTAAAACCTTATTCAAATCCATGGAGTTAAATCTCCACTTCGAACACAGGGTTACCCACTTCAGTCCTTTAGGGTTAGTGCTAAAAATGCGTTTTCCCACTTCCTTCGTAGTTCCTGAGAACAATTCATAAACAGTCTCATCAACTTCACATTCACTATAATATCACCTATCAATGTTTCTTAACTTATGCTTGGATCATATTTAATCCTAACCGATTTACGAATATTCCATAAATTTCGTGTATACTTAATTCGACTCATACTCTTAGCCTACGACACATTTTAATGTGTTAGGAGTTTATTTCATTTTAACTATACTCTTCTGGTAGCTCCATTAACTTTAATTTAAATTTATTTACTTCGCATGTCGACGTGTCGTGTTCAGTACTTCGGCAAAGTTTCAAATTTATAGTCACCTGACTGATGCTATTCATCAAATTTTATGTCTTTTTATTTTAGACATCTCTTTTGGTTGAATAGACTCTACCATTGAGTCCGGAATGTCGAAGAAAGTCAATTTAGGCTTTCTTAGAATTTAATTCGGCTTAGGACATGTTAGGGGCAATTTGGTAATTTATACCTTAACGTGTCTAAATTTTTTGGAGTCCCATCTCGTGAAACGGTCCCCATCATTAGATTCAGAATGTTTAAAATAGTCAAGATATACTATTTATTTATTTAATTTGGACCTCGTTTGACTCATTTATGGGGCAGGGGCATTTTGGTCATTTTGACATTTTTTACGGGTCTTAAATTTTTTGGGACCTCATCTCATGTCGTGGACCTCACCAATGGACTCAGGAGGTCCGAGATAGTAGGAATACATATATAACTTATCTTAATTAGACACCGGGCATTTCGGGTCTATTTAATTAAATAATTTTAATTAAATTAAATTCATTTAATATGATATATATATATATATTTTGTTTGCAATATATTAATGGATGAAATGGGTGGCACGCTGGCCAGCGTGCCACCTCCCTCCCAAAAGATACTGCCATCGAATCTCCTTAGGTGCAGAATGCACCTTTTTATTTTATTTTTTTGATTTATAGAAATTAATTTCAATATATATATATATATATATCCTGCCCCATGTATGTACACATGCGTGCGCATGAGGTCAAGGGTTCGAACCCCACCGACCGAAATTTTCCTCTTTTCTTCAAAACTCCATACGGTTTTTTTTTATATATATATATATATATAAGTATATATATAAGTATCAGGCCCAAAACGACGTCGTCATTTTTAATGCGGTGGCTATCCTAAGGACTACCACGTGTCCAAGTCGACTCGGTCAGAGCTATTAAAACCGAGTTAACCCACTGTCGTCTTCCCCCTCGAACCCTCTTTGTTGCCCTAAATCCCAAAGCTAAAGAGCTTCAATTTCGAGCCATTTTACTCACCCAAACCCCACTGTTTTTAATCTAAATTACTTCTGGGATCTTATGGGTCATTTTGGCATTCATTTTAGGTTTAAAAACGAGTTCATGTGCTCGGTTTAGGACTTGATAGTCCAAACCTGTAAGTCGGTTGTAAACGCACATTTCTGAGCCAAATCCAATGGGATTTGTTCTGGTGTGATCCTTATGACATGGGGATTCAACCCCCATTCTCAAAAACAGGTTTAGGGGTCGATTTTTAAGATGGGTCTTCGAGACCCGAACCTGCAACTTGGTTTTTGAGAGTCATTTCTAGGGTTTTGTGTTCGCGGTCATGTGTTTTGGGGATGCTTGTTGGGTCTACTTTAGGTCTTGATAAGCCAAATGGGATTTGGTTGAAGTCGGTTCAGACCTGCTTGAGCAAGGTCTTCAATGGCGGTTTGTTTATGGGTTTGGTGTTTTCAACTGTTTTTAAGCTCAAATTTTATGCTTGAATAGATCTAAATATAGTTTAAACATCATATATACATAAATCAAGGCTTAAAATAGTTCATACGTAGAGAAATTCTAGAGAGAGAAATTCAGGTGTTTTAGTGGGTTTACCTCAAATGGCACCTTTCACTCCCCTTCTCTTTTTGAATCTCCTCTCTTTTTCTTCCCAGAACTCCTCTCTTTCTCTCTCAGTGACAGAATGAGTGTGAGTCGTGTGTATGCATTGTGTATGTATGTGTATATAAGTATACACTTAATTAATTCAAATTCTGATTGCCCCAACAACTTGGTTAACTTGTGGTAGTATCCATGAAGAGTGCCTTACCTGTTACTGTTTTGGGGCAGGTCTTTAATCTGTCGTGTGTGTGTATGTGGTGTTTTGCACATGTGTATATATATATATATATATATATCTATATATATATATATGACACATACACACCTAACACACTTGGGGGCCACACTCAATCTCTCAGTCGTTCACTCATTGATCACTCCATACCCTTCACTGTTTGCCTTTCATTTCTCACCCATTCCCTTTCTAATCAGCCACATCTCTTTTATATATATATTAATAGATTTATATATATATATACAAGGTAGGTCATAATTATTTATATAGTACATATACTTTATATTTAATTATTTACATATGCTACCATTAATTTCTTATATTAAAATAATTAATTACTTTAAAAATTAATTATTCCCTTAAGTGTATAATCTTTACACTAATCCTTCATAACCTCGAAATGCGTGCCCAAATCTTGTACTCGTATTGATGACCGGCGGTTGTCATGAAAATATAATTATCACGGAACCGACAAGTTGGTGATTGCAAGGAAAGTGATGTACAATTGTCCTGAGTTTTCAGGACTATTACTAAAAGTCCATGCGTCGGGTTTGAAACCGATCTCGTTACTTAAGGCGTCGATTTATAATTTAACACAACGGCTTAATAGTCCCTAATTCGGGTCAGGGTATTACAAAGCAAGGAAGAAAAGTAAAGAAAATGAGGAGGAAACTGCGAGCCAAAAGCTCCACCAAGGTAAGAAAAATCAGAGCTTTGTTTTCGAAATTCAAAGCATGATTTAGTTGTAGGGTCTAAGAGAGCATGTTATAAGGATCATTTTGTAAAAAGAATCATTGAAAATGGTTTAGAGATGAATGAGAAATAGTTAGTTGTAGGTAAGGGGTGATAATCAAAAGGTTGTAATTTTATATGTAAAACTTGAATTAAACAATGAGGAATTGTTCCTCTTTGGTGCAAAAAGGGAATAGGGGAAGAATTTGGTTGAAACAGTGACCTAAAATCCATGAAATAGGGATTTTATAGCTCACTAGAAAATTGAGTTCTCGCCAAAAACCCACTGTTTTCGTCTATTCGTGAAGTTGGGTTAGGCGATTTGAAAAACTAAGCCTATGGTTGCGATCCTTATGAAATTTAGAAGAAAAATTCATTGGTTTTAGGTTAAAAAGTGATCGAAAAAAGATCACCGGCATTGGTGAAGACGCCGGAGACCCACCGGAGATGAATAATAGTAATAGGGTTTGGGTCAAGGTCGGTTTGGGTTTGGGTCAGACCCGACCTACCCGCACATATGACATGTTCAATATTGTGTCGTTTTGGTATCATGATTTAAATGGGATTAGAGGTGTTTGGCAACAAGGTTAATAAATTGATTTAAAAACCTAAATTGGAACAGGGATATCTTATCCCAATTTTGTGGACTTGTCCACTGTTTGGCTATTCCAATTAGGAATAATAAATTTTGAAATTCAAATTTGGCCCAAATGTTTTATAAATTTAACTAAGGCCCAAGACTTATGTTTAATTTTGAAAAGACCCAAACTAATTAAATTAAAATATTTAATTAAATATTGTATAAAAAGGGAAATTACCAAAATACCCCTAAGTCAAATATGAGTCAAACGAAATCCGATTAAAATAAATGAATAGTGAATTTTTATTATTTTGGGCATTCTGAACTCAAAAATGAAGTCAAATTTATGAAAATAGGCCTCGAGAAATAAAGACACATAAAAGTACAAAATGACCATTTTGCCCTTTTCAGTATAGAAGTCCGAATGGAAGTCCATAAAAGCCTAAACCGACTTTCTTTGACATTCCGGACTCAATAGTAGAGTTCATTTCAGAAAATGAGATACTTATAGTAATGATATATAAAACTTAATGAATAGCATAGACTATGTATAAAAGAGACTGAGATGTGTTTCCTAAATAATAGAGACGTTAAAGGGGAAAGAGAAAGAAGTCTGACTTCTTAAGAAATACAGTAAGGGTAAGTAAAATCCAATCTCTGAATGTGGTAAAGTTCTAGCCAAGTCACACAATTATTTCTTGTTACTGCCAAAACTTGTATTCCTTTATACATTCAGATGTTATTGATTTACATTTCGATGATTATTCTATCTTATGAATATTGTGAAATTAAATTCTATATCTTGATCATATGATTATTATAAATCTTTATATCAGTCCTAGAGAGCCAATAGTTCTCTGTGTGAGAATGGGAATATTCCACATTTTATATTTTAGGTGGAATTATGATCTTATATATTATTCATACGCGGAGTTGTGATCAGGTCACAACGTCCATCATATTGAGGATGAAGCATCCAAGTGGGATGATATATAAAATCGAGCTTCTAATGTTATCTATTTATGCGTCCGTATGTTGGTGTACCTGCGGGGTCTGGCACTCGAAAGAGGGTGTTGAATATGCACAATGATAGGGTATGCCGGGCCCTATCGAATTCCATCCACTAAATTTGAGGCTCAAATCTATTATTGCATTCATTTGGATGATTATGTTATATTTCAGTCAATGATCACATGTTTGCCAGAGCATCTCTTATATTGAACAGTTATCTATTATTGTGGCAGTACATTTATTGGTTAGGCCAAATCCCTATTGATGATTTATATACTTCATATCGTTGGATATTCATTGTTTTTGCTATCATGGGATGTGCCTTAGGCCCGATGTCACGACCCGAAACCCACCTTGTGCGGATCTCGCATCGCGACTGCCACCCTCAAGCCCGGAGGCCTTAGGACGAAGGCTCACATAAGCAGCGGTATCGAATAGATGTGCGACATGTGATTACGGAAGCGTATTTTTTTTTTCTTTTCTAAATTTTAAATTACGCACATCCATCCGGTACTGCTGCTCTTTACATTGGTACACATGATTTAACATTCAGACCATAAACAAGAACTTAAAAACTTTATAATACTACATGTCCACTGCCAAACCTTACTCAAGTTTTTGAAATTTAGGGTCATTGGACCAATGTATCTGGTTTCAATTTGGCTTTAGGGGCATTGGGGGTAATTTGGTCATTTTACCCCTTTACGTGTCTTTATTTTTCGGGGCCATGTCTCACAAAATGAACCTCGCCATTGGTCTCAGAATATCCAAAATAGTTAAAATACACTATTTACATGTTAAATTTGGACTTCATTTGCTTCATGAAATAGTAATTTTACTTTGTTTATAAAATAATTCAATAAATAAATTAATTAATTAATTATTTTTCCAGGGGTGTAATTGCATAAAATTCTCAAAAATCGGGCCAAAACGGAATTTCTCATAGTTTTGGGGTCAAATCGTAAATAGTAAAAGTTTTGGTTTATTTAATTTTAAATAAATCAGAGAACCAGTGGGTTTTTACCAAAAAACCCTAGACCGGTTTAGGAATCCCTTGAACTAGCCGGTTTACATAGCTACTGTGAACCGAGATAAAATATCCCTACTGTTCGCCTTATCCGCGGTTAGGGTACTCTTGTATTTTGATTTCTATTTCTTATTCCCGTACGCAAACAAGGCTAATTGGGTTTTAAAATTAAAACATTTCAACCCTCGTACGTCGCCGTTTCACTAAACCCATAACCCATTGGATTCGGTCATAACCCAGACCTGAAATCCGACCCATTGCCGACCCGAACAGTGTCATCTTCCCCAACGGGGTTGACACTGCTCCTCTGAAACCCTAATTTTTGCAGTTCAGTTTCGTGATGTTTTAAGAATCCATTCCCTCTGTTTTCTTTTCCAAATGTTTCCTAAAACCTTAAGGCATGTTTTTGCATTGGTTTTGAGCTTCGAATTTATCTCTAGATCGCAGTTTGGGGGTCGATAGACTAGACCGGCAACTAGCTTGTTTATGCTCATTTCTTGATTATTTTTCATGAGGTTGGGCTTGTTTTGTTCCTCATTTCAAGGGGTTTCATTTCCTATTCTTAAATGTTGATTTAACACTTAGTTTAAGGGATTGGGTTTCAAACCCGTAACCTGCAACTCATCATATGGGGTTCATTTCTTTCGAATTTTGATCGCGGTCATAGATTTCTAGCATGCTTGTAGGGTCTAGTTTTAGTCTCAGTAAACCAAACTGGGTTTGGTGGTGATGGATTCAGACCTGCTATAAGCATGGTCTTCAATGGCGGTTCCTCTTGGGTTATCAATTTTTTGGTCATTTTTAAGTCTAATTTCATGCTTGAACAAGTCAAAACATAACCTAAATATCATATATACATAACGTAACCTAAATTTCTTAAACACATGCAAAATACTCTACAGAGAGAAAAACATGTAAGTTTGGATTTTTACTTGTTTATAGTGGTCTCTCCTCCTTTCTACTTCTGATTCTTCTTCTATTTTCTTTAGCTTCTTGATCTCTTTCTTACAGAGCAAGCATGTAGTGTATGCACTTGCTCTTATAGATATCCAACCGACCTCTCTCTCTCTCTCTCTCTCTCTTTCTCTCTCTCTCTCTCTACACGGCTCAACCCTACTCTAGCCCCTATTTTCAGCTTCCCTTCTCATCTCATAAATTCTGCTTTTTCTCTTTTCAGTTTGCATTAATTGGGGGAGGGATATTTGTAACATATATGTACATTATATATACACACACACACACACACACCTACTGCTTGTATACTTACACACACAAAGATATTTTTGTGTTTTATATATATATATATATATACATTTATACTTATGTATACACATGTGCATGTATATGTATATATATACACACTTGACTACACATACACAATACACTTTTAGTGTGTGTATTGAATGTATTTCATATACTCCATTTACTTATGTTAAATAATTAATTTCTTATATTAAATTAATTAATTAAATTAAATTAATTAATTATTCTCTTAAGTTTATAATCTTTACAATAATTTTTGTGATCTCGTAATGCGTGCCATATGACTGATATTTAAGGTCGAGGTATTACACCCTAGGGGTCAGTTCAGTTGCTTCACATTTTGTGACTTGCTATTATGACATCTTGTTCTCTTGATTGGCTATCATATTGGCATAACTTTGTTTATCTTGGTTTGTAAACTTTCTTATATTGACTTTGACCCATGGTAGAGCAAAGAGATTTACTTACGATGCCAGGTTTGCACAGGGTAGGTTCCGGGTCATGACAACAATGCAACCGGGGGTTAATTTTTGTGGTAGTGATGGCGGCAAAGTTAATCTCCGGCTAGGGGCTCTGCCATTCTTGTTTGATTTGTTCTTCAATAACAACTTGGAAGAATCCATTTTGGAGGTCAATCTCTTGTATTTTGAATTCAACCTTTGAGGGGTGGAATTTTGTCATCTTCTATCACTTTATGTGAGGTAAATTACTGTCATTTTGGGTTTGTAGCTATTGTAGGCTTTTTATATCACCGTGAGCAGTGGGTTCATATCTGGATCCTTAATTTTCAAGGGAAAAATAAGAAATTACAGAATAATTAAATGGCAACGGAGGTGCAAGTTACTTGATTTTAATTCATCAATTATCGATTACCCCTTATCATTGATGACTGTATCAATTCTTTCATTTGGTCCATTGTAATTCTCAACTTTTCACATTTACAAGAAATTTGCCTCCAGCAAACACTGAAATCTCAGAAAAAAAAATGCTTAGTGTATTTGATAGATTCTATTGAAAGAATGGAAGTGAATACTATATTTGCATATGGATTTGGTGAAGAAAATAAAGAAAGATGAAGACACAAAATTAAAGGTAGATCTTGTAGAATTTGGAAGGTTTCCTCATGTCTTGTTTGAATTTTTTTGTTTGTTTGTATATGCTCGATTGAATTAGGGCCCATGATGCAATGAATTTGATGAGGTAACTATACTCAATTTTTTTCTTTAATTGAATTTTTCTCTCTCTAAAAATTCAATTGAATCTTTCTCTCTCTCTCTCTCTCTCTCTCTCTCTTTATGTAATTACTTGTGTTGGTTTATGGGTTTCAGTGTTTTTTTCAGCTAAATGATTCTATATAGAAGCTACTTTCTTATGGGGATGAAGGAATTGCAGTATCATGCATGCTTAGAATGAGAGAGAGTTTTGTTAGAGAGAATTTTTTTTGAGAGAATTCAAAAAAAATGGTGGAAGGATTAAAGGTTGGCAATATTACCATTTTATAAGGGTATATGAGGGTAATCTTGTCTTTTTATCATTTTTTAAGGGCAAAGGTGGCATTTGGAAAAAACATATGCTTACATCGCTCACTTTCGTCTGTGTCAATAACGGTGCTTGAAGGTAGGAGGTGGGTTGTTACCAACATTAAAAAGTTAAGGGGTGCAATGTAATTTCAGAAACCAAAAGGGGGGCCATTTGTAATTGTAACAAATCTCAGGGGAGGTTAGTGTAATTTACCCTTGAAAAATTGTATTGTCATAAGTTTTAAAAAAATAGGTAGATAAACAAAGTGAGGTACAAAATTAAAAGGTTTCAAACTGGTTCGTATAGGAAATGTCTTATTTTTAATTTCAGATAAGATCATTAGTCTAATTAAAATCGTTTTCATGGTATAGTACTAGTTGAAAGTTTTTTCTTAATAATGAATGATCAAATGAAAAAGTATATCAAACAATTAGAAAATAAAAGGGGCTCAATATCCTTTGTTTTCCACGTCTCATTTATCCTAGTTTTATAGGCCTTTTATAAACCTCACTCTCTAAGAAACTCTATATCTAACAATCTCTAACTAATTATATAACAACTTGTAACAATATCCTAACTAATTCGATCATTACAAATCTAGTTGAGTTGTCATAGTGTTTGGAATTGTATTTTTGTTGTTGTGTATTTTTAATACTATTAACACCCCATCAAACTAATGGGAGTGTCGACCATTGGCATGGTTCTAAACTGGAGAAAACAAGCTCAAGTACGACCTTTTGTAAAAATGTCAGCTAATTGATCTTGAAAAGGGACATAGTGAATGTTGAGAAGCTTTTAAGCTACTTGTTCTCTCATGAAATGGTAATTTATTTCTATGAGTTTAGTCTTCGCACAAAATACTAGATTAGAAGTCAATGCCATGGAGGAAATATTGACACATAGAAGGAGAGGAGCTTGATGCAGATAGAGACTCAAGTCATAAAATAACATGTGTAGCCATGCCAATTTAGTATAGGTGACAACCATAGCTTTGTATTTTACTTCCGTATATGAGCGAGCCATAGTTGGATGTTTCTTTAAGCTTTGAGAAATTGGATTAGAGCCTAAAAAAATGATGTAACCAGTGGTGGACCTCTAGTCTATGGGATCCCTTGCCCAGTTTGCATCACTAAATGCAGTAAGATTTAAGGAGCCTTTTTTGTAGTTAA
Organism: Nyssa sinensis; assembly: GCA_008638375.1. Classification (NCBI taxonomy): domain Eukaryota; kingdom Viridiplantae; phylum Streptophyta; class Magnoliopsida; order Cornales; family Nyssaceae; genus Nyssa; species Nyssa sinensis. The sequence continues at coordinate 22,798,437 of CM018051.1, read as the reverse complement.
GACTAAGAAAAAGAGTATCGACCTTGTAAATATCTAAGAATTCTCTTTGCTGCAGCATAGTAAGTGTCAATTAGCGAATGCATATATTAGAAAACTTTATTTAATAAAAATGCTATGCTAGGTCTTGTGAATGTTAATTACTGTAATGTACCAACAATATTCTTGAAAAGGTGTACAATCTATTTTTGATATTTGAAAGGAAGTGGTAAAATGAGTTTTTGCAAGGTTTGCAAGATGACATGTTTGCTTTGAGAAAAATATCTTTGAGGTATTTGGTTGATAAAAATACTTGAGTAAGATTGGTAAACTTCTAAATTGAGAAAATAATGCAAGGGACCAAGGTCAATCATGTCAAAGACAGTATCGAGCTGTTGAATAAAAGTATGGATGTAAGAAAAATTAGAGCCAATGAGAATGATATCATCTACATAAAGAATGAGAAGAGTAAAGGAGGATTCATTAGATTTAAAAAAGAGATATGGATTTGTAGTTGATTGTTTAAATCCAAGAGTGAGTATGAGATGAGAATTTTCAAACTAGGCCCTAGGGGCTTGTTTCAGACCATTGAGAGACTTGTGAAGTTTACAAACTGGATTAGGAGATATAGGAATAATACAACCTAGAGGTATAGTCATATAAACCTCTTTTTTGAGGTCCCTATGTATAGAAAATCCTTTTTGACATCTAGCTGCCTAAGAGTCCATTTGAAATTAGTAGCTAAGGTAAGCCCAGTTTTGACAATGGTGTGCTTGACCATGGGCTAAAAGTCTCATTATAATCAAGTCTTTCTTCTTGGTGAAAACCTTTTGCAACAATTCAAACTTTATGTCTAGACATGGAACCATCCAAATTGTACTTGATTCTGAATACCCACTTGCATCCCACTAAATTCTTATGTAAAGGTAAAGGGACCAAAAACTAAGTCCCTTCTTTATGTAAAGTTGTGAATTCCTTTGCCATGGTTGCTCTTTAATGGGGGAATTTATTTTCTATGGTAAAGGATGTAGGTTTTGTGGGATGAGTAGAAGTTGTAAGAGTCTTTTTTTTTTTGGAAATAACAAATCTTGATAAAGTTTGTATGTGATGAAGATTAATTGGTGCAGGAAATATGGAATTTAGTAGAGCTGAGGGTGCTACAGAAGTGGGTTTAGAAGAAGGAACTTTAAAAATAGTGTCTAGATCAATGGAAGTCGGTGGAGTTAGGGGTGGAGCAGAAGTGAAATTTAGCACAATTGAGTTAGTGGAAATTGGTTCATGTAACGATGTGGTACCAAAATTTTGGTCAGGAAATGGTAGGGAAAATAAAGGAAATAAGGGTTAGGAAAGAGGATTAGGAGAAATTTAAGGAGTAGAAGGGGTTTGTGTCAAAGGGAATAGGGTAGAAAAAGATAATAATATCCATGATATTAGAGGAATGAAATAGGAGAGGGGTTTATTGATACTAAAGATGCACAAGGGAAATTAGTCTCATCAAATAAGACATGTATGGATATATAGAGATTTTGTGTAGTTATATCATAACATAAAAAACTATTATATTCCAAAGGATAACCTAGGAAAAACATTTATAGAGAAATATAGAGGTTTGATCCAAGGGTTCATAATGAATCCTACGGAAGGAAGGCTTGGATTAAGCCTTGATGTGCAAGCAAACAAGATTAGAAAGTTTTTTATGCACAAGAAAGTTAATTACTTGGAGGCTACTAATGAAACTCCTTGGAACAGTGAAGGAATGATAAAGGCAAGTTCTTATACACAAGGAAGGCAATTTCCTAGGAATGATAAGAACAAGTACTTATGCATAAGAAAAGAAATTTCCAAGGAATAATAAAGGCAAGTAAATGCCACCCATATTTATTAAATTGCCTCTAATTCGGTGGAGAATTTTGGAACATAAGAATTACCAAAATGCTATTAAGGCAGAAAAAGTCCAAATTATCCCTAAGGGCTAAAATTACCAAATTGACCCAAAATGGATAAAATGGTATGGAAATTACATGGGTGTCCTCAAATGATCAAAATGACATGATAGGGATAAGATTATGCCAAAATTACCAAAGTGCCCTTCAAAGGAGAAAATGACACCAATATTACAAAAATGCCCCTAGAAAGTGAGAAATCTCTAAAATTTACCAAACTACCCCTAAAGGGTAGGGAAACATTAGAAATAACCAAATAACTGTTGATGGTTAAAGATGTGCACAATGACCAAAATACCATCAAGGGTTCTAATGTACCAAATGACTTGAATGCCCTTAGTGGGCAAAATTACCAAAATACCCTTAGTGGGCAAAATGACCAAAATGCCCTTGGGAGAGTAAAATGACTAAAATGCCCTTAGTGGGAAAAAATATAAAATTACTAAAATACCCTTAGGTAGGACATATTGTAGTAACTTCCTAAAAATGGTGAAACTATCCCTATACAATCAAGGGTGGCAAAATGAGGTGTCTGCATATCTATAATAAAAAACCACCTTAACATGGCATGGAATACTCACCTGAAGTCTAAAAGCCTATGTCAAGGTCCTTCTGTTAGTCAGAGGTTCCTATAGCACAAACCAAAGTCTTATTAAGTACTTGATTGAGGCACTATATAGCTTAAAACATCATTTTAAGGTTCTTATTAGCTTAAAGTATCTCTTTACTTATTATACTTTTTAGGTAGCTTAATTAAGTCTTAGAGATGTATTTGTCATTTTAAATTTGTTTTAGAGGTCTATTTTTCCCAAATAGACATTACTGTTGGGTCCGAAACGTCGAAAATACTAAACTTAGCCTTTTTGGAACCTTAATTAGCCTTCTTATGACTTACTTTTGGTCTAAGGGCATTTTTATAATTTTACACTTTCATGTGGAACCATCTTTAGGTTCCTAGATGCTCAATTAGACCTCATCATTAGGTCTAGAGCATCTAACAATGTTGGGTATGCCCTTTTTTATACTTTCCCAATGTATTTGGGAGCCTGATTATCACTAAGGGTAATATGAGAATTACCCATTTCTACGTATTTGTATTTTTGGCACCTCTTTTGATGAAAAAAGCTCCACCATTAGTTCTAAAGTGTCCCAAAACCTTAGGTTGGGTACCTTCGCGATCATCGGAGTTCATTTGGTAGCTTTATTAACTCATTAGGACTTATTTAGAATTAGTCCAATTAGTTCGTTCATATATTTTGGGATCCAATTTGCCTAATCAAACTCCTTCATTGAATCCAAAATGCTCAAAAATATTAAAAATGCCTCTTTTTGCATTTCAATGAGCATTTATTACACTACTTTTAGGCCTAGGGGTAAAATAGTAATTTTTCTTAATTATTAAATGGCATTAAAATAATTTTCTAACCATTTTTCAAGGCTGAACATAATTTTACTAAATCTCTAGGGGTCAAACTATAATTTTAATTTATTGATCTTGGGTCAAAACCCACTGGTTTGGTCATTTTATTACTAAACTGGTTCAGAAATTCCAAAAATCGACCAGTTTAACACTATTTTAAGTGCACCGGCATAAAACCCCTGAAAGCTGGATGGTCTGGTCCCATTTTATTAAATCCCTACCCGTAAAAAAGACGTCGTATCACTTAAGTCAGGGATCTATTTTTTTCACGAGTTGGCCCAAACCCGCTTACGACCCAACCTGAACCTGTATGTACTTTTCATCATTGTCCCAACCCTAGGGTTATTATTCATCTTCAGACTTTAGGATTTTTTGCTCTATTTCATGCAATTCCAAACCCTATTTCACTCTATTTTCAATCCCAATAGACGTATGGGTTCTTAACCAACATTTTGGTGTTGGTTTCATAGATTGAATCGAGCTATAAAGCCCGGTTGAGTCCCATTATCATGTGACCTGTAAGTCCCTCTTCCATGTTCATTATTGAACCATTTTTCATGGTTAGTTTTTATTCGGAACCCTTGTTAAATGAGCTTTCAGCCCCTGTTCTTGGAATTTAGCTTAATGCTCAATTCCATCAAGTTCAAATTTTGGGCTATGATTGCAACTTGGCATGTCCTATAGCTATTTGTGAGCCAATTGATCGGGTCTCAACAAATTTGTGATCCCTATAGTGGTCTAGTTTTAGTCCCAATTATTAAAAATGAGTTTGGTTTCAATTGAAAAATTGAGCCATCTTCAAGCTCCAACAATGGCAATTGGGTCACTATTCTAGGGTTTCTGGTTCATACAGGTCTGGTTTCTACATATATAGATCAATGCATGCTCATGTATACGATTATATAGCCTTAACTAGTAACCTTTACAATTTAAGTTTTAAAAAGAGAAAATGGGTTTGAAGATTACCTTTCATGACAACTTTCTTTCCGTGTGTTTGAGCTTCCTTCCAAGTTTCCTTAAGCTTTTAAATCTATATCTTGGCTCTAATTCTTAGTATCTCCATGTATACACACACATGCACAAACATAGGTTTTTCTTTCTCTTCTCTCACTCTCTCTCTAAATGGCTGTATAGCTTATGAATACGACATTGTGTCTGCATGGTAGCATATATATTGAGAGAGAACATACACTTGTCTGAGGCCACCTATAAAAGCCAATCACACATTACCATTTAAATTTGACTCAATCTTAGCTTGACACCTTATCTCACTACATGCATTATATATGATACATTTATATATATATATTAAGTTACTATTGATCAATAATAGGCTGGTAGCCTAATGGTTAAGTTTTCGGTATTCTTCTCTCATGGTTTTAGGTTCAAGTCTTAGACAAGAATTTTTGAGAATATCTCTTTCCTTTACTTTTTCATGTACATAATATTGTATTTTAAGTGCTTCAATTATCATTCTAAAGTTTACATTTTGTGTTCCAAAATCCTCTTGTAGTTTTGTCAACATTCTAGATTAAAGATATTTAACTTATTGTATAATATTATTCTTTTAATTTAGTAATTTATACACTAATTTACTCAAAATTTTCTACATGTTAATTCTTGATTAACACTCCTTAGGGTTGTTCTAAAAACGCTATTGTTATCTAATTTACAAGACTATGGCACACTCGTGTGCCTTCGGTATCTAATTTTATAGCCTAATTACTTCAAGTGATTCACTCATCATTTATTTAAGTTTAGTTTACATTAATAATTATGATTATTCTTAATTACCCAATAATATTGGGTCAGAATGTTACATTTGTTTGTCTTTAGCTGGCTTAACAGGCTCATCCATTGCCATATTCTCTATAGAGCTATCAACAATCGCTCTCTTCACCGCTTATTCATCAACCTCATTTTCATTTTCAATCGGCACTTGCTCATGATCCAAACTGGTATCTAGACACTAGCGTCACCCATCACATGACTAGAGATCCCTGTCATCTATAGAACTATATCCCTTACACTAGCTTTGACGTAGTGTTCCTTGGCAATGGTGATCATCTTCCTATCACTCATACTAGTAACATGTCTCTTCTTCCAAGTTCTTCATCTTTTCTACTTACTAATGTCTACCATGTCCCTATTATACGTACAAATCTCCTTTTAGTTGCTCAATACACTAGAGATAATAATCTTCTTCTTATTTTTATGCTTAATAATTTTACATTATGACCTGACCTCTGGTGCTCTTTTATTTCAAGGCCTATGTAGGGATGCTCTCTATCCTTTGTCATTAATATCTCTTGTTTCACAATCCTTCACTACTATAAGTTTGTCTTCGTTAGTATGACACCACCGTTTAGGTCATCCATTTCATAAAGTTATCTCTTACTTAAGTTCTAATAAATTGTTATCTTCATATTTTCATTTCTAGAAGTCGTTTTATAAGAGTTATGCCTTAGGTAAATCCACATAGCTCCCATTTTCTATTAGTAATGAAATTAGTGGGCATTCTTATGTTTAGAAATCTCTAATTACCTCAGTTTTTGGTTTCAAAGATTATGCCTTTATTTAATGATGGTTTTACGCGTTACACTCAGATTTATCCCATATGCCACAAATCAAATGTTTTTGTTCATTTTTACACTTTTATTGCTTTTATTAAGAATCATTTTGGGAGTTATTTGAAATCTTTTCAAAGTGATGGAGGTATATAATATGTGAATTCCATTGTCTTTGAATTGTGCAACACCCTTGGTATTCATCATTGTCTTTCATGTCCTCATACTCTAGAATATAATGGTCTTACCGAATGCAAGCACCGTCATATCTCTGAGATGGCAAACACTCTTTTTGTATTTAGCAGTTTTCTTTTTGTATTTAGCAGTTTTCTCCTCTATCTTTGGGTCAAAGAAGTTTGTATTGTAGCTTATCTTATTAATCATCAACCCATTCCTATACTCAAGTGGGACTCCCAATTTTTTGTTTATTTGGTCATTTACGTTGTTACACCGATCTTTGTATTTTTTAGTGTGCCTGTTACCCCCATCTTGGTGCCTATGTTACTAACAAACTTTTTTCTAAAACTATTGAATTAATTTTCTTAGGTTATAGCTCTCAGCATAATGAGTATTGGTGTTCGGATCCCACCACCAGCCATGTGTATATCTCTTGTCATATACCCTTTGATGAGACAACATTTCCCTTTACTCATCGGTGAACTAAATACAACTTTCCTTCAACCTCCAATCTTGCCTTTGTGCTTGGTCTTTCCCTAGCATCCGCTTGCCAATGCACTAGTACTCCATCTTTTTAACAAGCCTCTCCTTGACCACATACTGAGTTTGATTTGGTTGTACCTTTTATGTTTCTATCCCATGCACTTATGCTAGCTTCGTCATTACCTATTCCTAGCTCTTATTCTATGTTGAACTCTTTGTCTGCCTCTCAACACTCTTTATTAGATGGGTAATCCTTTAACCTTGGCTTTTATCCCTCTCCTTACCTTCTTTTATATACCATGGTTTTACTCATATTCAAGTTGAGATACAACATTCTTTGGTTCACACTGATGGTATTGTGCGTTATTGCTCTACTCTCTCTATCTATTGATGAACTGGCATGTTTCTCTCATGAAGTTAAATTTTTGCAAGGGTGTGCTGCCATAACTATTGAGTTTAATACTCTCTTGAAAAATCAAACTTGGACTCTTGTGCCTCCCTTTCCACATTAGAACATTGTTGGATGCAAGTAGGTCTTTAAGGTTAAGCATAAAATTAATGGTACCATTGAACGTCACAATACTCGCTTGGTGGCTAAGGGCTTTCACCGCCAACAAAGTCTTCACTATGATGAGACTTTTAGTCTTGTCATTAAACTTACCACAATTTGTACAATTCTCAATCTTGTCATTTTCTCTTATTTGACTTTACATTAGTTGGATGTCAAGAATACATTTTTGCATGGGTTCCTTACAAAATTGTCTTGATGATTTAGCCGTTGGGTTTTGTTTGTCAACTTCGCAAGGCCATCTATAGCCTTAAACAGGGTCCTCACGCATAGTTTCAACGCTTTAGTTCATTTATCATTCAATTTGATTTTACAGAGAGTCAGGTTGATCATTCCATGTTTATTTTCATCGTTCTTCTCATATGATGGTTCTATTGTTACATATTAATGATATTGTGCCCACTAGCAACACCTTGTCTTTCCTTTCCTCTATCTTCACGATTGGCATCGAGTTTGAGATAAAGGATCTTGACTCACTTCATTACTTTTTGAGTCTTGAGATTCCCCCTTGTGTTTTGGGCTCCGTTTCTCTCAGACTCAATATGTTCCTGATCTTTTACATCGCAGTTCTATGATTGAGTGAAAACCATATCGCACTATTTCCTTGTAAATGACCAGTTGGGTTTTAAAACTTTATGTATATTCTTTTATTTAAATACTAGTATTTGAATTCCTTCTCACACCAATGGACCCTAGACAAACTTAGGACAATCCTCAAGGAAATGATGAATTAAATAATGAAATTGAAGAAAAAATGAGTTAATTAAGCTTAATTAAAGAAATATGAAGGCTAAAATAGGGTCACAAACTTTAGTAATTGGGTTCACCCTCGGGTCTTCGAGACTCGGTGTGTGACATTAAAAACCCAATTGAATGATCATAGTGTTCAGTGTTGTATTTGCTATTATTGTACATTGTTAATACTTCTAGCATTGGTTAGGTGTGCAACCAAAACTGTATTCTAAATCTTTATCTATAGTACTGGTATGTGGTAAGTTTCAATCCTTTTCCCTTGTGATGACACAATAAATATGTGTGTATTGTCAGAAGTACCAGAAATTAAGACAAATATCCTAGACAAAAAGGAATGCAAAATCATTAGTATTGCCTCTAGCATGATAATTTCTTTTTTTAAGAAAGAGAGACTAAATGTCCTATGTTATAATTAAATGTGAAGGGAGAATTCTGAAATCTCAAAAGGTGGTTCACAAGAAAACCAATAGAGAGTTTAGTTTTTTAAAAAATGACTTTTTTGTGCCTTACTTTCTGTGCAGTACCTTGGTCAGTTCCATTAAAATGACTTGAATTAAAAATATAAAAAAAGACAGTAGATTTTGTATGTTATTCTATGTGTATTTGTATTTGTGAGATTTACAATGCCTACCATTGCTTAAAGGTTGAGGTTGTGATCTGTAAAATGTTGTTGAATGGCAACAGCTTTGGATGACAACACATAAAGTTCAAACCCTTAGATGGACAATGTCGTTATGAAAGCATTCTTCATCATTACAGCCAAGAATATATATATATATATATATGTGTATGTGTGTGTGTGTGTATTGCTCTGTTAGCTTTTAGGGTGTCTCCTTTTTCTTTTTCATGCTTTTTCTAGTTGGTTAAAGTTATAGTATTTGCATCATTAGAACATTGACTTCTAACCTGAAATTTCTCATTATGGGCCGAATGGCCACCCTCATTAATGGGTAATGTAAAGATATAAAAAATCAGGATAAATTTTTCGTTTTGCCTGTAAGGCACTATTCATGCATTATTTGCTTGTAGGGCACTATACATGCATCATTTAGATATAAGTAATATTTAAAAGCATAATTTGAGTATTCTATAGAAGAGAACTATGCTTATAATGTTAAAATACACATCCTGTGAAAATTTGAGCCTAATCAGAGATAGTTTGAAAAATAGACCAAAAAGGGCATCCTAGGTAGCCCGGGTGGACCTGGCCGCAACCGCCAATAAGTGAAAATAATTTTTTTAGAATAATATCATTTAAAATAATTTTAAGAACTTTGGCTAAAGCAGAATATCGAATTGAGGTGTTTTGTGACAAGTTGTAGTGTAACGGGGTCTTGCGGCTCATTAAGGGCAAAATGGTCTTTTCACCCCTTGACCCCTTTACTATAAATATGATCCTTGAAAGATACAATTATCAAAAATAGGTCTGAGAAAGAGCATCAGGTCGTGCATGGAGAGAAAAGGTGAAGAAAACCTAGGTTTTCCAACTTTCTACCTTCCAAAACTCATCTCTAGCCTTTGAATTTCACAAGGCTTCCTTCTAGAAAATTATTCTCCACCAAACGGGCTACAATCCTACTGATTGGTTTGGCATTGAAGTGAACACAACTCCCTAAGGTTGAGAAAAACCCTCCTAGGTATGATATTTTGCTAAGTAAAGAATATGGTTAAGTTTAGCAGTGTTTATATATGTTGATTATATGACTTACATGCTTACTTGTTGTTAAAAAATCATCTAGCATATAGTTACTTTGAAAACCTAGGGTTGGTACTTCGTGTACTTATGTATTCTTGGGAAATTTGGTGAAGTGATGAACATGTAACTTGAATATATGTATAATTCATTGCATTCTGACTTATGTTCATGTAGACAAAGTCTTGTAGTTTGAAAGTTATGGTTGCTCAATGTATTGATACTTTGTGTACTTGTGTAATCTTTGAGAATTTGTTTAAGTTATGAACATGTAACATGATTATATGTGTAATTGATTGGATTATATGCTAAGTTCATGTAGACAAAGTTTTGTGGTTTGAAAGTTATAGTTTGCTTTATGTATGATGCATTATTTAAGGCATACTCCATGGGTTTGATAAATGACTCATTGAAACTGCATAGAAAAATCAAAGCATCTTGGCATACGTGAATCTTTGGAAACATGGCGTGTGTTGAGCACATTGGTGTTATGCATTATGAGGGTGTAGATCCTGTGGTTAAAAACCCAAAATTAGCCATGGTACTCGCGATCCAACGAGGACAGATCGTGAAGCGAGACATACGATTGGTACTTGCGTTCCAACGGGGAAGGACCGTGAAGCGAGACATGGGTGTGACATAGAGTTGCATGTGTGTGTCATGCATATTGTCATTGCATTGGATTGATGAATTGGAAGGCATATAGCTTATAAATGTACACTTTGCACATGCTACGCCTTAACTTTGTTCTTTATATTAGCATTATGTCATATAAGCCGTCGTGCTTACCCTATATGGGATTACATATTTTAGATAAGGCTCCTAGCACATGAGACTTGATGAAGTCCTGACGCATGGAGGAAAAACTGATTTTGAAGTATATTTGGCCTAAGGGCTACATTTTGTATGTATGGGCATAAGCCCAAATAACTTGTGTTTAATTTGGATAACGGTGGACTATAGGCCTTGGGCCATTTTGTAATGTAAGGGCTTAAACCCAAATGACAAATAGAGTATTTTTTTTTAATATGCATCACATGTATATGTCGGAAATAATGTAAGAAAAAGGACCGTAGTAAGGATTATATGCAAGTATGAATGTCAGTATATGAAGAATTAAGAAAGTAGGCATTTAGCCTTGAACTTACTTGATAATATAGGTGTATGTTATTGTCACATCCCGAACCCCACCCTACACGGATGTCGAGGACGTGATGCCAGTCAGTCGCCTCGCGACCAACCGAAGGCAATTTCTGAACTTTCCAGTGAATTGCATTCCGACTGTAGGGTCAGATGCAGCGGAATTTAAAACTTTTTTTTTTGTCCAGGGAATGCAACTCATGTATCCACCGTAGGATATGTATCACACAGAGCAAGTCTAAAATCCAACAGCTAACAATTCTAACCTCAGAGCATATCTATAACAACAGAGCAGAACTATAATCTCTAGAGTACCATCTAAATCCATGAGCCATACTATATTCAGTACATATCAGTCAAGTCAGTCATAGTACATCACTCACCTGATTAAACAGATTCAATCCTCAGTAATCCAGTCTCCACAAATCAGTGCCATTAGATCCAACAGATATCATTCCTGAAAAATGTTAGGGAATGGGGTGAGCTTCGAAAAGCCCAATGAGTAACACAGGTTCCCTGTCAAGGGTTTCAAAACCATTTCTTGTTTACAAAGCACAAGGGTAGTTCAGTTGTTTCTGAAATAGCAGTTTTATAAATCTATTTTAAATGCAGTTTCAGTAGAATAAAACAGGGCTGAACTAAACGGAACAACAAATCAGAACATACGGAACAGTGCATGATGCCAATATCAATGAGAGTATAGGTAATTAATTCAAATATCAGAACAGATCAGTACTGGGCGGAACATAACAAGGCATAACAATAATATATCAGTTAGGCGCGTAATCAAGCCTACTTATGCCAAACCGCTCATAAACAGAATGGTACCCAGAGTCAGACACATCATAGCAGAACAAAATCAGATAGACCATAAAATGGAGCAAGACAGACCGAACAAAATAATAGTAGGACGGGACAAAATCATGCCGCGTACAATACAGTATAAAAGTTTGCATTTTAAAACATGCATTCAGACAGTTTAACTTTTAAAGTCGTACAGTGCATCAAAATACAGTATCTATGCAGTAACTTATATACCAAGTCAAGAATTCGGACAGATCATAACGGAACTGGACCATATATCAATCAAGACGGACAGATTATTAACGGACGGTACATAACGGGATCAGACGGAACAAAACACCAGTTCAAGTCACAGGCATAATCAAGGACAGAGGCATAACAAGACGGATCATAACGGAACAAAGTAGAGCAATACATCAATCAGAACAATACATATCGAAACTGAACATGGCGGATCAAACGGTACAATATCAATCAGGACGAGTCATATCGGAACTGAACATGACGGAACAAAATGAAACAATATCAATCAGGACAAGTCATATCGGAACTGAACATGACGGAACAAAATGAAACAATATCAATCAGGACAAGTCATATCGGAACTGAACATGACGGAACAAAATGAAACAATATCAATCAGGAGAATCAATATCAATCAGGACAAGTCATATCGGAACTGAACATGACGGAACAAAACGAAACAATATCAATTAGGACAAGTCATATCGGAACTGAACATGACGGAACAAAATGAAACAATATCAATCAGGACAAGTCATGTCGGAACTGAACATGACGGAAACAAACGAAACAATATCAATCAGGACAAGTCATATCGGAACTGAACATGACGGAAACAAACGAAACAATATCAATCAGGACAAGTCATATCGAAACTGAATATGATGGAAACAAACGAAACAATATCAATCAGGACAAGTCATATCGAACTGAATATGACGGAAACAAACGAAACAATATCAATCAGGACAAGTCATATCGAAACTGAATATGATGGAAACAAACGAAACAATATCAATCAGGACAAGTCATATCGAAACTGAATATGACGGAACAAAATGAAACAATATATATCAATCGGATGAAGACATATCGGAACTGAACATGTCGGAACAAACGGAACAATACATCTATCAGAACAAGATATATCGGAATTGAACAGGACGGAACAAACTGGTACAATATCAATCAGGACAAGGCATATGCTACTTTAAATATATGCTTTTTTAAACAGTATAACGTTCAAAACAGTACAGTGCTTCAAAATACAGTATCTAGACAGAACTTATACACCAATTCAGGAGTCAGGCTTACTCGCAAGACGCAACAGTACAGAATAAAACCAGGACAGACCATACAACAGAACAAGACAGACCCGAACTGAACAGGAGAGCAGGACAGTACAAAATCATGTTACGTGTAATGCAGTATAAAAAGTATGCATTCAGACAGTACAGTATACAAAACAGTACAGTAAATCAAAATACAGTAACTAGACGGTGTACTTATACACCAAGTCAGAAGTTCCAGGTTACTCACAAACTGTTACGGTTATCTCCTTGCGCAAACAATCCGATAACCTCCAGATACATCAGGCATCTCCATGTATATCCTGAACAATAATCATCAATCATATACAGATCAGCACTCATCCATTCAGGTCTCATTTGTCATCTTAGGTATCTATCGGTTTACCTAAGATAGCCTAGTAGCCTATCGCCCTCTCATCGGGTTTCATCCGGGGCTATTTTATTCTTAAATTAGGCTCAGCAGTCCTCAGGGTTATAACCTAAGTCATTTAGACTTCAATCGTTATCAGTCAGTTACTTCTTCAGCCTTAGGGGCAAAATGGTCATTTTATCATTCTGGTCTCGGACCCTGTCGTGGTCTCCGGAATAGTCTTTATATCTTAAGTACAAAGTTCTACGTCCTTTGGACTTCAATCGGTATCAGTTAGGTTCTTATTTTAACCATAGGGGCAAAATGGTAATTTTGCCATTCTTATCCCGGACCCAGTCGTGGTTCTTAGAATATCCCATATATCGTATACATGAAGTTCTAAGTCTTTTAGACTTGAATCGCTATCAGTTAAGGGCTTACTTAGCCTTAGGGGCAAAATGGTAATTTTGTCATTCTTGCCCCGGACCCTGTCGTGGTCCTCAGAATGTCCCATATATCTCATATGTAAATTCTTAAGTCCTTTGGACTTCGTTTGGTATCTGCTTTTGATCATCGGGACACATCGGTCATTTCTCGTTTTACGCGTTGACTGTCTCGGAGTCTTATTTATCCCTATGATAATTTATCAGATCAGTTTGACCTTTATTTGACCTCTACTTTGCACTTCATGTGCTCAGGGGTATTTTGGTCATTTTACGCTTCGTAAGATTCTGATCCCGGTTCGTCATTTATTCAGGTATACAGTCTCACCAGTGTCTGGGCTCTAACCGGTATCAATTTCGTCCCAATCGGACTTCATTTGGCTTCGTACAGTATCAGGGGTAATTTGGTAATTTCACGTGTCATATTTTTCGGCACGTCAGTTCATAAAATGGACCTCACCATTGGGTCCAGAGTGTCCGACATAATTAAGTTGGACTATCTGTTATGTTCAATTGACCCTGGGAAGCATCAGGGGCAGTATGGTCATTTACACTTTATGTGTCTGTATTTTTCGGGACTTCAGTTCGTTAAACGGACCTCACTGTTGAGTTCAGAACGCCCGACATAGTCAAAATAGACTGTCTTTTATTTTTATTTGGGTTCGGGTACTATCAGGGGCAGTACAGTAATTTACACCTACGTGTCTGTATTTTTCGGTACATAATTTCCCAATTTGGACTGTACCATTGAGTCCAGAATACTTGAAATAGTGAAAATACACTATTTATTTACTTAATTTGGACTCCGTTTGACATATTTAATGTCTAGGGGTAAAATTGTAATTTTACCTATTTAATAAAATAATTAAATAATTATTTTATTATTTAATTAATTTTCCAGGGGCTTAAATGAATAATTTCTCAATGTTCTGGGCCACAGTACAATTTCCCAAATTAGTGGGGGTTAATCCGTAATTTTCAGAAATATTTGGGGGGTTAAGTATAAATTCAGAAAATTAGGGTTCAGACCAGAGGGTTCAGGGGTTCAGAAATTGAACCGGTCCAAAACTCAGAAAACCAACCGGTTTAATTCCCTTCAGAAAACCGGAATATAATAATCCAGTTATCCCCAATTTCCTTCCTATCCTCGTTTAGGTTATGCCCAAAATCCGATTTCAATTTCTTATCCGAGGGACCAAACAGACAGGATTTGATTTAAAACCAATCAGGTAAGCCCAAAACGACACCGTCCTATTAATTCGGTGGCACGCTCGTGGACAGACACGCGTCCGAGTCGGTTCAGTGGGTTTAGGCGTGTTGGACGAGTCGACTCGGTCGACTCGTCGTCTTCTTCACCAACCAGTGCACTGTTGCCCTAATTCCCAGTCCCCATTGTTCTCTATTTCGTGCCATTTCAGGTGCGGATTCCTACTGTTTTTGGTTCCGATCGATTCCTGGGAGTCAAGCCATCAATTTGGCATCGGTTTGGTGCCTCGAATCTACGGTTGAAGCTCTGTTTAATCGATTATCATGGGGGGTTTCAGTTCGGCCGTATGGCCTTATTCCTCAACCAACTCGCACACGGTTTGGTTCGTTGTGACCGTGTGTCCATGGGGATCAATATCCCATTTATAAATTTCAGTTTAAGAGCCTATTTTCGAGTTTGGGTTCCATGGCCGAAAGCAATAGCTTCGGTTTTGAGGGCTTATACCCAAGTGTTGGGGTCGCGGTTGGTGATATTTGAAACCCTCTCAGTGTCTAGATCAGTTCTAGACCATCAAAACTCAGTTCGGTTGAGGTCATTTCAGACCTGCTACAGGGAGCTCCATCCATGGCGGTTGGGTCACGGCTCTAGGTTTTTAATGCCTATTCGACCCTCTCAGTGGTTCTATAACCCTCCCAAGCCTCACAGTAACATCTATATACAGTTTTTATGGTCTAAAAACTATCAGAACAGTGCCAATAAATCAAAACAGAAAATTTGGTAACTTTAGTGTTTACCTTTTTAGACAGTGGCTTCCTCCTCAATGGCTCGGTTCAGGCTTGGTGGTGGTGTTTGTTCAGATCCAGTAGTGCCCCTCAGTTCCTCCTTTGTCCTTCATAGGGCATCTCCATGGTTACACCCATTGCTCCACATATACATGCATACAAAGTTGTATACACAAGCCATGGACACCATCATCTCACTCTCTCTCTAGGACTCTCTCTCTCTATAGATCAGTGCACAAAGCTCTCTATACAGATCTGATTTTCTTCCATGCATATATGAAGATTTTCATAAATAAAATCAGATTTTCCTTGTTCAATACACCTCTCAACCTCATGATTAATTTGCATGTATTTTGGTTGGAGGAGAGGTCATCATGTGGTGTGTAGGCATGATAGCCTAGGGGGCATAGGGTGATGCATGCTGATGTGTTGCATGCTTGTTCATTGGTCACTTGGGAGGTGGCCTATTCAGATTTGTATGTATATACATTTCATTGTATATATGGTCACAAAGATGCCACTAGCCAGTTGGTTATTTTTTGGATGAGGTTTCCTTTCACCCAAAGGTCAAGGGTTCAATTCCCTTGGCCTCCCATTTGGCCATTTTTTCCATATTTTCGGTTAAGGCCACGTTTGGTTGCGCAGTAATTCAATTTCAATATTTCCTTCATAACTTTCATTCCGTAACTCCTTTTTCGACACGGTTTGTTCCGGGAGTTTCATATTTCAGTATTCTTCAGTGTCAGAGGTTCCGTGTCATTTATTAATCATTCGGGATTTCCGGGGTTAGCTAATTCGGATTTCGTTAGTGTTAAAGCAGTGTTATTTCGCCGCTATAATCGGTAATTGGGTTCGGGTATTTTACCCTTTTCCTCCAGACATATTTAATTATTTTATCGGTCTATCATGACCGCCGGGATTATGATTAATTCCCTAGATCATTCTATAAGCCGGTAATAATTAATAACTAATTATTAATTACGCAAAGTCGGGGTGTTACAGTTATATTTTCATAAACTTGTGGCCATCGAGTGAGGGTGGATTGTGCATATACTTGTATATATAAATTGTTGTAAAATATTAGGTAAAAAATGCTTAGAAAACAAAGGAGACCATGTCAAAATTTTATGAATTAAAAAGAGTTGTTTGGTGTGTAAAATGGCCATATATAAGTGGGAAAAAGTGCCAAAAAGTGGGGTTAAAAACCTTGAGGGAGTAGGTTAAAAATCGAAAAAATCAGCTTGCAGCATTTTGGACAAAAATTCAGAAAAGTGGAAAAACAGCTTGCAGCAAATACACTGTACCTACAGTGAAATAGCCTAGCAGCAGCCCAGACCAGCCACGCGCATGCCCTGAGCCTGCTGCTTTGCCCCACGTGTGCCTGCTGCCTGAGGCATGTCATGGGCATGCCATGACTTGCCTTCCAAGGCTATTTTAAGACCATTCTTTCCTATGTTTGACACCACCTTTCGAAGCCCCTTTTTGGCCATTTTTGGCCATTATACCAAGTCATGTTGGGCACTTTCTTGGAACACATTTTAGTCATTATTCAAGGCCATGTTTGGCCACTTCCTTAGGCCACTTTAGGTAGGATTGTTGACCTATTCTTGGTCTATGCCATAGGGCATTTGGGGCCCATTTGGGCCATTGTTCCAAGGCATATTTAAAGACATTTTGGGCTATCTTGGAGACCATGCTTGAACATGACTTAGCCTAATTTTGACCATTGGTTGGAGGAGATATTTGATTGGCATTTGAAACCCATCTTGGGTAAGTTTAGTATCAAATTTTCATTCTTAATTTTGGAAAAACATGGGAAAATAAACGTGTAATCAACTAAATCCATTTAATTGCCTTTCATAAATTCCTTTTAATTCATTTCCATTCATTTCCCGGGTTTTGGAAATTCGGGGCTTAAAAATGTGGTATCAGAGCTTAGGTTCGAATACTTAGGGACCGTGGGGTGTTGTTGAACACAATGGGACCACGACACATGATTTAAAAATTTTTGTAAACATTGTGTAATGTGTAGGCTGTGACAGTTTGGTATTAGAGCCCTAGTTTGAGAATACTTGGTGACGATGGGGTGTTGTTGAACACCATGGGACCCTAGAGGAAAGCATGTGACTTAGCATGAACTGTTGGTGGTATGTGATAGGACCTTGTATGTTATGTGGCTATTTATGCTTGACGCATCACATGTTGTGATTACGTGTTAGTTATTATTACATACTATGATGCATGTTTACGTGATTTGGTGCAGTGGGGTGCATGATATGGGTAATGTGTATATTGGCATGACCGTATGTGATAACTTGGTACATGTTTACATACATAATAGATTGATGCTTGTTTGCCTTCATGATATCATGTACCATTATGGGAGAATGCCATGAGATGTGGAATGCATTAGATGAGTAGAAGCTAAATTTCTAAACAATACTTGTTCCTACTATAGGATGCCATCCAAAACACTAGATTGAGGCAGAGTAGGTCCAAGGAGAGGGAGAACTTTAGTTCTCGAACCTCTATCAACCCTGGTAGCCCCGATTGACGTGAGATCTAAGATCTAATGCCTTGGAACAGAGGATGAGATTTAGACCTCAGGTTAGTTGGGCTAGTTGAATACTAGCATGACTTGGGCATGTACATGTTGTATTGCTTAAATGGATTTTTCCTGGTGAAAGACTGTGTTTTGAATTGGGTGAAAACTTGTTATTTGTTTATTGTAAACAATGGGTGGAGGTGGTTGACGTGAGTTTTATGATTTATGATTAAACAAGTATGTCTACAGGATGTGTTAGGTTATCAGGTGATGGTTGATGATCTCTTGTCTTAGGAGAATTGTATAAACATGAATAGTTTAAAAAATATTGTTGTAGATTAATCCAGGTTATGATGTAATTGAATTTTGATTCTTGCTTAGGATGAATATTGATAAGTTCAAGTGATGTAAATCTGACAATTAGGGGTTGTGATGATTCTTTTATTGAATTGGATATGTTATCTTATGGTGGACTGCGGAGGTAACCTAGAGATAAATACTATTTTCTTACCTGGTCTTATAAAATGATTGATACTAGTTGTGATAAGAATAATGAATTGATTAAATGAACTTATGAATATAAGCCTTGTGAAAATAATGAGTTGCATAAAATGGGCCAAATTGAGGTGTGAATTATGAACCTAGTTTTAGCTTAGTTTATAAGATTGATTCCAGAATTATGATTGAATAAACGGTAAGTATTGATTGTTATTTTGGAGAAAATTGCGTATTAGTTTAAGAGTTGGATGATACAAATTTTTGAATATGAATCTTGTGTTTAAGATGCGAATTATGTGAATATACTTGGAGTGAAAATATTGTGGTTGAGGCACTAGAAAAAAAATATTTGGGGCTATGTACAAACATGAGATGTGTATTGCAATATGAGAACTTGGATTGTTAAATAACTTATATGTGAATGATGATTTTCACTCGTCATTTTAAAAATATGTGAGTAAAACGTTATGAATGAATCTGATTGGTTTGGATAAAGTTATAAATGGTTGTATTGTTTGGACCTAGATAATAAATATTATACTTTTGAGATTCTTTATTTTATTTGGGGGCTTGTGATGATTGCCATGTTCCACCACTGTATGATTCACTGAGTTGGGGTAGCCAGATTTTGCGAGTCTTAGAAATAATGCTAGTGAAATGGTATCGGTAGTGTTACCACCAGTTGTGTGTGAGTTTCAGTGATCTTTCTAGAAGACTTACTTGATTAAGTGTTGCATAATTTGGTTTAATCATGATGCATGTTGTGTGCTTACATCCGTTGGTAAGCCTGACTACTTGATAAAGTGAATAAAATGCCTAATAGGGTGGTTTTGTGTATAATTACATAATATACTTAACATGTTTATGGTTTAAATTGACTTTTGTGTTTTTGAATTACTTGAAAAAAAATGATAAGATTATGAGGACATAAATAGTTCATTGAAAACTTACCTATACATGAAGTATGTGTTGAGTATGTTCTTATTTGGAATATGTGTAAAGCTTGTTTGGGTTGGAATACATGATTGCTTGCTTAAGATCTATTTTTTTATGATTATATAGTGTATAATAGCCATGTTATGTATATATGGATAGTTGAATGAATGTTACCTATTATGGGCGTATGATATAAAGTGTATATCCTAGGTTACAAACCATGTGGTTAGGATCACTTGTAATTGTACTATGAATATACTGAATTGGTATCAGGTTTTGAGTTACAAGTGTATGGACTAGCCAATCCATTACCCAGTAACAAAAGGAGCTGTGATCCATGAAGGGTTCTCACCTAGTTATATACAGGAAAAAGGTAAAAGATACATAATATGACGATTGAAGACAACAAGAAAAAAACTTAATTAATACGAGCTTGCATGAGTATGTACTAAATACATGATGGAACCGTAATTCATCTTTAGTATATGTATAAAAAAAATTAATACGTATATGGTATGACAAGTTTGTTGTCACGACCCGAAACCCACCCTCTGCGGATTACTGGATCGCGACCGCCGCCCCGAGACCCGAAGGCCCCGAGACAAGGCTCGCATCTGCAGCGGTATCGAATAGATGTGCTACACATGATTGCGGAAGCGTGAAAAACTTTTTCTTTTCTTTTCTCATTTTTAAATTATGCACATCCGTCCGATACTGCTGCTCCATACTTAACATACATGGTTACACATTCAGAGTATAACGAAACTTAAAGACTTCATACATTAATACAATACATATTCGGTTGCCCTGAGGGCTTATTACATATTCTTACTTTGTCTATTAATACAAAACGTACTACTAGTGTTCATAGGTTCTTCAAAGAAAACTACTTAAACATATCCTTCCAAAAAAATAGCTAGACTCATCGTCGTCGTCCTTAAGACCCTGTTTGCTGCGTCACCTGAAAGGGGGGTCCGAACAAAGTTCGGGTAAGCTAATCTAAGCTTGTGAGCAATTCCAGTGTTCGTCATGGGGTTTTCAATTAGCAGTGGTTTTTAGTACATAAGAGTTGTAAAACATTCACTGCCAATTGCTTATACAATTTAGAATACAGAGTACATGCATTCTTAAAACAAATAGCTTTGAAACATTTAAAGTATTCAAGCTAAACTCGTACTTCGTCAAATAGAGTATATAACTCAAAACATATGCATTTCAAATAACTTGGAAACATTTAAGGTATCCAAGCAAAACTCGTACTTCATCAGATAAATATATAACTTAAATCACATCAATATGTATTTGAAAATGAGGGTAAAACCTGCTTTCATTTCCAAAATCACTTGTCATCTTTTCTCTTTAATTAGGTGGAATCTGTTTCAAACCAGACTCCCATTTTACTGCCAATACTGTCGATCTCATTTTCCTGGGGGATTAGATCCTGCTACCGGGCATTTACTGTTGAATCCTGAAAGATTTCAACCATCATAGGGGGTGGTACTTTAGTACCGTTTATCTTGTAAAATATTTATCACATAACTTCTTCAATAAATACTTTCATGAGTATTTAAAACATGAAATGTATAATTTCTACAATAGGACTTCAAATACTTGTAACTATCAAATTCAGGATATTTAACATAATTTGGCATTTAAAACTTTAGACATGCTAAAATATATTTTAAGAAAACTATGATAAATACCAATCACTGAGCATGTCATATAGAGTTATAAAACAGTACAATTAGAAGCTGAATCATGTAAATACTGAATTTGAACTTCAAATACTTCATATCTTTGAATTTAAAACTTTTCAAATCCATGGAGTTAAATCTCCAATTCAAACACAGGGTTACTCACCTCGTACTTCTGGTTTTCGATCTATTTAGTCACCTTTCCTTTGGCTTCCTTCAACCTGTGAAGCCATTCTTGCAGCGTTTCGGTGTCCTCCTATTTCTTAATCTTTTTCGTTGCTAGTTGCTCTTTGGTTATAGTCTTGTAAATGAAGGGGCGAACGCTGCACACTTCATTTGTTTTGGCAATCCGGATATATTTCTGAACTACCTGGAGTTGTTTTTCTAGCTTCTCCCGGAAAACTTTCTGTTTCGGATCATTTGCTATTTGTGCCCTTGTCATTATTGGGGGAACTTCTCGTTCTTGGTTCATTTTTGTGTCTATTTAATTCTCTGTTTAAAACACAATTTAACGTGTCAAGAAAACAGATTTCTACAATCATACTCTTCTGGTAGCTCCATTAACCTTAATGTAAAGTTATTTATTTGACATGTTTACGTGTCGTGTCTTTTCGTATTTCGTTTCTCGTACTTGCCTTAGTATTAGTACTTTGGCATTACTCTAATTTATAGTCATCTGACAGATGCTATTCATCAAATTTTATGTCTTTTTATTTTAGACATTTCTTTAGGTCGAATAGACTCTACCATTGAGTCCGGAGTGTCGTAGAAAGTTAGTTTAGGCTTTCCTAACATTTAATTCGGACTATTACATGTAAAAGGGCAAAATGGTCATTTTATCGTTTTACGTGTCATATCTTTCTGTACGTCGTTTCGTAATTTGGACTCCATTTTTGAGTCCGGGATGTCAAAGAAAGTCAGTTGAGACCTTCCCTGATTTCATTTTGGCTTTAGAGGTACCAGGGGTATTTTGGTCTTTTTACCTCTTTACGTGTCTTTATTTTTCGGGACCCCGTCTCGTGTCGTGGACCTCACCATTGGACTCAAAAGGTCCGAGATAGTAAGAATACACTAATAACTTGTAAATTTTGGTTAAAGGGTATTTTGGTCATTTACCCCTTACGTGTCTTTATTTTTCGGGCCCCGTCTCGTAAAACGGACCCTACCATTAGTCTCAGAATATCCAAAATAGTAAGGGTACACTATTCATATGTTTAATTTAGACTTCATTTGCTCTATTTATGCCACAAGGGCAAAATAGTAATTTAATTTTATTTATTAAATAATTAAATTAATTATTTAATTATTTTTCCAGGGGTCTAAATGCATAAATTTTCCCTCAGTTGGGCCTTAGTATAATTTTTCTAAAGCCCAGGGGTCAATTCGTAATAACCAAAAGTCTTGGTTTATTTTATTTTGAATAAAACAGAAAACCAAAGGGTTCAATTGAATTTTAAGTGAACCGGTCCGGTTCAGTTGCAAACCAACCGGTCTATCCGGTTTATTTACATGTGGCTGACGTCATGATGACGTCAGCCCTAGCGTCCATTTATTTAAATCGACATTCAAAACGTCGCCGTTCCATTTAATCGGTGGCAAGCCCAGAGGCTACCACCTGTCCGAGTCGACCCAGCCTTATTTTAAAAACCGAGTTGACTCGTCTTCGTCTTCCCCACGAGACCCGACTGAAAACCCTAGTTTCCGAATTCATTTCTTCCTATTTCGTGCAGTTTGGATCCATGGATCCTCACTGTTTTTGTCCCAAAATGTTCCTAAGGTATAACCAATTCAATTGGCATTCATTTGGAGGATTAAAACTCGCTCGGGTGTTTGGTTTAGGACATGATAATCCGAACTGTAATTCGGTCATACATGCTCATTTCTGAGCCAAAACCCTTGGGGTTTGATTCTTTGTAATCCCCTCTTCATGGGGTTTTACTCTCCATTTAAAAACATGGATTTAAAGGCAGATTTGTAGGGTTGGGTTTTGAAACCCGTACCTGCAATTGGATTTTTGGAGGGCTTCCTTTGAGTTTTGTGATCGCGTATAAGTGTTTTTAGCATGCTCATAGTATCTACCTTAAGTTTTGGTAAGCCAAATCAAGCTTAAAGGAAGTCGATTCAGACCTGCCATGGGCAAGGTCTTCAATGGAGATTTTTCGTGGGTTTCATGTTTTCAGTCGTTTTCATAGCCCATTTTCATGCTTAATACACGTCTAGATATACATTTAAGCATCATATATACAAATCATAACCTAATCTCTTAACACATGCAAAATATTCTAGAGAGAGAATTTTAAAAGTTTTCATGGGTTTACCTTTCACCACTGTTTTTCTCTTTCTTTCTTGCTCTGAATCTCTTCTTCTACCTCCTCAGTTCCTCCTTCTCTGATTTCTTTCGTATGAAGCAAAGCATGCTTTGCATGCCTTGCTTTTAAAGAGAGAACCGACCTCTCTCTCTCTCTCCTGTTCCCTCTCTCTCTCTCTTCTTTCTGATTTATAGCCCTACATTAGCCCTCCTATCTCATCAATTTTTCTTTTTCTCTTTCCTACTTTGCATTCAATTTTGGCAAGATATTTATACATATAATATATACATATATACACATATACATATATACTTGACAACACACACACACACACTAGCCGACACACACACATACACTGCACTGTTCACACACTTTACATGTATTGCTTATATGTTTTTAATTTAATTATATACATACATGCATACATATTTCCTTTCATACATATACATATATTATTTAATATATAACATTCCTCATACCTCAATTAATTAATTATAGAAATTAATTAATTATTTTCTATAAATCTCGTAATACGTGTCATACGCCCTGGTATCCCGGGTCGGGATATTACATTTGTAATGGCTGGATTGGTTTATTATATGTGTTAAATATAAGATTTTTACTTAATGTATTTATAAGGTATATGGATATAAATAAAGTATGTCTTATAACAATATTGTTGACAAATGTGGAGACATATCATGTTTATGTATATGTAAATATATACATTTATTAGGTATTAATACCTAGAGATGAATGGATTATATGGTTTGGTTACCGCCTAGGTACCTCGTAAGGTCAAGCTTATGGGAAGTATGATTTCAAATTTTTGTTTAACATGTAATTGGGGATAGATTGATTGTTTACTTTCCAGGCAAGTGTGGACTGCTACAAGAGGAGAATGACAGTGTGTACTCCTGAGGGAGATAGTTTTTATTTCACGGGGTATCTATGGATCCTTCTATAATTGACTCTGTTATGAGTTAGGAGAGGTTACGCCTCAAGTTAATTGGGCTAGTTTGGAGTACATGATTATGTGTGTATTTGTTGCTTTAGTATGCGCAATTATACAATGTGCTTATTTTCTTGATTTGCTAGGAGTATGTGATCTGTTTGATTATTGATCAACTGGGGCTAGATGTTTATATCTATGTAGTAGACCAAATGATTTATGAGATTGGCTATATGCTTAATTATTTATAAGATAGGCTATAAGCCTAGATATCTATAGGATTGGATGTGTGCCTAGTTACCTATATGGTAAGTTGTATGCTTATTTATGTATATGTATGTTCTTAGGATGGATCCTATACTTAAGTGTTTATATAGTAAGCTACGTGTTAGTTGTTGATTGTTGTCTGTTGATTTCAAGTATGTATGCTAGGTTAGTACCCGATATTCATAAGGTTATAGTATTAAGACTATGATATCTATACAGACTGGATTGCTCTCAATGCATGTATAAGGGTATGTTTAACCATGTTGGTATGTATGTATGTATGTTTTGATACATGTGTGTATAGATTTATACATTCATAGTTAAGTTAGTAAAGAGTTTCACTAAGGATCTCATTTGTTTTGAGACCTTATTTGATATATTGACTAGAATGGTGATGAATAAGAATAACCCTAGATGAAATTGGGAGAATTTTTTTCTTTTTACCTTTTCTAATTTTTTTGGGTCTTTGAACCTTGATATATTGCCTTAGGTCTTATGTTTGGAATTCATAGACTATATTGTTTATGTTGGAAAATCCAATTAATATAATTATGATTGAAATTAATAGGCTAATCTTCATTAATGCTTGATGTTAGTCTCGGTTATGTATGGACTAAGGTGGATGATGATGACCTTGCCTTAAGATTATGTTGTTGATGCCTTGTGGATAATCATAGTACTTGAAGAATATTAGATTATTGAATTACATTGAGGTGCAGATGATGTATTGATGACATCGTGATGAATTACTTAGATGATTGCATAGCTTAATTTGTGATTAGTTAGATAGTCATCAAATATGTTGAAAGACTTTGAGGTATCCTTGTGGGCATTGGGAATTTTATATTTTAATTATGTCGTATTATTGAGGTGGGTCATGATGCTTAGGTGGATTTGGAAAATTGGCATTGATAAGCCATCGTGTTTGAGGATTTCATTATGCATTGTGCCATATGGAGTGGGCCGTTATAGATGGTATCAGAACCAGACCCTAGCAAGGAGTGTGAAGATGTCTACACGCTACTGCACGTCCGCCTAGGAGGACGAGGTTCCTCTGGGGGGAGAGGGTAATGGAAGAGAGTAATGCATCCCACATCGCCTAGGGAAGGGAAATGTGAAGGATCCATAAGTAAGGCTGCGCATCTCTATGTTACAACGCGTCTTCTATTTTTTTTTGATTTAGTTTGTCCAAGAGGTACAGTTCTAAATTTTGGGACGAGATTTCTTTAATGGGAGAAGGATGTAAACATCTGAAAAATCAGGGTAAATTTTTCGTTTTGCCGGTAGGCCACTATTCATGCACTATTTGCTGGTAGGGCACTGTACATGCATCATTTAGACATAATTCATTCTTAGAGGCATAATTTGAGTATGCCATAGATGAGAAATATGCTTATAATGTTAAAATACACCTCTTGTGCAAATTTGAGCCTAATCAGAGATAGTTTGAAAAATGGACTAAAAAGGGCATCTCGGGCAGCACCCGCCAATAGGAGAAAATAAATTTTTCAAAAAAATATCATTTAAAATAATTTTAAGAACTTTGGTTAAAGCAGAAGATCGAATTGAGGTGTTTTAGGATGGGTTGTAGTGTAATGGGGTCCCGCGGCTCATTAAAGGCAAAAATATCTTTTCACCCGTTGACCCCTTTTACTATAAATACGACCCTTGAGAGATAAAATTATCAAAAATAGGTCTGAGAAAGAGCAGTAGGTCGTGCATGGAGAGAAAAGGTGAAGAAAACCTAGGTTTTCTAACTTTCTACCTTCCAAAACTCATCTCTAGCCTTTGAATTTCACAAGGCTTCCTTCTAGGAAGTTGTTCTCCACCACAAGGGCTACAATCCTACCAATTGGTTTGGTGTTGAAGTGAACACAACTCCCTAGGGTTGAGAAAATTTCAAGACCCACACCTTCTTAGCAAAATATTGTTCCGCTTTGGGCCTGCGGCCTGCACTGCTTTGTTCTTGGCTAGGCTTTTGCCCACCAAAAGGCCTTGTGCTAAATAGTGTGCAATCCCCACTTATGTATACCTTTATTCCTCCCCCCCAGGCGAAGAGGGACTCGATCACCATCCCATTACCCTCTCCCCCTTAAGGTTCCGTCTCTCTAGAAGCGTGCAGAGGCCTGGCCCGCAGCTCACCACACTTCCGGATGGGGATTGGCTCTGATACCATCTGTTAAGACCCACACCTTTTTAGCATAATATTGTCCGCTTTGGACCTGCAGCCCGTACGACTTTGTTCTTGGCTAGGCTTTTGCCCACCAAAAGGCCTTGTGCTAAGTAGTGTGCAATCGTCCCTTATGTATACCTTTACTTCCTCCCCCCAGGCGATGTGGGACTCGGTCACCATCTCATTACCAAATGTCTTTAAATATGCCTTGCAATAGTGACCCCAAATGGCCCCAAAATGCCCCCAAAATGCCCTAAGGCATAGGTCAAGAATAGGCCAAAAAGTTTACCTAAAGTGGTCCAGGTAAGTGGCCAAACATGGCCTATAAGAGTGGCCAAACATGGCCCAAAATGGTGGCCAAATATGGCCTAAGGATTGGCTAAAAATAGCCCAAAAAGGTGCCCGAACATAGCTCAAAAGGGTGGTCAAGCATGGCTCAAAAAGGTGGCCAAGGGGTGGTGTTAAGGGGGGTGTCAGGCTAGGTGCCATGACAAAGCAGTAGGGCACGCGCGAGGTAGGACAGGCAGCAGGCGCGCGCAAGGTGCAGGGTATGAATGTTAGTATATGAGGAATTAAGAAAGTAGGCGTTGCGCCTTAAACTTACTTGATAATGTAGGTGTATGTTATATTTTCATAAACTTGTGGCCATCGAGTGATGGTGGATTGTGTCTATACTTGCATATATAAATTGTTGTAAAATATTAAGTGAAAATTGCTTAGAAAACAAAGGAGACCATGTCAAAACTTTGTGAATTAAAAAGAGTTGTTAGGAGTGTAAAATAGCCATATATAAGTGGGAAAAAGTGCCAAAAAGTAGGGGTTAAAAACCTTGACGGAGTAGGTTAAAAATTGAAAAAATTAGCTTGCTAGCACTTTGAAAAAAAAAATTAGAAAAGTGGAAAAACAACTTGCAGCAAATACACTATAGCTACAGTGAAGCAGGCCAGACCAGCCATGCGCACTCCCTCGAGTGCGCATGTCTGCTGTCTTGCCCCACGCCTGCCTGTTGCTTGAGGCATGTCATGGGCATGCCATGACTTGCCTTCCAAGGCTATTTTAAGACCATTCTTTCCTATGTTTGACACCACCTTTTGGAGCCCCTTTTTGGCCATTTTTGACCATTATACCAAGTCATGTTGGGCACCTTTTTGAGACACATTTTAGTCATTATTCAAGGCCATGTTTGACCACTTTCTTAGGCCACTTTGGGTAGGATTGTTAACCTATTCTTGGTCTATGCCTTAGGGCATTTAGGGCCCATTTGGGCCATTGTTCCAAGGCATATTTAGAGACATTTTGGGCTATCTTGGAGACCATGCTTGAACATGACTTAGACTAATTTTGACCATTGGTTAGGGGAGATATTTGATTAGCATTTGAAACCCATCTTGGGCAAGTCTAGTAGCAAATTTTCATTCTTAATTTTGGAGAAACATGGAGAAATAAACATGTAATCAACTAAATCCATTTAATTCCTTTTAATTCATTTCCATTCATTCCCCTGGTTTTGGAAATTCGGGGCGTGACAGGTAATCATTCTTAAGGAGCCCATTTTGATTGCCTTTGTCTTAGACATGCCCTCTCTTTTCTATCTTTTACCAATTTATGCCGTTAATTTTCACAATCTTCCGTCTCAGTGAATATGCAGTACACACACACACACACACACACACACACACCTTATGATACCCTTTCTTGACATTTTGGTTAACATTAAAGTGTAGTATCTGTGCTTATTCATTTAATGTAGAATCTAATGGGCTTGTGGCTACATGGGCTGGATCGGTTTCCAAATGGGCTAAGCTAAATGGGCCAGTGAATTGGGTTATAGGTGCAACTTGGTCTGGTGGAACCTGAGATGGGTTAATTTGGTTGAATTTTTAGGGTTCTAGGACTTAAACTATTCACTTTTGGTCTTACAGAAAATGAGAAGTGAGCATTAAGATATTAATGTATAGTTAAAGATAATGGGCTACGTCATGGATGAGCTAGAGTCCATTTTTGTAAATATTAGCGGTCTAGTGGTTGCGATGTTCTTTCAAACCCACAAAAGGGTTATGATGGGTATTGTCTAGCGGGTCAAATTACATGCTATGTGTCACCAAATAAATGGTGTCTTCTTTAACTCATTTATGTGTGGGACTTGTACACTTTACAATTGAAAATGTTACATTTCCTTTCCGAGTGATCCATCATTCATTATAATTCTTTTTAATTATTTAAAAAAAATTATTGACACATCATTTGATAAATTAATATACAAATATTTTCATTTCTTATAATCATATGTTTTAGATGTATTATGCTTTGAGACTGTTGAAATTTTTTTTATGTAAAATTAAAGATAACTGTGTTTTTAAAGTATCAAAAAAATTCTTTATCAATAATTTAAGACTAATTAATTCTTATTAAAAAAGTTATGATAAAGAATATAAACCTTTTGTGTGTATGCAAATACAATTGTTGCTATACCAAGATACAAAATATACAATAGTATAGAAAAACTGTGTTTTTTCCCCCTTTTATCTCAAAGGAAAACAAAAAGGCGTATGGTCACATATAATATAATTCCCATGCATAGGTTATACTAAAATGCCAAAATTATATTTATTTCTTGTTTATATTTTCTGCATCCTACATAAGTAGAACTAACTCCTAGATCTTCCATATGTAAATCTAACACTAAGGGTAGTATACCGGTGAAAGAGCAAAGTTAAGTACCTTATAAGTATAAGTCTCTAGTTTGACTCCTACTAAAAAAAAATTTTTTTGGGACCACCCACCGCAAGATATAAAACTTGGTTCAGAAAACGTATGGTGGTCGGAGAGTTTATTTATTTACAAAACTCAAAAAAAAAAAATTATTTGGCATGTGAAGTTCTCATTGTATTAAAAAAAAGTATAGGACTAA
Source organism: Nyssa sinensis (assembly GCA_008638375.1). NCBI lineage: Eukaryota > Viridiplantae > Streptophyta > Magnoliopsida > Cornales > Nyssaceae > Nyssa > Nyssa sinensis. The sequence goes on along the minus strand of CM018051.1, from coordinate 22,768,513 downwards.
ACAGTACTGGACAATAACTTTTTATTTTTTATTTTGCTAGTAAGGACATCACACCATGTTATATCTTTAAGAGCCAACTTGGTGGGGGTGTTGAACCCTCCTTATATCATCATTATTCATGGTGTTGAGGAAAAATGTACCTCTACAAAGTATTATTTTTTAAGAAATATCAAATGGTAAGGCAAATAAATGAAATGAAAATTAATTCCCACAAAGTGACCTTGGTGCAAAAATTCTAATAATTATGACAAAAATTTCAACAAAAATTGTTGTGATATTGGCACCGATGATGCTCAAATCTACAATAATGGTGTAAAATTAAGACTAGTTCAATGATGAATAGTCTTTATGAGAAAAAAAATGCAACTAATTGAATTGGAATAATGTGTGTATGGAGTCAGGAAAAATAATGGTGTGAAATGAGACAATTGGAATGATACTGCCAATTTTTCATGTTTAAACCTAACATAAATAAATAAAAAACTTAGAGTTAATTAGTGTTAAGTCTCTCAACAAGATACTAAATTATTGTGAAGCACGAGCACTTTTCACTTCTGAATTGAAGGACAATGTGTTATTTTATTTTTAGTCTTAAATCCAATTTTAATGAGTTGTCACTAACCAATTTTAATATATGTCACTTTTACCCCTAGGTCATTTTGATCGAACACCCAATAAAAGCAATAAAGATTGAACATAATCATTATCGCTGCCATAGTCTCAATATACATTCTTCAACCATGGCCACCACCACTAATCGTCTCTCTGTTTTTTGGTTTCGATGCGATCAGCCTTTTTCGTCATCTCCATCACCACCGCCTCTACCTTCTCCATTGCCACCACCTCCCACTTTTCTACTTATAAGCCAGAGCAAAACCTACAACATCGACGTTGACTATAAAACACAAAAATAGATTTTTATCTGCCCTTTGGTTTGTGTAAGTTTCGTGACTTTGTCTTGGTCCCACCATTTTTAACTGTTGCCTCAAATTCTGGATTAGATTCATCCATCCATTAAACCTATTCCATGAGTACACAAATAACTTATGTTCTCCATCCCTCTAATTGTTTAGTGGTTCAATTTTGTAGTGTTGCATGGGTTCCTCAGATTATTCAATTTTGTATTTTCAGCACTCATGAGACAAAAATGATGAACTAATTTGGTAAGGTTCACAAATAGTACAAAATTTTACACTTTCACAATGCAAAATTTTACACTTTCACAACTAGTGAGTTTTTAAGCATGAGAATGAAATTTTATTGGAAAAGTGTAAATTTTTACACATTAGCAGAGATATTTTTTTACAGTTTTGAATCAATTTTCTTTTCTTCAAAGTTCCATATTCAATATAGATATTTTTTGATAGATCTTGATTTTTTTAGTACAAATATATAAATTTTATTTAAAATAGTTTTATATATTGTGATTATTTGAATCTTGAAATTTTGAGTTTTTTTCTTGGTAATTAGTCATTTTTTCACAGAATTTAGTTAAACTAATTTGGAAAGGGTATTTCAGTCACAAAATAATTGAAGGAGTTATGGGGTTAATATGTTTGAGTGTGAACCTTATTATAATTTTCACACTTTCAATGGACTTATGACCGAATAACCTTTTTTTTTTTTTATCAAGTATGACGTCTAGTATCAATTCTTTCCAAGGTCTTTCAATGGTCGAGCGGTAAAGACATTGAGAATAAAATTCAAGCGTCTCACATTCGAATTTTCACTGTGCCAATCGTTGACAGTTAGAGTTTAAAGGGTACGTCTAACTGTCACCGGAAGGGGAACTCAATCTGGTGTGCGTAAGTTGACTCAGGTTGCCCCTGACCGATTCATCAAAAAATATATATAAATTAATTGGAAGATCCATGTTCTATCTAAGTGGTGCAAGTTTTTATTCCCTACATAGTTGACATGAGTTTGATTCTCTCTTTCCCATTATTATATAAAAAAATATCAATATGACAAAAAGAGTTTTTTTTAATTCAAAAAAAAAAAAAAAACCAAAGCAATTAACATTGTTCGAGCTTAATAATAATTAAAAAATTATAGCTAGTCCAAATTGAAAAATCAAAATATAAAGTCCACAGCTCCATGTCGAAGAAATTCAATGGGCAAAACAAAATCTCAAAGGCATTTTTGTAATTTTAAGAATAAAAAAATCTGGCTTTGTAAAACATTTTTTGAAAATGTTTCTACTTTTTCAAGGATCTAGTTGTATGTAAAATATTTTATACAAATTTTAGAAAAATGCAAACATCTTATAAAACCTAAAAAATTGACTTTTTTTGCTTAGTCATTTTTCTAATAGATGTTCAAGACTCATGTATCCCATAGACATAGGCATGTAGAGTGGCATAGTCAAATTTCTTTTTATTCAGTGGGGTCATTAATTAACTTATTAGTGTGTCAACAAATTAACATTAAATTATCTAAAATAAAATTAACAAAAATATTTTGAAATACAAATAACGCAAAAAAAAAAAACTTGAGTACATTAATCTCATTAAATATACAACTTTTTAACTTAATACAATTGTAAGTTTATTGGGTTCAACTTAATATAGTCAATGCGGTATTGGAGTTTCGTTTTATTGTTCTTTATTAAAAATTGTCTAAGATATAAATTCAACTAATCTACCCTACACAAATATAGCATAAGATATTCACTTTTTACTCCTTTTTCAGCATCATTATGATCAAAATCCTAGCTAAATTCTTTATATAAAACTCTATTTTAATATATGAAAACTAAAATTATTATCGTGGTTCACAATTCAAAAATTTTACTTCTAAGACAAAAATTTTCTTTTTGTTATAAATACAAGTGTGTGTGGATGTCTACAATTAATGTAGAGAAACTCGTAGTCTTTATGATTAGTTAAAACCATAACTCAAGTGGGTGTTTTGTTTCTGATGGCTTTATATATACCTTAGTTTGGATGAAGGAGAAACACACAATGAAATGAGGTGAAGTAAAGAAATAAAGAAATTAGTAGAGTGTTTTGTAACCATTCACCATTATATACTTTTCTACAAAATAGTGGTACATTCTTTTTCCTTGCTCGCAGACATAGGCTTGAAGCTGAACCACATTAATCTTTGTGTGCACTTGTGTGATTGATTTCTTTGCATTCGCATATTCCTTTATTTTGCAAAACGTTATCAGTAAAAGACTCTGATTGACTGAGATAGGTAAAATAAAGGTAAACAAATTTCCTATATCTACGACCATGTCCACGTCTATAACTCTATCTATATGATGCGGTTACATTTGCTTCGAGAAATGCAGTTCCATTTGCTTCAGGGAATGGTGCAGAGCTAGTGGCACGTAAGTTATGATTTTTCATCACATGGTCATTATGTTATTCAGCGAGAAGAAAACATGATATCAATTCAGAATATTTAGTAAATTTACACTCTTGATATTATTGCTACAGGACAATATTCGAAGGGTGAAATATAGAAAATGTCTTCTCTAACATATCTGCATTTCTAATTTTTTTTCGCATAATTTTAATTACGAAGTAATTCGAAATAGTGCAGAATTAGATTCACTGACTGATTTAAAATCCTGCAACCTTAGGTGCAGACAATTATACCGAGCTTTTAGGAGAATAATAGTTTTCTAGTGGTCATATCTTTTATTTAAATTTTTTTCAAAGGGTCAATGGATCTTTTACTGTAAGATATTTAAATTTCAAGCCTTTATGAATATGACAGGTGAAAGAATATCAATGCATTAGCCTGATCATGCGGCGATGTTGTTTTTCCTTCTTTAATAGTATTTCCAAGATTCTCAGCTTCAAGGTGAATTTCAACATCAAGAATCCAAGATAAATAATTTTTTTCAAAAATGTCTAATGCAATAAACTCAAGGTTGGTGAGATTTGACATTTCTTTTTGAAACTAAAAATATGATATAATCAAATAAAATATTAAAAATATGAGCGAATAGTTATTGTAGTATTAGTGTTACAGACGTGACAATCCCAGAAGAGACAATCCAGAGCACCTGAAGTGCAATAATAATGTGAAGGAAAATCAAGGAAAGGGGAAACAAAAATGGCCTCAAGATCCTAAAGAATCTTGTTATCGATATGGAGGAAAAGGACATTGGTCACGTACATGTCATATGCCACCACAAGATCCTGAAGTATCTTGCTATCGGTGTAGGGGAAAAGGGCATTGGTTGCTTACTTTTCGTATGCCTAAACATTTAATGGATCTTTATTGAGCCTTAATAAAAGGAAAATAAATATAAACAAATTTTATTGATGGTCCTGTAGACATCACACACTTAGATGTCGCATATTTCTTTATAGATCCTGATGAAAAAATTAACCATTTAATCGGTGATGGAAATGTCCACACCGACTAATGTTTTTATTATATCTCGTATGATATTTTACTTTAATGATTTTATCTTTTTTATTTATTTTTAATATAAATTTATTCTTATTTCTCATAATAAATGCAATTGATGAATTGATAAAGTTCAAGATGAATGATGAAGATATATGCTTGGCAGACAGTGCAACTACACACACAATCTTTCGAGATAAAAGATATTTCTTGAACTTAAAATTAGCTTAAGCTAATGTCAGTACAATATTTGGTATTGCAAATTTAACTGAAGGCTCCGGAAAAGCCAACATCATGTTGCCAAATGGCACAATATTTCATATAAATGATGTTTTATACTCTAGCAAGTCTAGAAGAAATTTTCTAAGTTTTAAAAATATTCGCCGAAATGTGTATCATATTGAGACTATTACTGAAGGTAATGTGGAATATTTTGGCATTAATTATATTGTTTCAAACAGGAAGCATACTTTGGAAAAACTTCATGCTCTCTTTGTCACATCCCGCACCCCACCCTACGCGGATGCCGAAGATGTGATGCTAGTTGGCCGCCTTGCCAATTTCCTGACCGACCATGCGACCAATCAAAGGCAAACTTCTGAACCTTACGATGAATTGCGTTCTAAATGTAGGGTCAGAACAGCAGAAATTAAAACCTTTTTATCTCGGGACCCAACTCATGAATATACCACAATTAGAGGTATGTACCACAGAGCAAGTCTATAATCAAAAAATTTAATAACTCTAAGCCACAGAGCACATCTATCACCGGTTAGAGAGCACAGAACATATCTAATCTCTCTAGAGTACCATTACCATGAGCCATGTCCAAATACATCTAATACATATCAATGAAGTCAATCATAAACATGTCACTCACCTGAATAACCAAAGTCAAGCCATTAGGACTCAAGTCTCCACATTTTATTGCCATTAGAACCTTATTTGAGATGCCTCACAGCTCACTAGTATCATCTCCTTGTACCTTCTAATTCCGTGGAGATAATCCCTGAAAAATGTTAGATAAATGGAATGAGCTTAAACAAGCTCAGTGAGTAACATAGGTTCCTGCCATGGGTTTCAAATCCAGTTCATATATACATGTATGCTTAAATGCAGCTCAAATAGAATAATGCAGCTCATGTAGAACAAATGCAGCTTAAACAGATCATATCAGAACAGACTGATCGGACAAATCAGAACAGAGCCAAGACAGAATAAATCAGAACATAACAGAACAGAACATATCAGAACTGACCAGATCAGACAGATCAAACAGAACAGATCAGGAGCAGCTGCCTGGTCCCTCTGGGGTAGGACTTATACTCACTCCTTGTCAGGAGCAGCCGCCTGGTCCCTCTGGGGTAGGACTTATACTCACTCCTCGTTAGGAGCAGCCGCCTAATCCCTCTGGGGTAGGACTTATACTCACCCCCTAACATAACAGATCAGATTAAAACTGAACCAAAACATAACAGATTCCAAATGGCGTATAATAGAACAGGACAAACCTGAACAGAATCAGAACAGGATACTTCAAAGTCAAGACAGAATGGAATCATGCCATGCGCAATGCAGTGCAAAGAGTATGTATGAAAACATATGCATTAAAACAATACGGTGTATAAAACAGTCCAACATATAAAGCAGTATAGTATACAAAAATATACACCAAGTCAGGAGTCCGAGTTACTTACCTGAACATGACGCTTATCTTTATTAATAGATATCCTCTAGATACGTTGTTAACCACGTCCGTGTATATCTTGGCATTATCCTTCTGATGGCCATCATAATTGATTCAACATCCAAAAGATCATCCTATGCCTCAGATGTAAACATATCCAACCTTTGTCTGGTTGCAGTCAACATTCCACTGACATTGCAATCATCATTTAACTTTCCAACTGATTCTTTGTTTCTCCATTCCGAACCCCAACCACATGAACTTCTAATGGAATCATTATCTTGGGGGCTGTAATATCCAAGTCCAAGAAAACCAGACATGATCCCTTAATGCTTTGTTCACTTGTTACTGAATAGTTTGCTTAGCTTCATCAATTCTCATTTGGACCGCAGCAGTAGTTTCCAAAGCTATAATCTGACTAACATCGACATTGCTTTCAAAACAATTAATAATTTGATCCATGGAATCCTTCAGATAAGTCACATATCAAGGAGAAGCTTTAGCAATCGTGCTCCAGTCCACATCTAGTGACTTCATAATCTCACATAATTCATCTTCATAAGATGACATCGCTCGTCTAATAGTAGCAAGGTGGTTAATGTTCAAGGTGTTATTGTCTATCATCACAGTTCTGTTTCCCATTCATCACTGGTTCATCATTGTTTGCAAGCCATTGTCGGCACATTGTCAATTTATATCTTCGCAGATTTCTGGTCAGCTGTCCCTTTGCTTACAGAATAGATTCAAGGTCACTGCCGTTGACAACGATCATCGCCGACCATTGCTGCTACTACCAGTGACTCAACATAAAAGTTCTTCTCCATCGGGGTCAACTCCTCCAAACCTCACTTGCGTGGTGATTCAGCCCCGTCGAAGTCCCTTCTACTTGACGAGGAACGAACGCCATAACCTGAAATTCCACCAATTATTCAAGAGATCCCCGTGAGCAGCCTTTGTTCTCAATTAGAAACGGCAAAACAGAAGAACCCGAACAGAATCCACCCCGTGCGGCGAACTACTTCACTCCGCACTTCGGTTCCCCCTTTCTGCACCAACACATATATACATATATTCCCACTGTAGCACCATCGTCGCTCCCTATTGTAACTCCAGTAGCAACCCCTGTTCGAATCAGGTTATGGTGTAACGTCTTCCTTAATCAACAGCTCTGATTACTGCTCAATTTCAACCTAAGTTCAGCTCCATCCATGCCCATACATCCGTGTCATCATCCTCCGTCGACCATCGCAAAACCATTTGCCTTCGATCAAAACAGGGGATTTCGCCAACTGCCGCTTCTACCAATTTCATGGCACCCAAATTGATTCGAATCACCTTCTCGCAACCAATCCTTAAGCAAACCTCAAACGTCTCATACAGAATCCCCCAACCAACGATCAATCCAACGTGATTTCCCCCCAATTTTCCTACAAACAGGAACGTATATATATATATATATATATCTCTGCACACATATATATATATATATATATATATACCTGCTGCTGCACCATTTCTAGAGCTCCATGATTTGCCCCCTTTTTTTGTCAATTGCTTTGGCTGCTTCTTGCTAGAACCTTCTAGATGCCATGCTATTTTTTTTGTGTATCTAAATATCTAACTATATATATATATATATATATATATATATACACTTCATGAGAGTTCTAGTAGCTTCTGCTGTTTCACCGACTCTCTCCTTCTAGCAGCTTCAGCTGCTCTTCTTTTCCCTCTAAATTCCAGCTTCTTCAAGAAGCTTCTCAAATAATCTACCTATCTATATATATATATATAGATATAGATATAGATATATATATATATTTTATATATTATATATTTTATGTTTGCCACACACTGTATTTTTATATGTATTTATTTATACACATACACATAGTATATTTTATATATTATATATTTTATGTTTGCCACACACTGTATTTTTATATGTATTTATTTATACACATACACATAGTATGTATAATTATTTAATAATATATATATATATATATATATCCATATTTTATTTTATAATTTTGGAATTTATGGCATGTCAATAATTTGGCTTAAAACCAAGGCTCGGAATTATCAATATACATTTTACCGACATTGGGTGCCTTAGTCGTCCCCACAAAATTTTCATAATTATTTCACTCTAATAGTTTAATAGTTCATTCTATAAAATATTAAACTATAACATGCCGATAAAGCCAGGCATTTATTTGCCAACATTAGATCCCTGTTAATGTCTTATTTATTTTCACATAATTTTAATTATTCGTATCAGTCCCATATATTCATCTTGGTACTCGTTTGACTGAATCATCTATCTCTCCGAGCAAGCACCATTTTTAGTAGTCTGGATTAATTTTATATTTTCTAATAATTTACCCCATCATTGCTTGCTGTATTTTAAGTTATTTTAAATCATTAGCGTCACGAAATTTATATTTATTAGATCAGGGTACAGTCTCGGTTATGTCAGATTTTCGAGGTATTACACTCTCATCTTGCTTGTACCAAACAACTATAAAGACAACTGAATCACATGTTGTATTGAAATAGAAGTTCACCAGCCCAAAGACTTTTGTTCTTTGGCATGATCAATTTGGTCACCCAGGGACAATAATGATGTGTAGAATCATTGAGAATTCACATGGACATCCCTTAAGGAACCAAAAGATTTTTTTACCTCTACAGATCCTTGTCAATATTAGACTACCCCCAACTAGGGTGTCAACATGCAATGGTGGATCTAACCAATCTGTGTCCAACCCTAATGTCATGGTAGATATGAATGGATGAGATACACCCTAGCCTATCAGTATACTGGCCCATGAACTAAATACAAGGAATGTACCTTGAATCACAGAAGGTCCAGAAGTAGATGTTTCTGGTGTGGCTACTGCAAAAACATGACTCTGTGCAATCTGATCTTGCCTACCACTCCCTCTCTGTCCCTGCTGGTCACCACCCCCTTGACTAGGAGTCCCAATGCTCAATGTTGTAGGTGTGGGCTGAAAATATAGTGTCGGTGGTCCATGGTCTAACTGTGGCTGTGGTAGAGGCACCTAAGTATACTGATAGTAAAGTGGCCTCTATGAGCTCTGTGAAGTCTGTCCCTGAGGACAGTTTGCCCTTTCATGGCCCGTTTGGTGGCAGATATAACAAAGCTGGGGTGCTCTCCACTCCTGACCCTGTACAGGAGGTGGAAGTAATCCCTGGCTAGATCCAACCCCTTGTCCCTGGCTGTAGTCCCTCTGAGGGCAAGTGGCCATCTTGTGGTCAGGCTGCCTATACCGATAACAAATTAGGGGTCTCTGGGATACTCTCTCTTGAGAAACAGTAGGCATAGTGGGTTGGGGGGCTAGAGATTGAATGAGTCTCTATCGTATTCGGTATCTCTTCGGTGGTCTCTTACCAGTATATACCGGGACAGGTGTAGGTGTCTGTGTAGAAGAAGTACTAGCTCGATGCCTCTTCAGTGGTCTCTTACCAGGGTATGCTGGGGTAGGTGTAGGTGTAGGTGTCTGTACAGAAAAGGTACTGAGCTCAAACGATCAACACCGAGTTCTAACACAGCCTTTTTGCAAGGAAAGAATTCATTTAAGCGATACGATATATGCATACTCTAGTCATGCTAGTGTTCAACCAGCCTACCAATACCCAACCCTAAGTGAATGTCATCCAAAAATAATACATCTCTCTGCAAAGGAGTTTAATACAAGAATATCTCGAATATCTCTATATCCGTTATCCCGTCCATACACAAAAATCTCCATAAGTCTAAATTCTTATTTTAGCATTCTGAGATCTTATGTGTCTTTTAATTCACGGTTTACTACCTCGCTGGCACTTGTTTATTTTAGGTTTTTATAATTTCTTTCATTATTTCTTACTTTTATAGCTAGGTGATAACCCTTCATGGATCACAACTCCTTTTGTTACTGGCTGATGGGGCATCATCCATCAACTGTAACGCAAGACTTAAGACCAATCTAGTCTATATAAATATCATAGTCATAGTACTATAATCCATGAACATCGGGTACTAACCTAGCATACACACACACATATATATATATATACATATAAGAACACAGCTAACCAGGTAGATAACTAGGTCCACAGTCTATCTCATAAATAACTAGGCATACCTCCTAACTTATAGATAACTAAGTGCATCACCTATATCTCAAATAACTAGGCATACAACCTATCCTATAAAATATACAATCTATCACATAGACATGAGTTTCTAATCTTAGTCAACCATTATGTCAAACAATCATAAACTCTCAGTCAATCGGGAAATCAAGTATAGTGCATACCCTTGCACACCAATACAACACGTGCACATAAAACATACCACCCAAACTAGTCCAATTAACTTAAGGTCTAAACTTCTTCCACTGTCCCTAGGTATTCGAACCTGTGCTCTAATACCACGTTGTCATGCCCCGAATTTCCACGAACCCGGGGAGTGAGTGAGAAGCGAAATAAGAAAAGAAAATAAAAGACAAGTTAATGGATTCAATTTGACAAGCATTCATTTTCTTCAACATATAAACACGTAAAGCACATCCCATAAACATATCATTCATGTGTCATTTGGGTTTAAGCCCTTACATATCGAAATGTGCCCCAAGGGCCAAATACACTTCTAAATCCTTTTCCCTTCTTTTTGTCAAGATCTCATCAAATCTCACACAGCAGGGGCGTCATCTGTAATATGGTATCCCATGAATGGGTCAGCTTAACTGCTGGTATAATAAAATACTAATGCAAGGAACAAAATTAAAGAGTGGCATGTGCAAGTGTACATTTATATCTACATGTCATTCAATATCATCAATGCAGTACATGAACAATATGTGTGACGCACCCATGCAACTCTATGCCACACCCATGTCTCGGTTTCACGGATCGCCCCCGATGGTGACTCGAGTACCACACCTGTTTCACAGACCGCTCCCGTCAGATTAAGCAGGCACCGATACACTAGCCAAATTTTGAGTTTTTTATCACAGGATCTACACCCTCATAATGCATAACACCACGTGCTTAACCCACACTATGCTTTAAAGGAATCACACTATGCCAATATGCCTTGATTCCACCATTCAATAATGTAATCTCAGCAAAACATTTTATCAACACATAAAGCATGCTTTAAATAATGCACATTCTACTTAAAACAACAATGACGTTAAACCACAACACTGCTTCCACAAGGCTGTATATCATGAACAATCAATTTAAATACATGCTCGATTCACATATTCACAATCTTAACAATTCCCCAAAAAGATAAATCACACGCTGTGCCAACACATGGAATATACATATAATCATGATCCACATTTATCACTTAACCAAACTCTCAAGAAACACATAAGCACATGAACAACCGACTAAATCTACGAATCATGAGATCAACATGAAAATCAATCCTAAACTTAATCCTATTCTTTACTTAGAAAAATGTCATACCTGATGGGTTGGTCTAAACCCTAAGAAATCATGCTCGCAGTGTAGCTGAACTAACAATGATAATGTAGAAGGTCAGAGCGTCTTCTTCTTGCTTTTCAATGTCCCTAAAATCATGAAATGTAACTCAGTTTATTGCTACTTGAATTATGCTATTCATCAAGTTTTATGTCTTTATTTCATGAGTTTTTATTTTGCTAAAATAAACCCTACCATTGAGTCCGGAACTTCGAAGAAAGTTGGTTTAGGCTTTCGCGGAATTCAATTTGGACATCGGTACTAAAAAGGGCAAAATGGTCATTTTACACTTTTTCGGGTTCTTACTCCTCGAGGCCCCTTTTCACAAATCAGACTCCACGTTTGAGTCCGGAATGCTCGAAATAATAAAAATTCACTATTTTTTTACTTGAGTTCATTCAACTGTTTTTTAACTCAGGGGCATTTTGGTAATTTTTAATGTTCCTACGGGTCTTTTATCTTTCGGGACCTCGTCTTGTGTCACGGACCTCACCGTTGGATTCAGAATGGTCGAGCTGGTCAAAATACACTAATGACTTGTTCCATTTGGACTCTGGGCCATTTCATGATATTTAATTAATTAATTACTATTATCATATAATATATATATATATATATATATTTGGGGCAAAATAAGACACGGGATTGTCCTGTCTTAACCGGTCTCATGCGCCTCCTTCCATGCACCCCACCACGGTTCAAGTCATAGGGGCGTTGCCCCTACGCTATTTTTTTTCAAATTTTTTTGGTTGCCAAATGGTTGACAACACCCCAAATCGAGGATAGGCTATCCCAGTCCTCTTCGATTTATTTCATCCCCATTTCATATCCCCCTAACCAAACAGGCCCCATTCATCAAAATGACGCCGTCTCATTTATGTGATGGCTCCTCCGTCCCCTCGACACGTGTCTGAGTCGACACAGCCCCAACCTAATTCGGTCAGGACTCGGTTGAGTCGACTCGCGATTTGGCTCAGCGGGGTTTTCTTCTTCCCCACGCCTTCACTATTGTTGCCCAAGGGTTCCGTTGCCATCTCCAGTGACGGTGACTATTTTTCGGCCATTTTCAACTCTATTTTCAATGCCGTTCTCTTCCCCTCTCTCAAGGATTTCAACCCTAACCCTATTGCCCCTCAACCACTTTCCAATCTCCACGAATAGGGGGTTAAATAGCCATGACTGATTTTTCGGCCAAGTCAAAAGTTCCATTTTCGTGACTTCACAGTCACTGTTTTCACTCACTTCCATTGCTAACGGTTTTCTGCACCCAAGAGGATTAGTTCCTCATTGTTTGTTTCGGTTTTAACACATAAAATCATGGAACCCGATTTTATTAACTAAGACCTGCAACTCTCTTTCTCTCTCTCATTTGTGAACCATTTAAACTGATTCCTTTTGCATTAAATTCTATTTTCCATACCCTATAAGGCCCCATGCTTTAAAACTAATATCATGCTTTAAATCTTTAAAACAGAACTGAACCACTCACCTTTATTTTCAAATTTCCTCAGTGCAAGTCTCTCCTTCTCCTCTTCTGTTCCAGCTTGGTTTGACTTCAGCCTCCCCTTGACACACCCACAACTTCTACACTCTGCCTTCCTTCTTGACTTTCTCTCTAACCAAAGCACACAGTCATTATATATATATAAATATATACACATATCCTCACGCAAGACCTACTGTAGCAGCCCTACCGCCCTTGACTCCTTCTTCTTTTCCTTCCCATCAGAATGCAGCTTTGCATTTAATGCATTGCTTGCATTTTGAATTTTTTTCCAAATATATATATATATATATATTATATTACACACACGTCAGTCCTCACACACACACACAGCCACTTGCACACACAGCTGTTGTGCACCCACCCTGTGTATATGCTTAGATATATATATATATATTTATTTAAATACATGTACATACATATAACATATAATATCATACCCATATACATACATACATATACCATACACCATTTGTACACCTTTCATACATACACACATATTTAAATAATAATAATAAAAAAAAATATTTATTTCAAAAATTTAGATCCTTACATCCTTCCCTCCAAAAAAACAATTTCGTCCCAAAATTTAAAATGATGCACTTCTTTGACAAATTCAGAAAGAGTAATACGAAATGTTATTGTGACATGGAGACGTGCAGCCTTACCTATGGATCATTCACCTCTCCCTCAACCAGGCGACGCGGAATGCATTACCCTCTCCTATTACTCTCTCCCTCCAAAGGAACCCCGTCCATTTGGGTAGGTGTGCAGCGGTGTGCAGACATCTCCACACTTCTTGCTAAGGTCTGGTTCTGATCCCATCTATAACGGCCCACTCCATATAGCACAACGCATAATGAAATCCTCAAACATATTGGCTTATCAATGCCAATTTTTCCAAATCCATCCAGGTATCATGACCCACCTCAATAATGCAAGATAAAAATAAGAATAGAAGAAAATTCTCAATGTTCACAAGGATACCTCAAAGTCTCTCACACTTGGGCCGACCACCTAACTAACCCCAATTCCAACTATGCAATCACCTAGCAATTTATCTCCATGTTATCAATACATCACTTGCACTTCAATGCATTTCAATAACCCATTATTCTCCAAGTACTATAATTGTCCACAAGACATCAATAATAAAATGTTAAAGTAAAGCCATCATCATCCGCCTTAGTCTATATAGACCCGAGACTAAGTGTCATGCATTAATCCAGATTTGTCTATTTATTTCAAGCATACATATATTTACTGAATATTCGGATGTAGGAAAATGTAGTTTATGTACTCTAATCATGAAACTTAAAGCAATACGTCAAGGTTCAAAAGAATAATACATTAGAGAAGGTAAACAGAAATATCTCAATTTCCTATAAGGTCATTCTAGCTCATCCTCGTTCCAGTCAATAATTAATTAAAGTCTTATAACCATCGAAATTCTTAGTGAAACTCTTCACCAATTTCAACTACGAATATATATATATATATATATATCAATCCTTACACATATGTATCAAAACACACATACATATAAACATGTTTAAACATACTCTTATACATGCCTTAATAGCAATCAGTCTGTATGAAAATCATAGTCGCATTGCATTCACGGGTACTAAACTAGCATGCATATATAGAATCAACAAGTAATATTCAATAGCTAACACGTAGCCTACCACATCAGTACCCAAGTATAAGATCCATCCCAAGAATATACATATACATAAGTAAGCATACAACCTGCTGTATAGGTAACTAGGTATACACCCAACCCTATGGATATCCAGGCTTACAGCCTATCTCACAGACTACAAGCACATAGTCTACCTCTTAATTTCACTCGGTCAACTGCATAGATATAAGCACCTAGTCCCAGTTCATCAATGACCAAGCATACCACATATTGTACAATTTTGCACGCTAAAGTAATAAGCACTCATCTAATCGCGTAATCCAAACCAACCTAATCAAGTCGAGGTTTAACCTCTCCCAACTCATGACAAAGTCAATCCTAGATGGATCCACGGACATCCCACTACCTGATACAACATGGTCTAGAAACTGTACCTCCTAGAGCCAAAATTCACACCTCGAGAACTTAGCAATTAAACGGTGCCCCTTCAAAATTTGTAATATAGTCCTCAAGTGAAAAGTATACTCCTCCTTAGAAGGTGAATAAATCAGAACACTATCTACAAGGACCACCATAAACTGATCAAAATAAGGCCAAAGATGCGCTGCATCAAGTCCATAAATGCCGCCGGGGCATTTGTCACATCGAATAGTACAACCACAACTCATAATGTCTATAACGAGTGCAAAAAGCTATCTTCACCACATATTCCTCATTGTTTGTTTCGGTTTTAACACATAAAATCATGGAATCCGATTTTATTAACTAAGACCTGCAACTCTCTCTCTCTCTCTCTCTCTCTCTCTCTCTCTCTCTCTCTCTCGTTTGTGAACCATTTGAACTGATTCCTTTTGCGTTAAATTCCATTTTCCATACCCTATAAGGCCCCATGCTTTAAAACTAATATCATGCTTTAAATCTTTAAAACAGAATTGAACCAATCACCTTTATTTTTCAGATTTCCTCAGTGCAGGTTTCTCATTCTCCTCTTCTGTTCCCACTTAGTTTGACTTCGGCCTCCCCTCGACACACCCATAGCTTCTACACTCTGCCTTCCTTCCTAACTTTCTCTCTAACCAAAGCACATAGCCATTATATATATATATAGATATATACACATATCCTCACACAAGACCTACTGTAGTAGCCCTATCGCCTCTGACACCTTCTTCTTTTCGTTCCCATCAAAATGCAACTTTGCATTTAATGTATTGCTTGCATTTTGAATTTTTTTCCAAATATATATATATATATATATATATTATATTACACACACCACACACACATGTCAGTCCTCTCACACACACATAGCCACTTGTACACACAACTGTTGTGCACCCACCTTGTGTATATGCTTAGATATATATATATATATATTTAAATACATGTACATACATATAACATATAATATCATACCCATATACATACATGCATATACCATACACCATTTGTACTCCTTTCATACATACACACATATTTAAATAATAATAATAATGAAATATTTACTTCAAAAATTCAGATCCTTACAGTTAGTGTTGAATCTCCATCCTTTCTAGAGTGCATTCAAGGAGATATATGTGGACCTATTCATCCGTCATATAGACCATATCATTATTTTATGGTTTTAATAGATGCATTGACTAGATGATCACATGTCTGTCTACTTTCATCTCGCAATGTTGCATTTGTAAGATTTCTTGCTCAAATCATTTAGTTGAGAGCACAATTTTCCGATCATCCCATCAAGACAATACATCTTGACAATGCTGGTGAGTTTACATCCCAAGCATTTGACGAATATTTCACATCAATTAGAATTACTGTTGAACATCCTATTGCTCACGTACACACACAAAATGATTTTTAGTCAAGTATCTTATCAAACGTCTCCAATTAATTGCTAGACCTTTACTTATGAGAATAAAACTACCTGTTTCTAATTGGGGGCATGCTATATGACATGCTACAATGTTAATCTGTATCCGACCAACCTCTTACCATAAATATTCTCCTTTACAAATTGTACCTGGTCATCCACCAAATGTTTTTCACCTACAAGTATTTGGTTCTGCTGTACAAATTCCTATTATACCCCTACAACGTACTGAAATGGATCCCTAACGAAGACTTGGGATTTATGTTGGTTTTGATTCCCCATCTATTATAAGATATCTTGAACCCCTAACAAGTGATCTATTTACAGCACGGTTTGTCGATTATCATTTTGTTGAGATAGTCTTCCCACCATTAGGGGGAGAAAAGCTGAAGCTAGAAGCTCAACGTGAATTTTTTTGGATTGTATCAACATTGTCTCATCTTGATCCTTGTACTAATCAATGTGAATTAAAAGTTCAAAGGATCATTCATTTACAAAGTATTGAAAATCAATTACTAGATAAATTCACTAATATAAAGAAAGTAATGAAATGGCACATACCAACTGTAAATACCCCTGTACAAATTGATGTCCCTATAGGACAATCCGTTAGAACAACAGCAATTGAATCTATAGCACGCCTGAAGCATGGTAGACCTATTGGTGCAAAAGATAAAATTCTCTGAAAGAGGAAGACACAAGAAAATAATAAAGTGGCAACTCTTGAAGATACCACACATGGTAAATAAGTGGCAACTCTTGAAAAGACCACACATAGTAAAAAAGTGGCGACTCTTGAAGAAACCACAGATTATATGATGATGGAGCAATCCAACATTGGTAGAAAAATACTTCGTAAAGATGAAATACCTCCTAAAGAGGATGTATCCCCTAAAGTGGAACATATAGCCCTTGAAGAGGCACAAGTACCTGAAAATAAAGAAAACTCAATAAATTATATATCTAGTGGAGATATATGGGATCGAAGTGATATTATTGTTAATCATTCATTTGCTTCCGCAATATCATTTGAAATCACCAGAAGTGATGAAGATCTTGAACCACAAAATGTCAAAGAATGTTAACGTAGAAATAACTGGCCAAAGTGGAAGAAGCAATACAGGTTGAGTTAGACTCGTTAGTAAAACGAGAGGTATTTGGACCTATAGTTCAAATGCCTAAAGACGTAAAGCCTATAGGGTACAAATGGGTATTTGTACGAAAATGTAATGAGCAGAATGAAGTCATTAGATACAAAGCAAGACATATAGCACAAAGTTTCTCATTAATACTTTGTATTGATTATGAAGAGTCATACTCTCTTGTGATGGATGCAATTACGTTTCAATTTTTTATCAGTCTGGCAGTCTTAAAAGGGCTTGATATGCTTCTAATAGACGTAGTCACAACATATTTATATGGATCACTTGATAGTGACATATATATGAAAATCTCTAAAAGATTTAAAACACCTGAAGTAGGTAATGCACAACCTCGAAACATGTAATCAATCAAGATCCAATGATCATTGTATAGATTAAAGAAGTCAAGGTGCATGTGGTATAATCGTCTCAGTGAATATTTATTACAAGAAGGATATGTGAATAACTCAATTTGTCCATGTATTTTCATAAAGAAGTCAAACATTGGATTTTCATAATAGCAGTATATGTTGAAGATATGAACCTTGTGGGCATACTTGAAGAGCTTACAAAAATTATTGCTTATTTAGGGCAAGTGTTTAAAATTAAAGATCTAGGAAAAACAAAATCTTATCTCAGCCTACAGTTCAAGCATTTCCCAAAAGGAATCCTCTTACATCAATCTGCGTATACAGAGAAAGTTTTAAAGTGATTTTATATGGATAAAGCTCATCCATTAACATCTCATATGGTTGTTCGGTCACTTGATGTGGAGAAAGATCCTTTTTTCTATCGACAAGATGATAAGGAAACCCTTGGACCAGAAATACTATATCTTAGTGCAATTGGCACTCTCATATATCTTACAAATTGTACACGGTCGGACATTGCATTTGCTATTAATTTGCTGGCAAGATACAATTCTACTCCAACTCGAAGGCATTGCAATGGTGTTAAACATATTTTTCGCTATCTTTATAGAACAATTGATATGGGTTTGTTTTATTCACGAACTTTAAAATCACCATTAGTCAAGTATGCAGATGTTGGGTGTCTTTCTGATCCACACAAAGCCAAGTCACAAATAGGATATGTGTTTACCTGTAGCGAAACTGCTATATCATAGAGATCTACAAAGAAAACAATGACTGCCACTTTCTCAAATCATTCTGAAATCCTAGCACTCCATGAGACAAGCCGAGAATACATATCGTTAAGATCTATGGTCCAGCACATTCGGGAATCATGTGGATTATCTTTAATTCAAGTTAGCCCAACAACAATATATGAAGATAATGCAGTGTGTATTGCACAACTTAAAGGTGGATACATTAAAAGAGACAGAACCAAGCACATCTCACCAAAGTTCTTTTATACTCATGAGCTCTAGAAGAGCGGCGATCTTAATGTTCAACAGATACGTTCAAGAGACAATTTTGCAGATTTTTTCACAAAAGCATTGCCAACAACAACATTCAAGAAGCTAATATATAAGTGTGCAATGCGTCAACACAAAGATCTTTTATGTTGAACCCATACTACAATAAATGGGAGTATGTATATTAAAAATACATTGAAGAGTGGTAAACATCCAAGTGGGGTGTTATGGATACAAGTGTGTGTGTGTGTGGATGTCTACAATCAATGTGGAGAAACCCACATAGCCTTTATGGTTAGTTAAAGCCATAACTTAAGTGGGTGTTTTGTTTATAATGGCTATATATATACCTTAGTTTGGATGAAGGAGAGACACACAATGAAGTAAGGTGAAGTGAAAAAAGAGAGAAATTAGTAAAGTGTTTTACAATCATTCACCATTATATGTTTTTCTACAAAATAGTGGAACATTCTTCTCCCCCGCTCATGGACGTAGGCCTAAAACCAAACCACGTAAATCTTTGTGTGCACTTGTGTGATTGATTTCTTTGCATTCGCATATTCCTCTATTTTACAACACTTTTCAATTTTTCTCTCTTCATATTATTAAAGAAAATCACTCTTATCAAAGAAACCTTAATTTTGTCCTAAACGTAGAGAAAGGCCCAAATTTTAGAATTCCATATTTATCACCATTATTATTGTACGGGCATAAAATCATCATTCACGCCAATAGGTGAAACCTGGCATAAGATAAAGGTAAAAGACTAAATCGCCCATAAGTAATGATGTGATAATAGAACGACCTAGGAAAGACTCTAGGCAAGAATCACGTTCTGGCCATGTCAGTTCAACTGGCTAGCTCACCTAAATTAACTGCATGATTGACCAATTCCAACCCGCCGAACAAGGGCTGATTTAGTAGGATCCCAATTCTGCGACGAATCAGGTAACGAAATGCATTATTATGCGTAATGCCAGCCTTGGCATGATACCCTCCTACGATAAGGGGATCAGTTGAGATCAATGGAGCTATCTCTGATACAATGCCAACGATTTAAACACCAGAACCACTGATTCAAAGGTGTGGCCATACTTGGTTCTAGTCTTCTTGTTAAGCTTTAATCCTCAAACTAGATCATTGCTTACTTGATCGTCAGTGATTTCTTGGCTGGCATCACACCGGTGCCCTCTAACTAGTTCCAACGGCCTTTATTCCTTCTTACAGGAGGGCGTTCATTTGTGAAGGATTTTTCCCTCATAAATTGGTGCTTTCGTTGAGAGCTCGAGTCTTAAACTCAAGAGCCACTCCCATCTCTTTATCCTAATTAAGCTGATGACATACCGTGAAACAATGGAAGAAAGGAATGAAGGCGAGGCAGGGCATCCAACCAAGCCTCGTATGCAAAGATCTCTGAGTGACACGAACCACAGAATGACCAGGAGCGACAGAATGACCTTTAGGATCCACCACCCACTGAGGATGCCCAATATGATCTAGCTACTTTCTTTATTGCCCATTTTAAGGAGATGGAGGAATTCATGCAGTCGTTCTAATGACAGATCAACGAGGTTCGTCACCAACAACCTATTATAAATCGACAAGAAAAGATTGCAACCAATGACCATGTGGATGATGATATGACTCGGTAGAGTGATAGTAACCCACATATGTCAAACAATAATCGACATCCACAACATTACCAAAGTGAGAGACAACGCTCACGCAGGAACTCCCCCTAGAGGGAGACTTGCTGTAACGAAGCTTCCATTTCCCAGCAACATGTTATTTCGCTGGAAAAAGAGATTGAAGGAATCCTTAATCAAAAAATTAAGGAGAAGAATGGGCTCTGGCCCTATGGGTAACTGGAACAAGATATACTTGACTCTATAGAGAGTCCGCTCTCCAAGGAAATCTTGGAAAGGCAGCCCCTAAAGAAGTTTATACTAGTTCAATTTAAGTACTATAAAGGCACCACTGTCAACCACATTCGCCACTTTCGGTAGATTATGGCCCTCTACGAGGGAGAAGACTTCCTCTTTTGTAGGGTCTTTCTTTATAGTTTAGAGGGTATGGCACTAAACTTATACCACGATCTAGTGCTTGGTTCTATCTAAAGTTTCTTTGATCTATCCTCAACCTTCTTGACACAATACTCAACTCGTCGGGAGATTAGAAAAGACGCAGAACACCTCTTCACTATGCGGATGAGGCATAATGAGTCCCTACGAGACTATGTAAAAAGATTCAAACAAGAAATGGCGAGTATCGACTGGTGCGATGACAAGCTAGCCATGTTGACTTTCATAAGAGGGATATTGGTTACACACTCGCTCTTTGACTCGCTGGTAAAAAAGAAGCCAGACAATATGGTAGAAGTGTTGATTCGAGTGCAGAGACACATCACAGTCAAAGAAAAAAAGAAGAGACTAGCAAGACGGTCTCTAGACAAACGTCATACAAAGGAAAGTAAAGATTGCTCAAAGACCAGCAAGGTAGCGGGACAACGATCCTGGTTATCTAAAAGGAAGAGAGAGGATAAACCTGCGAAAAAGGGCTACACTTTCTTCACACTTCCTATCAACCAAATTCTGCACTAGGTATAAAATCAACCCTAGGTCAGAAAACCTCTGATGATGAAAACAGATCTGGGAAAAAGAAACCTAGAGAAATATTGCTCTTTTCACCATGATCACAGGCACAACACACAGGGTTGTAAAGTCTTACGATAACACATTGAAGAGTTAATCTTGCAAGGATACCTATAAGAGTTTATTCAGAGAAATGTCTGAACAGCACCATCTCAACAGCCAGACAAGGAAAGACAATAGTACCGTCCCTGAGGTAACTGGCGTTTTCGATCACCATCAAGTAAAGAGCTCTGAGTAGTAAACACTATCTTGGTAACAACGCCATCTGAGGGAACAACAAATAAAGAAAAATAGATATACTACAAAAAGGCTAGGGAAGTAGCCTTGGCAAAAGTTTCGGGGACACCTGTTTCTAGTAGCAACCAAAGTTTTACTTTTTCTACTAAAGACTTACAGCAAGTGCACCTCCTGCACTATGACACCTCAGTTATTTCAATCCAAATAGGTAATTGCTTGGTCCACCGAGCATTAGTGGACAACGGTAGTGTAGTGAACATCTTGTTCACACACGCACTAGAAAATATGGGTCTGAAAATAGACCGTCTTACCCCTAGGAAATAACCACTGGTAAGCTTCAATAGAGGAATAACATATTCGAGGGTAGCATAACACAATTCGTAGTGGTCTGTCCAATCAATTTGATGACAGAATTCATAGTGGTCAACGCACCGTCCTCGTATAACGCCATCCTAGGGCGAACTTGGATCCACCAAATGGGCGCAGTGCCCTTAACTTTACACCAAACTCGGAAATTCTTCGATCCGACAGAGAAAGGACAACCCCCAGTAAAACACACGATACAGTGAGACCTAGCAACTTCTAAGAGCTATGCCTTCGACGTCTACTCTCACTAGGTAAACAAATGACGTGATGAAGACCGAATAATAGTTATAGAATCGGGGTTTAGAAAAGAATGACTCTCTAGAGTTGGACCCCGCTGATGAAAAAACATAAACGAATCTAGTGGAAGAAGATGTGGAATTAATCCAACTGGATCCATCTAGACCGAAAATGGTGGCCCGAATTGGGACATGACTCAATATCACATAAAGGGATAATCTCACCCAATTCTTCCGGGAAAACTGAGACTTATTCCACTGGTTTACCCAGGACATGCCTGGGATTGACCCATAGGTCATTTGCCACAGCTTATTTGAGGACACAGAACAAAAAGCAGTTCACAAAAAAAAAGACCTTTTTTCTATAATGGAATAAAGTTATAAAAGAAAAAGTGAGGAAGCTACTCAAAGTGGGATTTATTCGAGATGTGAATTTCCCGGACTGGCTTTCCACTATTGTCGTAGTGCAAAAAAAGAATGGGAAATGGAGAGTCTGTGTCAACTTCATTGACCTCAATAAAATGTGCCTGAAAGACACCTACCCATTGCCAAAAATTGATTGAATGGTATATGCCACTTCAGGACATGAACTCCTCAGCTTCATGGACGCTTACTCAGGTTATCACCAAATTCACATATATGAACCCGATTAAGAAAAAACATCCTTTATAACATAATATGGAATTTTTTGCTATCGGGTCATGCCCTTCGGATTAAAAAATGTAGGAGCTACGTACCAAAGGTTGGTAAAGATGGTTTTCTAGGATCAAATTGGGAACACAATGAAAATGTACGTAGATGACATACTGGTGAAGAGTATAGTTAGGGCAGATCATCTTGACCACTTATCAGAAGCCTATGCCCAACTACGTAAATACAGAATGAGGTTCAACATAGAGAAATGTACTTTTGGGCTGGCATCGGGAAAATTCCTCGGGCATTTGGTAACCAAACGAGTGATCAAAGCGAACCTAGAAAAAATCATATGAATTCTAGTGATGGAATCTCCCAAGACGGCAAAAGATGTTTAGAGACTAACATAGCGAGCAGCAGCCTTAAATAAATTCTTATCTCGAGCATCGAACAAAATCCAACTTTTCTTCCAAATCATAAAGAAAAAAAAAGTTTGAGTGGATAGAGGAGTGCGAGGAAGCATTCTAAAAGCTAAAGCAGTATTTAATTTCTCCCCTACTGTTATCGAAGCTAGACATGGAGGAAGAACTCTACTTATACCTAGTAGTCTCAAGTTTCGCCATTAGCACTACATTGATTAGAAAAGATAGGAAGGTCTAAAAACTAGTATATTATGTTAGTCATGCATTACAGGACGCCCAGACGTGGTACCCAAAACTTGATAAACTGATCTTGGCATTGGTTGTTGCCTCAAGAAAGCTACGACCTTACTTTTAGACCTTCAACATCAATATCATTACAGAATACCCACTCAAGACTATTCTACATAATCTGGACGCCTCCAAAAGGGTATCAAAATGGTCGGTAGAGTTGGGCTAGTTCAAGATCTAATATTGTCCCCGAATAGCTGTCAAAGGGTAGGTCTTATCAGACTTCGTAGTTGAGTTCACAACACAAAGAACCAGTCAGGATAGAAAAAAATAGATCTCGCGTAGTACTGGAAACTTTTCATGGACAGTTCGTCGCGAAAGGCAAGATCAGGAGCTAGGCTAGTACTATTCACCCCAGAATGAACAATGATGGAACAAGCCATTTCGCTCGAGTTCAAAGCCTCAAACAACGAGGCAAAATATGAAGCCCTCATGTCTGGATTAAAACTAGCTAGTGAGTTAGGAATAAAGAAGCTATACGTCTTCTGCAACTCACAACTACTAACTAGTCAAATAAATGGGGAATAGAAGCCAGAGATGTCAAGATGACCGTATACAAAAAGAAGGTACAAAAATAACTAGAATCTATTTGTGAATATACAATCCAGCAACTCCCTAGGGAAGAAAATTATCATGCCGACACACTCGCTAACCTCGGATTAGCAGTGGGGTTTTAATTCTGATAAGCAATACTGGTAGACTTCATACCGAAATCCAACTTGGACAAGGAAGAACAAATGATAACTCAAGTCGACCAATTCTCGAGTTAGTAGACTCCGGTCATCTTTTACTTAAGAGACAGATCGCTACCTGCAAACAGGTTTGAGGCTCGAAAGATCCGGAGTAAAGCCACACGCTACACCTTGATTAATGTAAACCTTTACAAAAGTCTTACTTTGGGCCGTACTTGAAGTGCATAACTTCGGAACAAGCCCAACAAATTATAAGAGAAATCCATGAAGGGATATTTAGAAATCATGCAGGGGGAAATCCATGGCCCAAAAAGCGATAAATAAAGGGTATTACTAGCTAAAGATGCACAATTATGCAAAAGAGCTGGTAAAAAATGCGACCAATGCCAAAGGTACACATCGATCCATAGAAAATTTCCTTTAGAGCTATTTTCATTCATGCAATAGGGCCTAGACATTGTGGGGTCACTCTCAATGGCCCCCGAGCAAAGGAAGTTTCTTTTGGTCGCGACGGACTATTTTACAAAGTGGATTGAAGCTAAACCACTTGCAAAAATTGGGGAAACCCAAATCAGAGACTTTTTTTGGATCAACATCATATGCAGATTTGGAATTCTAAAAACCCTAGTCTTAGATAATAGGCTGCAGTTCACAAGAGGTTTGGTCAGTAATTTTTGTATTGAACTCAGAATAAAGAACCAAATCTCAACTCCATACTACCCCTAAAAGAAACGGACAAGCAGAAGCCTCCAACAAAACTATCTTGTTAAACATAAAAAAGAAGCTTAAGAATGCCAAAGGAAAATGGGTAGAAAAACTTCTAAAGGTACTTTGGGCTTAATGGACCACGAAGCGCCAGCCAACCCAGCAAACACCATTTTCTCTTGCATATGGTAGCTAGGCCATGATACCCCTTCTCCCAAAGGTGGTTGTTAGAACTTTCCCACTAGAAACGGAAGTTTTGAAATTAAATGTTGAAATGCTTCACCTCAATTTGGACTTGCAAAGAGAAAAAAGGGAACAGACGTTGGTTCAGCTAGCCCACTACCAGCAAAAGCTAAGGAGCTACTTCAATAGCAAAGTCAAGGTAAGGACCTTTCAACTTGGAGACTTAGTTTTGCAAAGAATGTTCCCCAACACATAACCAGTTGGGGCAGGAAAGCTAAGTCCAAACTAGGAGGGTCCATACAAGGTAATAAGGAGTGGGGGCAAAGGTTCTTACAAATTACAAACCATGATCGGGCAGGAGTTACCAAAGCCATGGAATGTAACAAATTTGAAGAAATACTTTGTATAAATGTGCAATGGTTCCGATCGATGCACCAATCTTATTTTTTCACAAATTTCCATTATTATAAAAAAAAAATCAGACATAAAATAAAAGTCAAATTTATTATTTCTTGAAAGAAATGTACAATCACTCTTTTCAAGTAGAGATTCAATATATATATATATATATTATAAGTGTAAGTCCCCTAGTTGCAGCTTGGTCTCATACTCTCAAACAACATCTCTTCTTCTGAGAGGTCGAGAGTGAGGAAATGGACATCAAGCCTGCTGAGAGTGTTTCTCGGACCCCAACCTCACCTAGACCAAGAGAGATGGCCAACCAATGGAGAAAATAATAGCCATGGGATAACCCATTTGCCAAGAAGATCGCCATATACATAGGGAACTAACAACCAGTCCTCTATGCATCTCTACCTTAACCACCTCATGTCGAATCTACCTCATATTAGTTGTTAAAGTTTGTTGTCAAGCCTCCCATGTGAGGCACCACCAATAAAAACTATCATGAGGAAGACTCGACAACGAACTCAGCCACCGCGTATAGTTACCAAAAATTTCCACTCGTGAAGAATAAAGGAAAGGAATACTTGATTACAAACTCTGATAAAGTGAAACGATAGCCATCTCCTATTGATAATAATATGAGAGTCAATCTACACCATCCAGCCACGAAGACGATCATCGAATGAAAGTCCAAAAGCCACATCAATTCCAATTCCAATGATTAGATTGGCTCATAAATGAATACCTAAGTCATAAATGAGCAACGCTTCAACAAAAGATACATTCCCCATGATTATAAATAAGACCCTAGGGAATGTGTGGGCATACCAACCGTCACCGCCTAAGTTAAGTTAGCAGTAAATTATAGCACAAAAATTGAATAGGCAAAGCGTGATCCATTCAAATTAAGAGGCAAGGAAATACTCCTCCAATTCTGATGAAGATATCGAAGGAATGAAGCAATAACCCTTTCATTTTCCACAAAACTTAGGTGCCTCTTGGAAAAATTTCCAACAAAAAAATCGACGGCAGATATGCCTCGTCAAAAGCTTCTGAGCAAACAAAACAACAATTAAACCATATGAAATGCGATTGGTTAAGATCAGATCCCCAGAATCTGACCAGAAAATAACCAATCCCCAAGTCCCGACTCAGGATAGTCGTCTTTCAGGGCTCCGGCTCAATAAATTCCCTTAGGCTCCAGCTTAGCGTGATTCTTTCGAGCTCCGACTCAGAGCAAAATTGCTCAGGCTCCAGCCTAAAAAAGATAGCTAAAATCTGTTTTAGCCCCCGCCATGAGTCCGTTCAGGCAACAGCAAGTATATTACTCGAAAATAACGTGATTAAGGTCCATCCTAACAATTGGACAAAATTTAAGACTATAAGTCTACTCCTAAACATCAAGTAGTCTCAGGAAATATAGAGGATCTGTCCGAAATTCTGAGATTTAGAAAAAAAAAATGATAATATATATATATATATATATGCTTCATTTCAAAAAAAGGAAAGATGTAAATATATATATATATAGACACTAATCATTGGCCTCCTCGACAAGATGAACAGCTGAATCAATGCTAGTTCTAGGGATCACGGTCTCCTGCTCTGCAGCAACAATAACACCTTCGATAGGATCTGGTAATGATGGGCGATCCTTTACCGAGAAAGCTTGTTCTTCAATCTCCTCTACAACTACAACCATTTTAACATCAATCGGAGGAAAAGTAAAAGGACATCCAACCTAGGCATCTTCATAACCCATCCGATAAGCCTCTTCTTGGAGCTTAAAGACTTGATCTTGATACTCACCTTAGATATTATAGATCAAGGCATCGTAAAAAGCTGTAAACTCAAGAGTCCTTCTTTTCTAGGATAACCTTCTGTAGAGACCTAAAAATTAAGGGTAAATTTTTTATTTTTGCCGATAAGGCATTATTCTTGCACGGTTTGTTGGTAGGGCGTTAAACATGCATCGTTTAGGTATAAGTCATATTTATAAGCATATTTGGAGTATGTCATAGAATAGAAATATGCTTAAAATGTTAAAATAAACCTCCTTTAAAAATTTGAGCCTGTTCGGAGACAGTTTCAAAAATAGGACCAAAGGGCATCCCGAGTGACGCGGGTGGATCCGGCCAAACCCGGCCACAGGCGAAAATTTATTTTTTTTAAAATTTTTATTTAAAATAATTTTAAGAACTTTGGTTAAAGCAAAATGTCGAATTGAGGTGTTTCAGGACAGGTTGTAGTGTAACGGGGTCCTGGATTTATTAAGCGCAAAAAGGTCATTTTGCACCTTTGCCCCTCCACTATAAATACAGTCATTTAGGGATAAAAAAATCAGAATTGGTCTGGAGAAGAAGCAGAAATCGTGCATGGAGAAAAATGAAGAAAAGGCCCTAGGTTCTCCAAGCTTCAAGCCACCAAAACACACTCCTAAGCCAAGATTCTTGCAGGGCTTCCTTCTAGGAAGTTGTTCCTCTCATCAAGATCTATATTCTCACCAATTGGTTCGACTGTGCAGCGAACAAAACTTCCTTGGTTTGAGAAAAAGCATTCTAGGTATGATACCTTGCTAAGTTACGAATAGATTTGAGTTTTCTTACCTTTCTATGTGTTGATTGAATGATTTAGGTGTTTACTTGATATTAGAAAATCACTTAGGTGGTAGTTGCTTTGAAAACCTAGAGTTGATTGTTTAGTACTTGTGTGTTCTTTGTTATTCTTTGAGAATTTGGTAAAGTGATGAACATGTAACTTGTTGGTATGTTTAATTCATTGTATTCTAACTTATGTTCATGTAGAGAAACTCTTGTGGTTTGAGAGCTATGAATTATTCCATGAGTTAGTAGAAGAGACATATTTTTAAGTCATGCTCCATGTGTTGATGAAATGTTTCATTGAATTGCATAAGAATGAAACCAAAGCATGTTGGCATAGTGTGAATCCTTGGAGGCATGGCGTGAGTTAAGCATTTGGTACTATGCATTATGAGGGTGTAGATCCTGTGGTGAAAAACCCAAAATTGGCCATTGATACTCATACTAACGGGGACGGACCGTGAAGTGAGACATAGAGTGGTACTCGATGGACCAACGGGGAAGGATCGTGAAACCGAGACATGGGTGTGGCATAGAGTATGCATGTGTGTGTCATGCATATCACCTTTGCATTACATTGATGAATAGGTAAATGTATAGCTCTTAAAATGTACACTTGCACATGCCACGCCTTAAATTTGTTCATAGCATTAGCATTGTGTTATACCAGCATTTAAGTTGACCTATTCGTGGGATATCATATTACAGACGAGGCTCCCAGTACTTGAAGACTTGATGAAGTCTTGAAGGATGAAGGGGGAGGTGGACCATGGAGGATTTTTGGCCCTTGGGGCATATTTTGATGTTGTACAAGGGCATAAGCCCTAAACCATGTGAAATGGTATTATAAAAAATTTGTGTATTATAAAAAGAAAGGAAATAACCTCGTATATTGTAATGAACATGAGGTTTGTGATTTTTAAGTTCAAGTGTAGGTGTATGCATGATGGATTGTATAATTAGGTGTTGAACGTTAAATTCTATGAGATTGTGGCCATCGAGTGAGGATGGAATGTGCACTTACTTATATATGTAAATTATTGCAAGATATTAGGTGAGAAAATGCTTAGAAAACAAAAGAAGTTATGTCCAAATTTTGTGAAATTAAAAGAGCCATTAGGTGGGTAAAATGCTCATGAATAAAATGGGAAAAGTGGGGGTTAAAAGCCTTGAGGAAATAGGCCAAAACTTGAAAAAATTAGCCGGAGCCGCTACAGTAAAAATTCAGAAATAGGAAAAAATCAGTTGTAGTAATTCTACTGTTGCTATAGTAGACCTGAAAGAAAACAGCCCAGGACAACCCAGGACCCCCCTATCGCGTGCCCCGCACACCTAACGTGCCACGCTCGCCCCTTGCCCGCCCGCGCCCAGCATGCTGCCAGCCTGACACACCCAGCCTGACACCTGCTCCTTTGGCCACCTTTTTTAGCCATGTTTGGGCACCTTTTTAGACTATGTTTGGCCACCATATTGGGCCATGTTTGGCCAACCTTTTTGGGCTATTTTTGGTAAACTTTTTGGGCCATGTTTGGCCACTTACATGGGTCATGTTTGGCCCCCCTTCCTTAGACAATTTTTGGTGGACCTTTTGAACTATTCTTAGCCCATGCCTGAGGGCATCTTGGGGCCCATTTGGGCCATGATTCCAAGACTTATTTAAAGACATTTTGGGGCTATCTTGAAGGCCACTCTTGAACATGCCTTAGACAAATTTTGGCCATGGGTTAGGGAGATATTTGACTACCATTTGGGACTTATCTTGGGTGAGTCTAGTTAATGGATTTTCATTTTCATTTTAGGGAAAACATAGGGAAATGAATGAATGAGCAATTAAAAATTCACCTTATGACCTTTCGTTTACCTTTTTTCTTTCATTTCACTCACTCCCCAGGTTTGTGGAAATTCGGGGCGTGACACCTTCAGTGCATCTCTCTCCCGGGCTAGCCCAACATCGTTATCCCCTCTCAAAAAGAGTCTTCTCACGAGAATGACATAGCAAGGCGAGGGTATGATGAAGCTTTTCTCGACTCTCTTGGAGGTCTACACACATCTTTCGCAAATTCGAGATCTGCTCATGCAAAGAATCAATTTCTTACTAAGCTAGAGTCAAAGCTTCCTACAAACTGTTCACCATAGGCGTGTGGCCCTCAGAGCGAGACAACCATTTAGACAAGCCTACTATGGCCTTCGTAAAATCATGACAAACCTGGTGCTTTAAGGAGTGAGACCCAATCTCTATTAGTTTGGCCGTATCTACAAGAGTTTGAAAGAGCTTAATGGATGCCACTACTGCTATCTGGATAGATAAAAACAAAGAAAGATCTTTAGAAGCAGAAGGGAAAATCTTGGAGGAAGAGTAGGCATCAGTTGTTGTGGTGGGGTTGTTGTGAGATGACCGTACAAAAAGAAAAGTGGAACTAGAGAGGAGCACAGAAGGATTGACTTCAAGTTCACGAATTAATACCCTGGTAGAAGAACGAGGTGCCACTATGGGTTGCGGGGCCCTTTCTATCAATGTCCTCTTCCCTTTAGGATCCTTTAAACCCTTCATTTTCCATTTCCTAGTAACTCTAATCAAAGATAGAACTAAGCTTGAAAATTGCTCAACTACAAAAATAGTTGAACTGGAAGGAACTTCCTCAAGACAGTCCATTACCATCACTACGGTCATTTTTCCATCTACACTGAATATCTTTCTTTTTAGTGGCACTCATGGAGAACCATCTCTGTCTAAACTATATCCTGGGTTGTACTCATGCCTACTAGAAGGAAAACCGACAGGAATCCAATGGAATCCCGGCTCTAAGACATCAATCGTGGGACCCTCAATTGGTTATCTATTCGAATCAAGAAAATGGCTTTAGTCCCGGTCCTCAATAGCAAAAGCACAAGATAATTCAGCCTCGCTGTACTCGTGAGGTAAAGGTTTAGTATTAGCCTTCTTACTAGTATACACTCCACCTTAGACAGATGGAATGAAAAATGAGGACTCCTTAGGAAGAAACTACTTTGCACCACCGATTTCTAAAGTGCATTTGTCCCATCCTTTCTCACCCTAAGGTAGGTGCTGAGCCACAAAGTTGTGAGTGGCTCCAGTATCCACCATTGCCTAAACATCTTTGCCATTCACTTCACCTACACACACATCAAACCACGTTGAGTTTGCGGTTTCTGCACCATGATGGCATTCAACAATTGGAGTGGATTAACTCTAGTTGGAATGTCAGAGTCACTATCTAAGTCCTTGTTATCAACCACCAAGGCACTCAATTTTTCACATTTGGGGCAGTCTCTTAAACGATGGGGACCATTGTAGACGAAATAGCCATTCATGGATTTGCCCTTGTTATGGATCCTTTCTTCTTCTTTCCATCGTGCTGCTTTTTGGCATCTTTGGATTATTCATCTTTGGCCTTCTTCCCGCCATTGTTCTTCTTCCTTTCAGTTGAGGATGTTGATCCAAGAACTTTAAAGTCAACCAGCCTCTCTGCTGTAGCAATTGTAGAAGGAAGGTCTCTTACTCTTTACCTTCGCAATTCGGCCTGTGCCCATGCTTGGAGACCAAACATGAAGTTGAACAATTTGTCCTCTTCTAACATGTTCTGGATGTTCAACATCAGGGAAGTGAACTCTTTCACATAATCCATCACAGTGCCTGTATGCTACAACTTCTTTAAGTTGTCTTGAGTAATCCAGGCAGTGTAGCAAGGGAGGAACTGATCCTTCAATTCTTTCTTCGGGATCTCCCATATCTCAATCCGAGGGCATCCAACATTTAGGTCATCCTGTACCCGTGTTCGCCAACAAAGTTTGGCATCACTTGAAAGATACATAATGGTTATGGTTACCTTTTCTACATCTGGGACACGGGTAGCCTAGAAATATTGTTCCATGTCCCATAAGAAATTCTCCAACTCCTTTGAATTTCTAACACCAGAAAATGGTTTCAGTTCAAGAACTTTAATCTTGGAGGATACCTCTCTAATGGGACCAGAGTGGATAGGGACAGACTTTTTGACGAAGACTACATTATCCTCCAAGCACTTAAGATTGATCTTCACAATGTCTATCAAAGACACCACATCTTCCATGATGTTGGTGGTTCTGGAACTTGTTTCTGTCATGAAATCATCAAGCATCTTCCTCAAATCTACCAACTTAATGGTGTATTACTCTATTAGAACAGACAATGCAACAGCACCATCACTATTAGGAACACCCATGAAATTTTTCAAGCGGCCAACTCATTCTTTTAAGGCCTTAATCACAGTACCGCCAGCCATGGTCGTCAAACTGCACCCTAATACCAATTGTCATAAGGTCACAA
Source organism: Nyssa sinensis (assembly GCA_008638375.1). Lineage (NCBI taxonomy): Eukaryota > Viridiplantae > Streptophyta > Magnoliopsida > Cornales > Nyssaceae > Nyssa > Nyssa sinensis. The sequence continues at coordinate 22,735,663 of CM018051.1, read as the reverse complement.
TTCGAATATGAATTTTCTGCCTTGTGATGGCACTAAGATACACCTTTAGTCAGCCAATTAAACACACACACGCACAAGAGGCTTAAAGAGATTGCAAATGAAAGACACACACAAAATTTACAAGAAAAAGCTTTCCCAACCTTTACTTCTCTTAATAGTATGAGGAATACAACCTTAGGGTTATAGTGACAAAAAGCCATCTTCCTCTCTTCTACTACAACCCCTCTCTTACATTGCATATATATAGACAAGATATAAAACCACCCATGTGTCTTTGTGACATGCACAAGGGTTGTAGTTACACCTCAACTACTTAGGGTTCTGTCTGAATAAACTATAGACAACCACTTATTGTTGCAGTTGACACCCCCAACTATTAGGGCTATTTGAAGCCACTGATGCCTGCCACATTTGATCAAGCAGTTCATCACACTACTGAATACATTTCTAGCCATAAGATCAAGTGCCAACACAGCAAGGTAGTTACCTTTATCTGCCCTTAGACCACTTTGTCTTGTGCCAGACTAGCTACCGCCTTCACATGTATTGTCTAAACCAAAGCCACCCCAAGCCCTCAAAGACAAGGCTCTGAGCACCCAGCCTTTAGTCAACAAACAACATGATCCCACCAAGCTTCTTTATCAACCCACATTGCCAAAGCATGCCTACTTATGGCTTGGTCGTCTATGTCAAATGTTGCCACCATATACCACTATTGTTGGTGATGGATATCGGACCACCAAGTCAGAACCTGCTTACAATAACAGCAACATGCCTTACCCCGGAAGTGCCAAGGTTTTTGGCCGCATGGGTTACTCACCCATAGGCACCTCAGAGAGGTACTCCCCCTTATATATATCTTAGGACAATCCATTCAGCTGACAGGAGTAAATCTTTTCAAAGGCTATCTATGCGTGCCAAGTGTTGTTGAATTGTACTGCCTTGGCCTTTGTTGTCTAAGGCATGCACACAAGCTGCACCAAGTCTGAAAGTATCCACCAAGATAACAAAATCTCAAGTAAGGGTGCCCATGATAGGCCACCCCCACCTTGGCCTTAGCATTGGTTGAGGTTCACCATGCCTTGGCCTTGTCAAGCCCTCAAGGGGCTAACAACGTGATACCCTCCTACAATAGAGGGATGAACTGTGATCAAGGGATCCATCTTCAATTCAATGTTAACTATTTAAACACCAAAACCACTAATTCAAAGTTACGGGCCATACTTGGTTCTAGTATTCCTGTTAAGCTTTAATTCTTAAACTAGCTCATTGCTAACTTGACCGTCGAAAATTCCTTGACCAGCACCACACCGGTGCCCTCTAACCAATTCTGGCGGCCTCTATTCTTTTTTTGTATGAGGATGCTCATTTGTAAAGAGTTTTTCCCACACAATTATCATTCCTATATATATATATATATATATTGATATATTATAAAGTGACAGACCAATCCCCACATGACAAGTGTGCCTACAAAATAGCCAAAGCTCGTCCATCTAGAGCAGGATTGACACGCGTGCCTTTAAAGCTTACAGATCAGAAGCCCACGCAACCCTTAAACTCACTTTGTGCTCGGAAGGCGTTACGAACTCTCACAAGAGGGTTCCGAGCTTACCACCGCCTTAAACATCCTACTGTGCTAATGATAAGGAAACAGTATTCAACAAGGAACCTATCATTCACAAAGCACAGTGTTCAACATGGTAATTACCATTCTCTAGTGATCAAATCCCTATTTTCACGACTCCAAATCCTAATCAACTTAAGAGATCCACAGCCTATAAATAAAGCCCTAAGGTGCACTTTTTATTTTCATGCTCATTCCATTACTTTCAATTACAGTCTTTTAATTCAGTTTATTGACTTTATCAACGGAGTGGCTACCATAGAAGCCAATCCGGTTGCCCTCTGATCCTTTTTTTTGAGTGTTCCACAGGCGATGGAGATCAAAGCCCCTACCGACCAAAAATTGTAGCATCAGTTTGGTGCCATGTGTGGGAAACGACAATAATTTCTTACTAAAAGTTCTTTTGCAAGCAAACTTATTGTCCTTCTCACCGGAAGATTATGGCTCCCAATCTCCGTCCAAGAAAGAATGCTCAAAATCCTCAAAACCCTCCATGTCGGCAACCTACCGGAAGAGGAAGGGGACAAACATCTGATCCCATGCAGTAGCAACTCGATCGAGTTCAATGACAGACTAACATGATGCAGAAACAGCTCCTTGCTATCTCTAGAACTCTGGTATAGCTTACCCAGAATCCCAGGTGCAATTTTTTTCATCCTCTCGTCGGTATGGCTAATACTAGGGCACAACCTTCTGCCACCATTATGAGCGGAGCACCAAACGAGGAGATTCCCGTTGAGCAACTAGTGCATCCCTAAGACACCACTCATATGAGAGGAGACCCCCAGTTATCAACCATTGCTGGCCAAAGGATACCGGCCTTCAACTCGACTGTCCATTTCCAGAGTACAACAAGGGTCCCAACGCCGTTGGCTTTTGGGGCAGACACAGCACACCATGAATTCCGACCTTAGACAGCACCAGCTCCCCCAGTTCGGGAAGACAAAAATCCTCTTCCAACTATGGGTCATGGCCGTCCCATCTATATGGGCATTGAAGTTGCAACGAAAGACTCGCAACAACCAATCCCACCCAGTGACCCACAGAGAGCCGAAGAAGTTGCGGATTCTATGACCACAATACTGTTGCAAGAGGCATTCACATTCCTCCAAAGCAGGACGAGCTTGCCAGGCTGCTCGAAAGGTTCGCTACACCATTCACCCCTGATATAATGGCCGATGAGCGGCCAAAGAAATTTGTTGTCCCAAAGTTCACTCTTTACTATGGAACTAGGGACCCAGGGGACCAACGTTCTCATTATCATCACACCATGGCACTACATGGAGCCACTGACGCTTTCATGTGTCATACATTTGTGACTAATCTCAAACGCACTACTCTGAAGTGGTTCCACCACCTCCCTCAGAACCCAATCATCAGTTTTTACGAACTCAGCAGGCGTTTCCTTGACAGGTTCATGACCAGCAAAAGGCTAAGGAAAGGGCTAGAGTTCCTACTAAATATAAAGTAATCTAAAAGAGAGCCTCTCCGAAAGTATATTTCATGCTTCAATGCCGAACTCACAGAGATTACAAATTACAATCTGATCTCTCTAGTAGCCGCTCTGACCTTTGGTCTTGCTTAAGGAGGCTTCCAGGATTCTTTAATAAAGAGCCCTCCCGCTGATATGGCAATGCTCATGAAGCGAGCTAGGAAGTATATAAACTGGGAAGAAGCAAAGAGTACCTCCCAAAATATTAAAGAACAATCCCAGAAGGATGATCAGAAGAAGGACTCCAGTGCCACCAAGAAGAGGGTCAGAAGCCCAAACAAAAGAACGGCATCCAGAACTCCAAACGACACTAGCCCAGCAGGGTTCACCACCTACACTCCTCTGAATGCCTCTTTAGCTCATATAGTTTGGCAGGTCCAAGCACGTGAAAACCTAAAGTGGCCAGAGCCGCTAAAAGGCAATCCCAGCAACAGGGACCAGAATAAGTATTGCAATTTCCACAAAGACCACAGGCATACGACTGACGAATGCAGGGCCCTTAAACAGGAAATCGAGCAGCTTATCAGTAGAGGACGACTGCGGGAGTTTGTCTGGTAGGACGGGAGGCAGAACCCCAATAATGACAGGCCACAGCAAAGGAGGCAAGAACGGAGGCCAGAACAGAGGGACAGACGAAATGAGCCTCAGCAGCAAAACAATCAGGTTATCTTCGTCCTTCATGCGGACACCCCAACCACAGGGATGTCCAACCGAGCAATAAAGCGTTATGCTCGGGAAGCTAGAACTTCTCCTAGCATCCTCCAGATCTCTGCTATTGAGAAAAGGCTAAAACCAATGCCTGAGATCCAGTTCACAGATCAAGATCTGGCAGAGGTACACTGCCCTCACAGTGATGCCCTAGTTATTTCTCTCAAAATTGCTAATTTTAAGATCCGAAGAGTCTTGGTGGACACAGAAAGCTCTGCTAACATACTATTCTACGAGCCCCTCAAATAGATGAAGCTCAACGCCAATGACGTCAAGCCCACTACTGCAATAATGGTAGGATTTGACGGGAACCTCAGTACCCCACTAGGGAGGATTGACCTTCCAACCACAGCAAGAGAGGGAGATGGACAGAAGACCACAATCTCAGAATATATGGTGTTGAATTCCAAATCCCCTTACAATGTTATAATCGGAAGGCCTTGGCTCCATCAAATGGGTGCGGTCACCTCAACCCTCCACCAATTCCTGAAGTATGTGCAAAACAATACGGTCCACTCTATCAAAGGGTGCCAGCCAACCGCCCAAGAATGTCACGCTCTTGCACTCATGGAAAAGGCCCCCAAATAGTAATTATTACACTCTCATAAAGGTAGAGGCCCAGACCTTACCCCTGTTAAACCCTTTTTACTTGACATTACAGCATGGGCATAAAGAAGCATGCCATGCTTTGATGGCTTGACATGGGGGAGGCATGCTATGCCACTGGAATAACATTCAAGAGTTGGAATGGGATTCAGGAGTGGAATGACATTCAGGGTTGGAATGTCATTCCGAAGTTCGCCAAGTTTGTGAGCCTCAACCAATGCCAAGGCCAGTATAAAGGTGGCATGTCATGGGCATCCTTGTGGATATGTTGAAGACGGTCTAAGTATTGGAGGGATACTTAGACAAATTCAGAGTTGGTGCAGTTGATGTGCATATGCCTTTGACAGCAAGGGTCAAGGCAATGCCTTTGTGAACAGTTTGGCGCATGGATTGCCTTTGGCAAGGCAAATGCGCACAGGGGAAAGAACTGGTTTTGCAAGCTGTTGTATCCACTCCTGTCAGGTGGAAAAATCTTCATAAGACATATATAGGGGGGAGTACCTCCTTGAGGCGCCCATGGGTGAGTGACCTATGCGGCTAAGCAAGTCCAAGCTGTGAGTAAGCATGGTTTGGCAATGAGGGCTGACACGGAAGCATTGGTGGGATCAAGTGGTGCGCTGATTCAAGGCAGAGTACACATAGCCATGTCCTTGAGTAAGGGCTTGGAGTGGCATTAGCGTTGACAGCAATTGGCAACACATGTGGCGGCAGTTGCTATTCTAGTAGAAGACAAAGCTGGCTAAGGGCAGGCAAGGGGAACTGCCTGCTGTGTTGGCTCATTGATCTAAAGGCTCGCATTGTATGCAGCAATGAGATGAACTGCTGCTCATAGGTGGCACAAATCCAAGGCTTCAGATAGCCCTAGCAGTTAGGGGTGTCAACTGTAAGTCACAAGTAGTAGATTGTGACAAAACCCTAACAGTTAGGGTGTAACTACAGGCCATGTGCGTGTCACACACACACACATGGGCGGTTGTAGCATTTTGTCAATATATATGTGCATGTGTATATATTGCAAGAGTGTGTGGCAGTGACTGGTTTATGCCAGCAAACCCTTTGGCAGTTGGGGGTGTCAACTGCCAAGGCAGTTGTGCATGGCTGCCTATATATGCATGCTAGGGTTACGAGATGGAAGCACAGAAGTGTATATACAGAAGGATATATATAGAGGTATGGAGAGGAAAAATCTGTGGGAGAGAGTCTATTTTGTAACCCTTGGCCGGGTGTCCTTTGTATTCATATGAGAGTATAGTTAATAAAAGGTTAGGAAAGTGTTTCCTGTAATGGTTGTGTTCTATGTGTGTGCCTTAGTTCCTATTTGTAATTGAATTGTACAGACCCTACTGTGTTGGAATCCTATTCTAGGGTTTCAGTCTTTCTTTGAGGGTTGTGTGGTTGGCTTGTTAAGACAGCAGTCTTGATGCCACACAGGCAGAAAAATTTGGTTCGGATTTTGACCTTGTTATAATGGTATCAGAGCGCAAGCTATGGTGAAATGGCCAACGGTGAGGCACTACGAGAACGGGTTTCCAGACTCGAAGATTTCATCAGGGCTCCTTTGACAAACGGGGCATCACTTCTTGTTGTTCAATGTGAACACATAGCACTGGAAGTGGAGGAATTGAAGGTGAGTCTGCAGGACTGCATCTCTGGCATCAATGGTCATTTGAACGACATGTTCAGTGATATAGGTGCACTGGCAGACTCAACGAGGGACTCTCTACGCAGCATAGAAGATGAGATAGGTCTGATCAGGAGGGCCATGCATCAGACTAGTGGGTAGGACGGTGCAAGGAAGGTCAAGGTTCCTGAACCGAAGGCATTCAATGGTGTTCGGAGTGCCAAGGACCTTGAAAACGTTTTGTGGGACATAGAGCAGTACTTCACTGCTGCCCATATTCTTGATGGTGAACGGGTCACCATGACCAGCATGTATTTGGCTGGTGATGCCAAACTTTGGTGGCATACACATGTGGCAGACGAGGGACGGTCAGGGATCAGAGTTTGGGCAGATCTGAAGAAGGAACTCAAAGAGCAGCTTCTTCCTGCCAACTCGAGTTGGGTGGCTCGAGACTCACTGCGATGACTCAAACACACCGGGACAGTGCGTGAGTATGTCAAGACATTCAGTTCGTTGATGCTGGATGTGAAGAACATGTTTGAGGAAGAAAGTTGTTCAACTTTATGTCATGGCTGCAACGATGGGCTCAGGCAGAATTAAGAAGAAGGGGAGTTCGAGATCTCTCTAGTGCCGTAGCAGAAGCAGATAGTTTGGTGGACTTGTCTCTTGACAAATCCAACTCTACCACCGGCAAGTCCAGGAAGTTTGACAAATCCTCGGGCAAGGCCAATGAGGGTGGGACAGAGGCAGAGAAGGGCAAGGACAAAGGAAAAGGGGAGGTAGCAGACCAAAAGAAACCATGGACTGGTAGTTGTTTCATTTGCAAGGGACCACACCCGGATGAGGGACTGTCCAGCAAGGGAAAAACTTGCTGCAATAGTTCGTGAGGGCTCTGAGGAGGGGTCTTCAGACGCTGATGATGGTGTTGCCATTCGAGTGAACCCGATAGTGCTGCTAAATTGCATCCAGGTTGAGAAAGACTTGCACTCAAAGGAGTGGAGGGTTACGGTAAAGGGTGTGTTGGCCATGGGAAAGGCCTTCACAACCCTCAACTACCAACAAGCAACTTTGTTGGCAGTAATCTTCCCAATAACTTGTTCAGAGGTGGTATCTGTAGTGGTGTAGTGGGGCTTAAACAAGTGCAGTGCTGTGGTTGACAGACGTGTCCGATGCAACAATGTGTGAGATAGTGATGACTGTTGGAGCTTGGGGCGGGACCAAGCATGGTCATGGACAGTGGGTGTCCGTGGCAATCAGTCAAGAGTAGGGGGATGCTTGAGATAATAGCCAACTCTGTGACAGAAGCAACCAAGGGGTTCTTCAATAATGTTCAAACTTGGAAGTCATAGGCGGTGAGCACTTGTGGCATGGTGGCTGTGAGGAATTAGAATAGTGGATGTTCGTGATAGCAGTCACAATGAGCAAAGGTAGTGGGCTTTGATGGGTTCAAGGTTCAGTACGGAATGATGTTGTTTGGGGGCTGTTTTAGGTGCAGCATTTGTTCAAATTTTCCAAGTGTAGTGATGATGAACTTGCAGCATTGGAATAATCCGATGAGGGCATCGGACTCTTCAAGTGGGGGTGGTTTGTTAGACCCTTTTCTACTTGACACGGCGGCATGGGCATGGGGAGGCATGCCATGCCTTGATAGCTTGACATGGGGGAGGCATGTTATGCCACTGGAATAACATTCAAGAGTTGGAATGGGATTCAGGAACGGAATGACATTCAGGTTTGGAATGACATTCCGAAGTTGTCCAAGTTGGTGAGCCTCAACCAATGCCAAGGCCAAGATAAGGGTGGCCTGCAATGGGCATCCTTGTGGATATGTTGAAGATGGTCTAAGTATTGGAGGGATACTTAAACAAATTCAGAGTTGGTGCAGCTGATGTGCATATGCCTTTGACAGCAAGGGTCAAGGCAATGCCTTTGTGAACAGTTTGGCGCATAGATTGCCTTTGGCAAGGCAAATGCTCACAGGGGGAAGAACTGGTTCTGCAATTTGTTGTATCCACTCTTGTCAGGTGGAAAAATCTTCATAAGATATATATATATATATAGGGGAGTACCTCCTTGAGGCACCCATGGGCTAGTGACCTATGCGGCTAAACAAGTCCAAGCCATGAGTAGGCATGGTTTGGCAATAAGGGCTGACACGGAAGCACTGGTGGGATCAAGTGGTGCGCTGATTCAAGGTTGAATGCACATAGCCATGTCCTTGAGTGAGGGCTTGGAGTGGCATTAGCACTGACAGCAGTTGGCAGCACATGTGGCGGCAGTTGCTGGTCTGGCAGAAGATAAGGCTGGCTAAGGGCAGGCAAGGGGAATTGCCTGCTGTGTTGGCGCATTGATCCAAAGGCTCCCATTGTATGCAGCAATGAGATGAACTGCTGCTTATAGGTGCGCAAATCTAAGGCTTCAGATAGCCCCAACAGTTGGAGGTGTCAACAGCAAGTCACAAGTGGAAGACTGTGACAAAACCCTAACAGTTGGGGTGGAACTATAGGCCATGTGCGTGTCACACACACACACATAGGCGGTTGTAGCATTCTGTCAATATATATGTGCGTGTTTATGTATTACAGAAGTGTGTGGCAGTGGCTTGTTGGTGCCAGCAAGCCCTTTGGCAGTTGGGGGTGTTAACTGCCAGGTAGTTGTGCATGGCTGCCTATATGCATGCTAAGGTTGCGAGATAGAAGCACAAAAGTGTATACACAGAAGGATATACATAGAGGTGTAGAGAGGACGAATCTGTGGGAGAGAGTCTGCTTTGTAACGCTTGGCCGGGTGTCCTTTGTATTCATATGAGAGTATAGTAAATAAAAAGTTGGGAAAGTGTTTCCTGTAATGGCTGTGCTCTATGTGTGTGCCTTAGTTCCTATTTGTAATTGAATTGTGCAGACCCTACTGTGTTGGAATCCTATTCTAGGGTTTCAACCTTTCGTTAGGGGTTGTGTGGTTAGCTTGTCAAGGCAGTGGTATTGACGCCGCACAGGCGGAAAAATTTGGTTCTGATTTTGACCCTGTGATACCCCCATCATAAGATAAAAAACTGCCCATCCAAAATTGATAAGCCCCTAAGTCCTAGAGGAAGAGACAGTAGGGCCAAACCCATTGGGGATCCTATCAAAGTGCTAGTCAGCTCTGAAGACCAAGGAAGGTACTTGCAAATAGGTCCAAACCTGACACCATCCGAGCAAGAAGAGATGGTGAAACTCCTAAAGCACAACCTTTTTGCGTTTGCTTGGGAAGCTAAGGATATGTAGGGGGTAGATCCAGACCTCATCACCCACAAGTTGATGACAGATCCTGACCATCCATCACTAAGACAGAAAAAGAGGACGCTCGCTCCAGAGCAGCACCAGATCATTAATGAAGAAGTATAGAGGTTGCTGGATGCCAAGATGATAAAAGAGGTATTCTATCCAAAATGGCTTGCCAATACTGTTCTGGTCAAGAAGAAAAATGGCAAGTGGAGGGTCTGTGTTGATTACACAGGTGTCAATAAAGCCTACCCTAAAGACAACTTTCCACACCCGAGGATAGACCAACTTGTCGATGCAACGGAAGGACATGAACGTATGAGCTTCATGGACGCCTACTCTAGATACAAACAGATCTAGATGTACCCTCCAGACCAGGAAAATATAGCTTTCATAACTGAACGAGGTCTCTATTGCTATAGAGTGATGTCGTTCGGTCTGAAAAATGTTGGGGCAACATATCAACGTCTGGTCAACAAGATGTTCAGTCCTCTAATTGGCAGTATAATGGTAGTTTACATAGATGACATTCTGGTCAAAAGCCTATAGAAAAGCAGTCACATCCAGCACTTAAGCCAGACATTCGATATCCTAAAATACCACAAGATGAAATTAAACCCCTTAAAGTACACCTTCGGTGTAACCAAGGGAAAGTTCTTGGGTTACCTTGTTTCCTAGAGGGGTATTGAAGCAGACCTTACTCAGATCAAAGCTTTGATTGAGCTGGAATCACTAAGGACAAAGAAAGACATTCAGGCTTTGAACGGAAGAGTTGTAGCTCTAAATCGATTCACCTCCAAATCTACTAACCTCTGCCTACCGTTCTTTAAAGCCTTAAAGGGAAACAGAGCATTGTAGTGGTCCGAAGAATGTGAAAAAACCTTTCAAGAACTAAAGAAGTACCTGGCTTCCCTTGAACTCTTATCAAAGCCAATCCTAAGGGAAAAACTGCTTCTCTATTTTGCAGTCTCTGAAAATACCGTCAGTTCTGTACTGGTCAAACAGGATAGGGGAGTTCAGAAGCCTATATTTTATGCAAGCAAGGAACTGCTGGACGTAGAGAAAAGGTATCCAGAGATTGAGAAACTGGCCTTTGCCCAAATAATCTCTACACAGAAGCTTCGACCTTACTTTCAAGCTCATCCCATTGAATTCCTAACTGCCTATCCACTAAAATCAGTAATACGAAAGCCTGAAGTCTTAGGACGATTAGTCAAATGGTATGTGGAGTTAGGGGAATTTGACATATCCTACATTCCACGGACCTCCATTAAAGGGCAGGCATTGGCAGATTTTGTTGCTGAGTTCACCCCAGCACTGCACGATAAGGCACAACTTAGTAAGAATTTTGCTACATGGCAGTTCTACACTGATGGATCATCCACAGACTGAGGCTCTGGCGTCAACTTAGTGATATGATCCCCCGAGGGACATATAACTGAAAAGGCAGTTAGCTTGGGGTTCAGAGCTTCCAATAATGAAAACCAAGTATGAAGCCCTCATCCTTGGGATGAAACTAGCTATGGAATATGAAGCCCAGAACCTCGAAGTTTTTTCTGACTCCCAATTGGTGGTAAGCCAGGTTTTGGGAGAGTTTTCCATCAAAGATGACAGAATGCTCCGATATTCAGAACTGGTAGGATTACTAAAGCGCTCATTCAATGAATTCACTATCCAAAAAATCGAAAGGGGTCAGAACTCCAAAGCCGACGCCTTGGCAAACATGGCCTCTCACCTCAAGGTAAAAGGAGAATCCATACTAAAGATCTCTTACCAGCCAAGGCCAAGCATAGAAGAGGTTCAGACCTACCAGGTTACCAAACAGACCCAAAATTGGATAACTCCCATCCTCTAATACCTAGAGGGAGGATTGCTCCTAGAAGACAAAAACATCTTCCAAAGAATTCGAATTAGGGCAGCTTGGTACCTGGTCTTGAATGGGAAGCTCTACTGCAGGTCTTACTCTCAACCCTTGCTGCGGTGCCTGACCCTAGAAGAATCTCAATATGTTTTGGCCAAAATACACGAGGGAATCTATGGCAACTATAATGGGGGCAGAACTATAGCCCAACGAGCTTTAACACAGGGCTACTATTGGCCCAGCATATTGAAGCAAACCAAGGAGTACGTCCAGAAGTGTGACAAATGCCAACGATTTGCTCCATACCAACACCAACCCCATCATGAGCTCATTCCTATCGCCAGGCCATAGCCCTTCGTTCAATAAGGAATAGACATTATAGGGCCACTACCGAAGGCCACTCTAAACAAAAGATACGTCCTGGTTGCCATTGATTATTTCTCCAAGTAGGTAGAGGCAAAGCCCCTAACTCACATCATAGAGAAAGAAGTCAAGAGCTTCAGCGAGGAACATAGTCTGCAGGTTTGGCATACCGTCTGTTATCATATCAAACAATGGCACGCAATTTGTCAGGAAAATTTTCAAAAACTTTTGCCAAGACCTGCACATCAGTCATCATTTTGCCTCACTAGGGCACCCCCAAGCCAACAGGCAAGCAGAAGTCACCAACTGAACAATTCTTAATGCCCTTAAGAAAAGGTTGGAAGAAGCCAAGGGGAGATGGGTTGAAGAACTTCGTAGTGTTCTCTGGGCTTACAGAACTACAAGAAGAATACCGACCTCAGAAACTCCATTCTCACTTGCCTATGGCTCGGAAGTAGTGATTCCTGTTGAGATCGATATGCCTACCTTGATGATGTAAGCTTTTAACCAAGGGGCCAATGATCAACAACTTGCAGAAAACTTGGACCTACTTGAAGAAAAACGAGACCAAGCCAGAATTAGGATGGAAGCATATCAACACAAGATGACAAATAACTCCAAACTAGGGCTAAAGCCCCTTAGTTTCCATATTAAAGATCTCGTCCTAAGAAGAGTGTTCCCAAACACCAAGGATCCCACTATGGGAAAGTTGTCATCTAACTGGGAAAGCCCTTACAGGGTAATGAAGATTGTCAGACCGACCACATACTGGTTAGAAGACTTAGCTGGGAAACCCATTCCCAGACCATGGAATGCAGAACACTTACGAAAATATTATTAATAAAGATTTTTTCTTTCTTAAATTCCTCCAAAAAGTGTTCTTATCCCAATGTACAGACCCCTAAAAACCTTGCAGCCTATGCAAGAGTTATAGGTCTAGTCCATCTCAATGTACAAACCAGTAAAAACCTTGCAGCATGTGCAAGAGTTATAGGTCTAGTCCATCTCAATGTACAGACCCCTAAACACCTTGTAGCTTGTGCAAGAGTTATAGGTCTAATCCATCTCAATGTACAGACCCCTAAAAAACCTTGCAACCTGTACAAGAGTTATAGGTCTGGTCTATCTCAATGTACAGACCCCTAAAAATCTTGCAGCCTGTGTAACTGTTATAGGTCCATCTCAATGTACAAACCCCTAAAAACCTTGCAGCATGTGCAAGAGTTATATGTCTGGTCCATCTCAATGTACAGACCCTTAAAAACCTTGTAGCCTGTGCAAGAGTTATAAGTCTAGTCCATCTCAATGTACAGACCCCTAAAAACCTTACAGTTTGTGTAAGAGTTATAGGTCTGGTCCATCTCAATGTATAGACCCCTAAAAACCTTGTAGCCTGTGCAAGAGTTATAAGGGAGATTAATCATCCTTAATTCTTGGGTTCAAATTAATCAGCTCAAGTTTCTAGCCAATTCTGGTTCAATTATCATCACAAGTCTTCTTATCAAGTTATTACCAGTTCTGCTCCTCAGCTATTATCAATTTTAGTGACAGAAGATTTGTTTAAGTACTAGTTATTAAGTCCTGGTGGACAGAAACTCTGATTATGGTGGATTCAGTCAATTATTATTACAAGTTTTCCTCTTTAGTTACAGTCCCAGTTCTGGTCCAATTATCATCACATCTTTCTGCTCAATTATTATCAGTCTTGGAGACTGAAGTTCTGATTAAAAGAGATTTGTTCAATTACAAGTTTTTCTCATCAGAAGACATCACTCAACTCGTGCTCAGTTGAAAGATTTAAGAGGAGATTTGAAGTATATTCAACTCCTAAACATTCTGTCTTTATGAAATTAAAAGCTCAAAAGGCTGGAACCCAAACTTATACTTAAGAGCAGTTATGGGTTTGAACAGTACTGAAGTTCATTTGGCATCCACAATAGTGCACAAAATTTATAAGTATTGCTATTCGGAAGAATGAAAAGATACTCAAGCTCTGAAGAAAGATGATTTTCATTGATATACAATGAGTACATTAGTTTCAAAAAAAAAAAAATCATAAGCTTCTACTGCAGGATCGACTGGGGCAGGCATTCCCTCACCACCCTTCTTTACAACCTCGGCCTTAATTGTAGGGACTCCGACATCATCAAGCCCGGACAAGTCGAGGTCGGGATACTTCATGAGGAGCTTGGATATGCAAGTATCATACCCATGTTGGATCAGATCCTCACCCATCCCTTCAACCTCAGCATTCATCTCTGCTTCGGTCTGAGCCTTAGCAAATTTAACGGCCTCCTTGATTTTTAGGGCGGTGGTAGCTTGGAGATCATTATTCTTCTTCTTCAGCTCCTCCAATTGCCAAGCAAGGGAATCCCTCTCAGGCTCCATGATGGAGAGGGAGTTAGCTGCCTCCTTCAGCTTCTCCTCAACAGCAGAAGCATTGGACTGGGATGTCCCCAATTGGAGTCTGGCCTCATCAAGCTCATCCTAAAGGTCTTCTACCACCTTCAGATCAATCGTGGAGTCCATGAGAACGGCCAGGCCATACATGGTCTGCAAGAAAAGAAACAGACAGGTCAAAATAGAAAATGTGAATAAAACACAAAAAGTAGAAGGAAAGGAGTTTGGGAGTTACCTTTAGCTGAATGCCCGTCAGCTCTGTGATGGTCTGCTTCGCCTTCTACTCGTTGTACCTCTGGGAGCCAGCCATCCAGAATTCATCAAATGCCCTACTTGGCAAACAAATACCCATCTGGCATTAGGGCAGGATCTATAGTTGTGATCCCCTTCCCCTTTTTCAAGACTTAAGAGGCAGGAATAGGGGTTGGTGTAGAGGCAGGCTCGGCAATGACTATGCCCTTTTTAGCAAGAGCAGGGGCAAGGGATCAAAATGGAGCCTTATCATCTTCGCCTAAAGAAGATCAGTGGGGGAAGAGGTCTGCCCCGCCTTCTTCTTCGGGGCCCATTTCGTGATATAAGACTTTTTTAAGTTCTCTACTCGGCCCTTGTTCTATTCGGCTACCCTCAAATTTTTTAGCATGATGATGGCTCTGTGATCTCGGTTACTGGTTTGGAGAAGCCTACGGTATTTGTATTGAAGGTCAACTGTAAAGACTAACCTTTTCCAAGCACTTTTGTCTACACAGAAAACATAAACACAGTGGTTAGATAAGCAGTTCAGAAGTGAAAGCATAAACAAAAGCAAAATTGTCACAAAAGAAGGGGGTCTCACCCTTAATCCCAGTACTCCGAGGGAATGTCAAAATCTAATCCTAAAAATCCTCCAGCTCCCATCCTCCTCCTACGAAGAAGTTCCACTTTCCAAGTTTTGTTGAAAGTTGGTACCGAGGAGAGGTGACTGAACCCTCTGACAAATGACATGTAGAAGAGGCCTTCCGACCTCATATATTTGAGATCCATATTACTATGAATCAAGTCAAAGGTCACCTCGACCCCATTCTGATGTCCTAGCACTATGAACGCTAATAGGTGCCTCCAACTATTAAGATTGAGGTCGGCAGGACAAATATTGAACCATTTGAAGAACTGGACAACTAAAGGAGGCAGAGGGAGTCTCAGCCCCATCTTGAACCATGCAAGATATAGACAAATTTCACCCTCACGGATGTCGGAGGGGCGATCTATGGAACTAGGAGCCCTAATTGTGACTTTTTTGGGAAGTTAAAGGACTTCCTCAGACCATCTAACATGGCCGGAGTCACGGCGCTCTGTCCTTCCTCCCTTTGGGAGGGCCTACTAGAGGCTTCCCCCATTCTATTCCTAGGTTCAATAAAAACATGGACAATCCTAATGCTAGGGCTAGAAAGGAATCCTATTGACCTATTCCCAAAGGAGCTACTACCTATAGTATGAGTTTGGGATGGCACAGTCGTCTCCGAAGAGCTTCTTATGCCATCACCAATACCAGAAGATGCAGTGGAGACCGACATTGCCAAAAATGACAAAAAGGGAAGAAGAATAATTAAAGAAGAAGAAACAAAAGGGGAGAAGAACAGTAAGCAAATGAAGGAAAACAAGTAGGGACCAAAATCGAACCTAAAGACGATCGGAGATAGAAGTTTCGGAAGACAAAAATATCTTCAAAGGTCTCTGGTTGCTCTGAACGGCGGCAATATCTCTCTCTCAAGCAATAGAAATGATAAGGGGAGAAATGATAAGGGGAAAAAGGATATGCATACCCCTTCCCCCTTTATATAGGTTCGTAGAAATTGGGGCCCAATCAGCCAAACCGTCATGGCGGTTGGAGGCAATGATGGCCTCAAAAGCCCAAACGACAGGCTGCGTAGTGAATTTCACATCAAACGGTCGTCTTAGGAAACAGAAAGACAAAACGCTTGGCTTTGAGGAAACCTCAGCCCTAGTTACGCGTATTGCTAACTAAGGCTCAAGGGGGGAGTAACTGATATACCATAAAGTGACAGACCAATCCCCACATGACACGTGTGCCTACAGAACAGCCAAAGCTTGTCCATCCAAAGCAGGATTGACGCACGTACCTTCAGAGCTTACAAATCGGAAGCCCACACAACCCTCAGACTCACTTCATGCTCGGAAGGCGTTACGAACTCTCACAAGAGGGTTCCGAGCTTACCACCACCTTAAACACCCTACCGAGCTAAGGATAAGGAAACAGTATTCAACAAGGAAACTTCCATTCATAAAGTGCAGTGTTCAACATGGTAACTGCCATTCTCTGGTGATCAAATCCCTATTTTCACGACTCCAAATCCTAATCAATTTAGGAGATTCACAGCCTATAAATAAAGCCCTAAGGTGCGCTTTTTATTTTCATACTCATTCAATTACTTTCAATTACAGTCTTTTAATTTAGTTTATTGACTTTATCATCGGAGCAGCTACTGCCGGAGCCAATCCGGTGGCCCTCTGATCTTTTTCTTTAAGTGTTCCACAGGTGACGGAGATCAAAGCCCCTACCGACCAAAAAGTGCAGCAGCATATATATATATATATATAAATGATATTTAAAATATGTAAAGTATATATATATATATAAAAATGATATTTAAAATATGTAAAGTAATGGCTAGGTGATGGTATATATAGGAAATGCAAGAGTATTTCTTGCTTTAATCAATATGAAATTTAGTGAATAGAAATAGGGTTATCATCTGAGATTCAAAAGCATCTTATTAACTTATCCTATTCTTTTAAAGTACGAAACTAACCCACTCTATTTTTTTCCTATAATTTTAGTGGGGTTTATTTAAACAAATCAGTTCAAGAATTTAATATTGCAGTACATCAATAATTTTTTTCCAAAGTTAGTGGGGTCAATTTACCCCACTCTAATCCATGTAGCCTCGCTCATGGACATGTGTCTAAACACGTTTATACACGCGCCTAATGCATATGTGCCTAATACATGCATGTAAATATACAAACTTATTTACTTTTATACATATGTACAAAAATATAATTACAGAGTCACATATACGCAGGCACATTAATTTTTGACACAGCACGATAATATTATTCGACCATGACACGAAGTTAGTGGGTTCGAGTTGACTATAAATGGATCTCGGTCATAAATGAATTAACATGTATAACACAATTAATAAACATATTCTCTTTGAATTTTAGTAGTGTCAACTCGTTTAACACATTTAATTATAAAAAATATCATGAGTTAAACTAATTTGTCTCATATCGAAAGTTTATCAAGGTTCGGAGAACTTTTTATTGATAAAAGAGATTTCTACTTTGATTTGTCCCATAACCAAAGTTTACTAAACTTAGAAATTATATATACATATTAAAAGATATGTAATTTTTTTATTTAAAAAATAAAAAATTTAAAATAAATGGGTTAGCGTCTCGACACGTGTAACTTATTTAATAAATAGGTAAGATTTAAGTTTTGAAACTTCACAGTATTAATTAATAGTGTCGAGTTGGGGTTAATATATATTTTCGAATATGTATATCTTAACACGATAAGATAACATGAATTAACACCCTTACATAAACGCTAGAAGGTAATGGCCTTCCCAAACTTTAAAAAATATGATTTTTTACTCTTATCTTATATAGAATTTTTGTTTTACAAGAATAAGAGTTACTCCTCCAATTTTTTTTTATATATATATTTTCAAAAAAGATCCTCTTAAATTTTATGGTCTAAATTCGCACTGCAAATATATATACTTATATATGCATAAATACATTTGCTTTTATATATATATAAGTGCCAATATTCAGATTTACATGTATGCTTATAAAAGTTCCCGCACTTAGCTTTTTTTATTTATAACTTTGATAGATTATGTCCATAAATTTTTTTTTTAACTTTGATAGATTATTTCCATAATTTCAACCAAACTCTTAAGCATACATAAGAAGAAAAACTATTCTTTGAAGCAAAAGTTTTTTCATGAAAACATTTTTGAAGTAAAAACATTTTACTCACAATAAATAAAGCATTACTATTTTTATTTTTATTTGTTTTGCAGCTAATTAATATGCATCCTTGATCGAGTTTGTACTCTTATGGAGCAATGACAATTATTACTTCTTATGTGTTTAGATTAGGCGTCCTTCCTTTTGATAGTTCACTTTAGTCTTTCTTAGAAATTACATTCAGCGAATAATGTAAACATATATACAGAGTACTATCATGAAAATATTAAAAATTCTAGAGCAGCTCATTTTTAAATTATAATAAAATTCTAGTATAATTTTTTTTCTCAAATATTTGAGAGGGCAATACCCTTAAAGTCCGTCACTGCAAAGATATTTAACTTTTTTAATGAATAAGTGTTGTTGTATTCTGAATATTATTACAATAACGCTTCAATATAAGTCGCATTTAGTATCCCTAATAATAATTAAAAAAATTTATGTTAATTGGTGTATAGATAATTAATAGCAATAATAAAATTACATTAATCAACATATAACTAAACAATAAGAAAGTTTCTATTCGGGAGTCTCGAGCCTCATAAATGTGGTCCTATTTATGGGAGACACATTCCATAATAATAATATCAATTGAAAAGATTCATCTTTCTCATGCACACGACTCTGGTTCGAGTCGTTACATAGTGTACATACACTTGTTAGGATTTTCCTATTCTCACATCACTTGTATCATAAAAAAATCAAATTAAATTAAATAAACAAAACTATTATAAAATTGATAGACGAGACTAATCACACAAGCGCACACAAATATTCACGTGGTGTGGCTTCAGGCCTATGTCCATTGGCATGAGAGAAAAAGATTTTACTAATTTAGATAAGAAAGTATAACGAAGGATCTCACTCTATGCTCACAACAAGTCACTCTCACAATAAATTGTACTTGTTATTATTGCTATCTCATTCAGTATATTTGTAAACTTACCGCCATGCTTCTTATATTGGCGTTTAGTTACCGTCTTGCAGTTTGCCACCTTAACATAACAATTGTATGTTACATCTTGATTGATTCTCATCCAATTCTATGACATGGTATCATATGGCTTCACGTGGGTTTGTGATTGAAACCCACACTCACATTTTCATAACACTTCCCATTGGATGTCAATCACAATGATATCAATATCTTTTTTTTGCTCCCCCTCATATGAGCATGGTTTCATCAATTGTCTATTTTTTTTAAGTTGGCACATTCCACATTTATGTATCAGCTTCTTGAAGGTAATGCCTTAGTGAATAAATCTGTCAAATTGTCATTAGAACGTATTTGTAGTACATTAATATCACCACTCTTCTGAAACTCACGAGTATAAAAGAATTTTGATGAGATATGTTCGGTGTTGTCTCCTTTAATGTAACCTTTATTAATTTGCATAATACAAGTTACATTACCTTCGTATATCATTGTCAGATTGTCCTTAATCGAAGATAATTCACATGATTCTCAAATATGCTAGACCACAGATCTCAACCATATGCATTCTCGACTTGTTTCATGAAGTGCATCTGCATATCCAAATAATGGTGATTTGAAATTTCTTGAATAAAATAAGTCCATATCAATTGTCCCGCGTAGATAGTGAAATATATGTTTTGATACCATTCCAATGTCTTCGAGTTGGAGCATAATAATATCTAGCCAACAAATGCAATGTCTGGTCGCATATAATTTGCAAGATACACTAGAACACCAATTGTACTAAGATATGGTACTTCAGGACCAAGAAACTTTTCATTACTTTCACGAAAGCGAAAATGATCTTTTTTTCACATCAAGTAAACAGATAACCATTGGTGAGGTTAAAGGATGTGCCTTATTCATATAAAATCGCTTCAAAATCTTTTCTATATATGTTGATTGATGAAGAAATATTCCTTCTGAAAAATGCTTGATTTGTAGGTCGAGACAAAATTTGGATTTTCCCAAATCTTTCATTTCAAACTCTTTCTTTAAATAAGTAGCAGTTTTTGTGAGCTCTTCAAGAGTCCCCACGAGATTTAAGTTATCAACATATACGCTACCATTGCAAATCCAGTATGTGATTTCTTTATGAAAATACAAGGACAAACCAGATTATTTGTATATCATTTCTTTTGTAAGTATTCACTAAGGCGATTGTACCACATGTGCCCTGACTGTTTCAATCCATATAGTGATCATTGTAACTTGATTAAATACATACTACGAGATTGTAAACCACTAGCTTTAGGAACTTTAAATCCTTCAAGGATTTTCATGTATATGTCACTATCAAGTGATTCATATAAGTACGTTGTGACTACGTCCATAAGACGCATATCTAATCCTTCTAAGACTACCAGACTTATCAAAAATCGAAACAGTAATTGCATCCATAACTAGAGAATATGTCTTCTCATAATCAACACCAAGTCTTTACGAAAAGCCTTGTGCTACAAGTCTGGCTTTGTATCTGATAATTTTATTCTGTTCATTACGTTTCTGTACAAATACCCATTTGTACCCTATAGGCTTTATGCCTTTAAGCAGTTGGATTATAGGTCCAAATACTTCTCATTTTGCTAACGAGTCTAACTCAACATGTATTATTTCTTGCTATTTTGACCAATCATTTATACATCGACATTCTTCAACGCGTTGTGGTTCAGGATCATCATCACTTCAGGTGATTTCAAGTGGTATTGAGAATGAAAATATTTAATTAATGATAATATCACTTTGATCCCATAATCTCCATTAGATACAAAACTTATTGCGATTTCTTTATTTTCAGGTATTTGTGCCTCTTCGGGGGCTAGTTGTTATGCTTCAAGTGATATTACTTCTTCAAGAAGCATTCCCTATTCTAGAGGTGTTTGTTTACCTTCCTTGGAAGGCATCATTACACCAATGTTGGTTTTATCAATCATCATATGATATGTGATCTCTTCAGGAGTTTTCACTTCTTTTGTTCCTTATGTCTTCATCTTTTGGGGAAGCTTCTCTTTTGCACCAATGGGTCTAACATGCTTCAGGCGTGCCATAAATGCATTTGCTATTATAGAAACGGATTGTCTTACAGGGATATCGATTTTTGAAAAAGTATTTGTAGATGCTATGTGCGATTTCGTTATTTTCTTTATATCAGTGAATGCATTTGGTAATTGATTTGTAATACTTTGCAAATGAATTATCCATTGAACTTCTAGTTCACATTGATTAGTACAATGATCAAAATGAGCCAATGTTATTGCATTCCAAGAAATTTCACGCTTAGCTTCTAGTTTCAGCTTCTTTCCCCCTAATGGTGGGAAGACTATTTCATCAAAATAACAATCGGCTAATCGGTCCATAAATAAATCACCTATCAGAGGCTCAAGATATCTTATTGTTGGCAATAAACTTTTGATGATGTATATGCTTGATGTAATCTAGGTATCAACACAAGAATTAGTGTTTGTTTGGTAATTGAACTATACTGTCATTCTTTCTCTTATATGTGAAATAAGATAATCAATCTTGAGCATAATCAAACAATTACAAAATAAAGAACCCAAATTGATAATCTTGATGGTTTCTATACTAAATAATGATACAAATTAATATATGATCTTAGTTGTGCATTACATACATAAAGATAACCAATGTGAAACTTAAATTGTATATTGAATCTATAGACATGGCTATTATGTGATTATAATTGAAATAATGTACTAAATCTAAGATCATAAAAAGTGTTTTATAACTTTCTCATGAAGATGATATTTAATATCTAAAGAAAAAGTATGACTAAGAAACACAGTAATGCTATAACTTGCTAATGTACTTAAGATTGAGATAAAACATTAAGACTTTAAACGTTTGAGTAAAAGTATGCAACTTGTAAAATTGCTCAACTAAGGATAAAAGAAATGGAAGAACTAAAAGCAAATCTTGATATAACTCATTACCTCTAAATGTAAATCTTAAAGGCTATAAATCAAGATAGGTATATATGCTCCAAAATGTTGAATCACATAAATAGGCTAAGATGTTCAATTGCATTAGAATTCAAATATGCCTTTGAACATTCATATAAAGCATATGCATGAATTAAATTTGATAGATTCATGTATATTCAAACAAACTAATTAAGTCATGAAATTCATAGGCTTTTATCAATGAAAATATGAGCAACTATGATAAGGTCATGATATTTATGACATATCCTTGTAATAACAATGTAAAATTCATATGAATGCATATTTTAGGAAATCTTTTATAAATACAAAAATGTAGTAAACATAAGATTCATGAATGACTTTATGCTTGAATATTTAACTATATTATTGGTCCCTTGAATTGAGGTTTATATCATGTACTTAAATGTGATCTAACCATGCAACCTATAAGTATTTGTTTAATCTTGAAACAAGTTACAAATTCAGTGGACAATATAACAGATGAAGAAACAATGCAAATTGATCAACTAGATCAAGATAGAGATGACCAATACTTGAAAGGTTCAAGCAAATAAAGAAATCCACTTCAAAGATCAAGCCTCAAGTCAAACTCAAGCAAGTTGATGCACTCAAGCCCAAGGATTCAAGTGAAGACTTTTATTTTTCTCATTTTGGATTTTGGGTTTTGGGTTTTGAGTGACGTTAGGATTAGATTGATCATTGGTCGTAAGCTCTTACTATTTAAAACGGTTATCTAAAAACTAAACTCAAATGAATTTTCAAAACAAAACATTGCCATAACTTAATTTTTGAAAGATCAAGAAGTTTTGACAAAAGTACACTAAGAAAAATAAGTTAGAAGACACTCACTATTTAAACCAGTCAACTAATTCATGGAACCAATCGATCAAGTAATGTTTTACAGAATAGCAGATTGACTCACTGTCTAAATTAGTTGACCTCTAAAAAGATTCAGTCGACTGGCCTTTAAAGGCAAACTTAATGTACAAACAAAACTAGTCGATTGATTCATTTAGCCAATCAACTGGATGAAAAATTAATGAATTGCCTGAGCACACTGTCCAAATCAGTCGACCTAAAGGTAATATCAGTCTACCATTTCTCAATGAAAAAAATAATGTACAAATAGAACCAGTCAACTGATCTTTTAAACCACTTGACTAATTGTTCTTAACCATATAAACCTCAAACCCTTTGAACAAATCAGTTAACCTAATGAGTCGACCAATCCTTATTGTAGTCGACTGATTTTTTCGATCTAGTAATCGCGAATTCAAATTTTGAACAGATCTGAAAGGGGCAACGACTGGTTTTTAAAACCTAACCGCTGTATAGGACTATAAATAGAGGTTTTATATAGCATTCATTGCTAACAACTCTTACACATAAACTTTGAATCTTTGTTATTAACTTTAGATCTAACAACTTCCAAATCTAGATTTAAAAGTTCTACTCATCTTTAAATACTCAGAGTTTATCATTGATCAATCTATAGCATGAGAGTTTTCATTTTACCAAATCCACTTTTCAAGATAATACCATTGGTAGTCTTTCTTCTAACATCTCATTGTGGTGAGATTTGTGAATAGGCGTTTTCCATGTGTGAGGTAAATAAGGTTTGTTGGGATAAGAGGACTGAGGTCTTCGCTTTGGGATAAAAGGGTTGTAGTCTTCGCTTTGTAAATGTTTGGTCTCCACCTGCAAGAAGGTTGTTATAGTGGAAAAACTTAAGTGGGGATGCTTGAGTCGAGGATGTAGGAAGTTTTTCGAACCTTGTAAAATCTTGTATTTGCATTTCTTCTCCTAACCTTCTTTTACTTTCTTACACTTTAATTGCTTTATATTTTTAAGATTGTAAAAGTTACCAATATTTTCAAAAAACCCTATTCACCCCCTCTAGGGTAAATATCTAGACAACACTTATAATATATGAAGAATTAAAACCAACATAATTTTCTAATTGTCTTTGAGGACCCATTTTAGTACCTTGTGGGGGTTCTTTAGGACTTGCATAGCACAACTGAAAACTCTTAAGTGAGACACATTTGGTGGGTAGCCAAGTACAATTTGTAAAGGAAAATATTTATGATAAGTAGTTAGCCTAATACAAATTAATGTCACAAGGTGCAATATGGCATGCCCCCAAGGAGAAGTATGGAGCTTCATCCTCATAAGTAATGGTTTAGCAATTAATTAAAGATGTTTAATCAAAGATTAAGCTAAAATATTTTTTGTGTGTACATGAACACCAAGATGTTCAACACTAATTCCTATTGACATGCAATATTCATTAAATGCTTGGGATGTAAACTCTCTAGCATTATCAAGACATATTATTTTTATAGAATGATCAGGGAATTGTGTTCTTAATCAAATGATTTGAGCAAAGAGTCTGGCAAATGCTACATTATGAGATGGAACTAAACATACATG
Source organism: Nyssa sinensis (assembly GCA_008638375.1). Classification (NCBI taxonomy): domain Eukaryota; kingdom Viridiplantae; phylum Streptophyta; class Magnoliopsida; order Cornales; family Nyssaceae; genus Nyssa; species Nyssa sinensis. The sequence goes on along the minus strand of CM018051.1, from coordinate 22,711,306 downwards.
AGACCATCTAGTTGATGCATCTTTCAATATCATAAAGTAACTAAATGGTCCACTTGGTAGGTAAATTGGTCCACATATATCTCCTTGAATGTGTTCTAGAAACACTGGATATTCAACACCAACTTTCGTGGGAGATGGCCTTATTATTAATTTTCCCTAAGAACAAGCAGTGCATGAATATTCACATGGTAAAAGAATCTTCAGGTTCTTTAAAGGATGTCCATGTGAATTCTTAATGATTCTCTGTATCATTATTACCCTTAGGTGAACAAATAGATCATGCCAAAGTACAAAAGTATTTAAGTCAGTGAACTTCTAGCTCATCACAACATGTGCTTTAATGAGATTTATAATAGTTTGGTACAATCTCAATGAGAGAGTAGGAAGTTTCTCCAAGAAACTCTTCCTGTTTGAAATAATAGATGTGATACAAAAGTATTCCATATCACTTTCAATAATGGTCTCAATATGATATCTATTTCGGTGAATATCTTTAAAACAAAGCAAATTTCTTATGGAATTTGCTAGAGTATAAAACATCATTTATATGAAATATTGTTCCATTTGACAATGTGATGTTGGCTCTTCCAGAGCATTCAATCATGTTTGCAACACCAGATATGATATTGACATTAGCTTTATGTAATTTCAGAGTAAAGAAATATCTTTTATCTTGAAGGATTGTATGTGTAGTGGCACTGTCTGCTAGACAAATATTTTCATTATCCATCTGAAATCTATCAATTCATTATTATAAATAACATATTAAAATTAGATACATGGATAAGTTAAATTGCACTAAAGCAACATAATTCAATAGAAACATTACAGTAAGTTAAATAAAGCAACATAATATAACAAAGAACACTAATTGACATGTACGTTCCCATCACCTATTAAATGGTCAATTCTTCCACTAAGATCTGCAAAGAAATTTGAGACGTCTAGGTGTGTAATATCCACATGATCATAAAAAAGAATTCATAAGATCATCAGTAACATTCACAAGACCATTAGTAAAAAAAATTTCTATTTCTTTTCCTTTTTCCTTTAATGATGCTTGATAAAGACCCACAAAATGTCTAGACGTACGATAGGTATGCAACCAGTGTCCTTTTCTACTGCAATGATAACAAGATTCCTCAGGATCTTGGGCTAATTTTTATTTCCCATTTTCTTGCTTTGTTTTCATATTATTATTGCACTTCAGGTGTTGTAGTGTGTCTTTTCTAGGATAATTAAGAGAACTATTCTTGTGACCACCTCAGTATGAGTTATCATGCTAGTTGTGACCGTGACCACGCCTATATCCATATCCACACCCATGCTCCTGCCTCTATCTATATGATGAAGTTGCATTTTCTTCAGGAAATACAATTTCATTCTCTTTAGGGAATGGTACAGAGCAGTGGGACGTAACTAGTGATTATTCATCACAAGGTCACTATGTTGTTCAGTCAAGAGAAGATATGAGATCAATTCAGAATATTTAGTAAACCTACGCTCTCGATATTATTGTTGTAGGACAATATTTGAGGCATGAAATATAGAGAATGTATTTTCTAGCATATTTGTATCTATAATATTTTCTCTACATAATTTCAATTGCGAAGTAATTCTGAATAATGCAAAATTATACTCACTACCTAATTTAAAATCCTGCAACCTCAGGTGTAATCAATTATACCGAGCCCTTCGGAGAATGATAGTACGCTGGTAGTCATACATTTCTTTTTGATTCCTCCAAATGATCAATGAATCTTTTACTGTGAGATATTTCACTTTTAGGCCTTCATGAATATGATGGTGAAAAAATATCAGTGCCTATGTGCAATCCTTCAAGGATGCATTGTTTTATTCTTTAATAGTATCTCCAAGACTATTAGCTTCAAGGTAAAGTTCAACATCAAGGATTCAAAATAACTAATTCTTTCTAGAGATATCCGATGCAGTAAACTCAAGCTTGGTGAGATTTGACATGATATAAATAAGATATAATAAAGAGAATATTTAAATTCAAATGTACTAAATATTACTTCTATTTTAATACCTCCGTGATGGACTAGAGTTGCGTACTGATAACGTGTTATAAAATTGATGAACAAGACCAATCACACAAGTGCATACAAATATTTACATGGTTCGATTTCAAGCATACGTCCATGAGCTAAAGAAAAAAAGATTTTACTCATTTAAATAAAAAAATACAACGAATGATCTCACACTATGCTCACAACAAGTCAATCTCACAATAAATTATACTTGTTATTATTGCTATCTCATTCAGTATATATTTTAAATTTACTGCCATGATTCTTATATAGGCAATAAATTACCGCCTTACAGTTTTCCACCTTAACATAACAATTGTATGTTACATCCCGATTGATTCTCATCCACTTATATGATGTGGTATCATATGCCTTCGCGTGGGTTTGTGATCGAAACCACAATCACATGTTTGTAACAAAAACATAATTTTTAAGTAATTGTATTAGAGACTAAAAAACAAAACAAAGGTTCTTTTGTAATTTTATTTGGCGTGGATACGATAAACCTTTCTTACGCGGTTAAACCTTACCAAGCACAGCCAATAAACCCAAAAAGGCCGTTGTGTCAATACAGAAGGTTTTCGTTCTTTCTTTGCTCTTGGTTCCTCGTCTTTCAATTCGATGGTGAAGCACTTGATTCCTTCCCTGAATCGCATTTTGGTTGAGAAAATAATTCCTCCATCCAGGACTAATGCTGGAATTTTACTCCCGGAGAAGACTACCAAGGTAATTTCTCTTCTCATTTTGTTGGCATTGATGGATGTTGATGATGATTTCTCCAACTGTTGATTTTTGTGTATTTCCTATTTGATATAATTGGTTTCTGTTTCTGGGTATTGTTTAAATCTCTATTATTTCACGCTGTGTTGTCATGTTTATAATCGAAAACTGACATTGTGTACACCCTAGACCAGTGGAACTCGAAATGACCTATAATTTAACACTTAGATTAGTGATTACTTGTTATGTTTCTTGTTTTTAGTTCAAAGTTTTAGTGTGGGTTTGACTTCTTCACTCATGCTTTCTGCTGAAACATTGGTAAAACATCATGCCAATGGAGCTTTTCCAGTTATAAGTGTGTGCTTATTTGAATACTTGGGGGATACTATTTGTGTGATTTTTCTCAATAGGATTTTCTTGTCCCAGTTATGTGTTTGGTTGCTGAGAAAGCAGGGAAAAGTAAGTAAAACACATAAGACATACGAATAACTTATTCAGCTTCAAATTTTACTGGGTTCAGATGCGTGGAATTTCTTTTTGTTTCAGTTCTCAATAATAGAAGGTTCTAACTTATAATTTTCAAATTATTTTAGGGACTGTTTTTGGTGCTGTTATCATTTTCATGGTTTTTTTTTTTTTTTCCTGTTTTCATTGTTTACATCTTTTGAAATTTCAGAAATGGTACTGATGAAGACTTTGAACAGAAATTTTTTTTGGATTATTTTCATTTCCTAATGGACTCAAGTTTTTGAAAAAGTAGAACACTACTTCTAAAAAATTCCTTGAAAACTATGAAAACTTTTCAAAAGTCTTCTGCCAAATAGGTCTCTGTGTCACTTTCATATTTTAATTTTCAATAAGAGAAAACAGTTTCCGGAAACAATTCAACAACCATTAAACTATTCACAGTTACATTTTCCCCTTGGTAACCAACAGGGAGCAAGTGTTACCTTGACATAGATTCTGTGTTGTTAGTTGTAACTGTGTATGTCCTGTTGTGTTCATAAAAATTACCTTCTGTTCATTTTTCTGTTAGATTAATTTTCTTGTAACTAATAATTGGTCGACGTATGTTTTCTATTGGTAATATTTTATTGTGCTTGATGATTCAGCTGAACTCTGGAAAAGTTGTTGCAGTGGGTGCTGGGGTTCATGATAGGGAGGGAAAACTGATTCCTGTTGGCGTGAAGGAAGAAGATACTGTTCTGTTACCTGAATATGGTGGAACTGAAGTAAAGCTTGGAGATAAAGAGTAAGTATATAAGCTTATTGTTTTTAGGCTTTCTTCCCCTATAATTCTTGAGGATTTTCGTTTTTTTTCCTTTCAAGCTTATTGAGAATCATGAACCATCCTAATTGTGACATATTGCTCTTTATAATTACAAATTAGTCTCTCCATAAGGCAAGTAGGAAAGTATGTTTGTTTTTCAGAAGTTATTGTCTTTGACTCCTTGTATTGGTTTCAGATGCTGGCACGCATATGTATCTTTTTCCAATTTTCAGATTTATTTGATTCACTTCTAGAATCCAAAGTTGCCTATCATTTTCCTTCTCAGTCTGATGCTCTCAAGTCTCAGTTTAATTCTATCTTTTTAAAAATGGAATTCTTGTGCCGATTGTTATGATTCCTCCTAATGTTTAGGACCTATATAAGTTTTCACTTTATTTATAAAAAAATCACCTATCTTCTCACTATTTGTAGTTTGTGTGTCCATTGCCCATGACAAGAGATCTCAAAATCAGCAGCCTCTATGCATAATCTCTACTGTGAATCCTATGATATTTGAAACAACATGCAACATGGTTGAAATGGATTACTTATTAGTGGATTGTTCTTTGTAGACATTGAGTGAACCAAGTTTGCACACCCTTGGCCTGTTTAGTGGATTCCTTTACCTATCAATGAAAAAGAGAAAAAATTGAATCTGTAACTTATCCTTTAAATAATGTGCATCCTCTTCTGAATAGGATCTCCTTGGGTTGAGATTTTTAATGAGTAAGGGGGTGAAAGTTGTGCAAGGCTTCTTATGACGTTCTAGTCAAGCACATGTAAAAAAATTAGGCTAAGATAATAGGTTTCGATTAGCAACTTGGAATATAAAACATCGATAGGTAAAGAGTGGAGTTACCGAGCTAGTAGATTCTAAGACAAAAAGGAGGGTTAATACAGAATATCTACAATAAACTAAGTGGGTGGGAGAAAGAAATTAAAAAGACAAAATATAAAATTTAATACTTGAAAAAATAAATATAAATGGAGTAAGATACATAAGGAAACAAATAGGATAATACTTGTAAAACTTGTGTTAGGACTTGGGAGGAAATATAATTAATATATTAGTGCTTATGCACCACAATTAGAACTAGACGAGCACATTAAAGTACAATTTTAGGAATATATAGATGAAGTAATCCAAGGAATACCTAGAGGAGATCAAATATTTATAAAATGAGACTTTAATGGTCATGTTGGAAAGGAAAATGGAGGATATGAGATGGTGCATGATGGGCATGGATCTGGAGACAGGAATGACGTTAGGGACTATCTTGGATTTTGTAGTAGCATATGATCTTATGGTAACAAATACCTATTTTAAAAGAGAGAGAAACATCTAAAAACTTTTAAATGTGGATCAAATAAGAATTAGATAGATTTACACTGAAGCACAAACACTCTATTTCAGCTCATGTATCTGTGTTGGACACGGACATGTCCCAATCACATGTCGGACACACAAAAAAGAGTGTCCTATGTTTTTGAATTTTGGATACGTATCGGACTCGTTAGGACACGTTATGCATACGTTTTGAACACTTTAAGGATACATTTTTCTTTTTTCCTTTTTTTCTTTTTTTTTGAATTTTTCTATGCTTTCTCATTTTTTTTTTTTTGTTTTTTTATAGGTTTTATATATACATCAATGATTTGAAATCTAGACTATTCACCAAACTGGAAAAAAGACTAGGTCAAAGGTCACCGGTTCAACCGTCGGGTGGATTAGAATTAAATTGTGACTAGGGCTGCAACTCGCGCGGGCTAACCTGAGCCCAACTTGAGAATTTTTGGGCTTGGGCAGTGTTTTTGATTTTTTGGGCTGGAAAACCCAAACCCGAATTCATTTAGGGCTAGGTCTAGGGTCAAGTTTCAAGAACCCAAGCCTGGCCCAAGCCCTTATTATATCTATTTTCATATTAATTTTTATAGACCATTAGATTAATTTTAAAATCTAACTATACCGTCTATATATTTACAAAATAAATATGTCCATCTTTCAAGTAACTAAGAAGCCCTAACCTTACATAGAGAGCTGCTCACTTGCTCCCCCGTTCTCCATCATTATTCGCTAGCCGCACTCAAAGAGCTCCTCATCCTCCCTGTTCTCCATCCTTCTTCTCACATATTTTAATCTTTAGCCATATCGATCTACAACAAAGCTACAACCTACAGTCTACAAGCTACAAGAACCCCTTTGAGTCATTTGTCCCGGTGTCTCTACATGCGATTGCATGAGAATTGGAGTATGCTACTCAATTGGGATTTGGTTGCTAAAGAACATGCATAGTCCCACACAAAGCTGCTACACTTTGTAAATGATAAAAGTGTGTCATCTCTTGAATCTCTTCTCCTTCTTGAACATTTACTATTTTTTTTTTTTATTTCTAAAATTTTACTCCTTTTCATAATAATATGAGATAAAGGAAAAATCCTTCCATTTCATTTTTAATGAAATAATGGTTGGAGTTCTATAATTATATTGCCATGATTCCAGATTTTTAATATTTTATTTCTCTATGTTTTGTTGAAGCAGGTTGCTCTATTTTTGTTTTTCTAGATTCATGTTGCTATAAAAAAAAAAATACATAAAGCGAAGAATTAATTTATCCAAAGGTTTATGATCACTCAACAAATGGAGCACATTTTGAATTGTTGAGAAGAGATTTTCAAGCAACCTAAGTGAACCCGACACAATTCAATCTTTTCTTAGGTTGGGCTTGGGCTAGACTATTCAGGCGTAGGGTCGGGCTCAGGCTAACTGTCTCAGAGCTTGGGCTAAGCCTGGATAGGCCTCAGGCCTACCCCTGCTCGAGTTGCACCCCACACCATGATGTCATAAATATATTTATTATTAATATTAATATATATAAATTATTAAAAATATGAAAATGTATACTTACCCAAAAAAATTTGAAAATTTATAAATAATAAGTAATAAAGTATGCATGAAAAAGGGAACATAAAGTATATCACATTTTTCATTTTTGGGGGCTGCTCAAAGTACAAAACAGAGAACTTCTACATTTGCAAGATCCCAAACAATTGTACAAATTTGCAAGGAATTAGCATATATATTATATAAGGGCAAAAATAGAGACAAAAATGACAATCAATTTAAATGAAAATTTAATAAATAAATAAATAAAATCCAAATCACACGTATTTCGGTAAACTTATTAATCGCAATCTGTCAACACCCCAATCTCAGTTTACCACAATAATAGTTCTGCCTTTGTTAATCACTACATAACACGCAACTGATCGAAATGCAACTCGCTTTATCTCTCTCTATATATGAGACCAGATTAAATAAGCGCACACACACTCACACTCACACTCACACTCACACTCACACTCACACTCACACACACACACACACATACAAATAAAGGGAGAAAGAGTAGTAGACGTGGAAGCAAGAAACCCTTTACAAAAATCTAGCAACATTCACATCTTCTCATAGGTCGTTGATCATCATAGAATCAAACAACAAAGGCAACGATCATTGTGTACAGTCACCATTGTCACCTCACGTGCCAAGAAACTCAAGCTACCATCATCGAAATGGAGAGTGAAACGTTGGATTAAGAAAGGGAGAGAGAGAACCCATTGATGAATGTAAGCTTTTCAGAAATAATTTATCCCTAAACCCGTTTCTTTTTATATGCTATGCACCGGCCATTTCTCATGAACCGTTAGCAAGTTAATTAAACCGCCGGGTCAAACGGTTTTTGCAAAATTAAATGGTTTTAAGTGTTAAATGGGTTTTGAGGATTGACTGAACCATAATCTAGACTGGTCCCTAGTTCAACCGGTTCGGTTTTTAAAACATTAATATATATATATATATATATATATTCTATGGAGTACAATAGTAGTTAGTAAATTTGTTTTGGAAGTTGGATCAGGAATGATGATGATTAATGAAGAAGTTTTTGAATTTTTATGTTATTTTGATATCTAAATTATATTGTTGTGATTTGTGTGTTTTTATATTGATTTTGATTGAAATGACGTTAGGTTTTTATTATATGGTCATACAAAAAATATGTATTTTATGTGTTCTTGGCATATCAGTGTCCTAATTTTTTTGAGAAATGTCATGTCAGCATGTTTGTATTGTATTGTATCTGTGTCCCGTGTTCGTGTCCATGCTTCTTAGGATTTACATAACAAAAAGAATAATCAATTAACATGTAAAGATTGTAAAATTATTTCAATGGATAGCTTGATCTTGCAGCACAAGTTGTTGGTCTTAGGTGTGTATATTAAAAGACAGTTGAAGGAGGGAAAGAGATTAAAAACCCGATGATTCCATGTGGAATTTAAGAGGAGAGAGAGTAAAACTATTTGAAGAATAAGATGCTAAAAGAGGCAACATGGACTTTAGAGGATGAAACTAATGTAATGTGAAATAACATGACTAATTATCTTAAATGAATCAAAAAGGGATCCTCGGAGAATCAAAAGGAAGAGCGCCATTATCTATGGAAGCTTAGTGGTGGAATTAGGAGGTCCAAATCATAATACTAGCAAAAAGAGTGTTATAAAACTTGGCAAAAAACTTGAAATGGAAAGATTGGGAAAAAATGCAAGGAAAGAAGTTAAAGAAATAGTGAGAGATGCTAAACATAACGTATATGATAGTTTTTTATTTTAATTTGGGTATGAAAAATGGAGAAAAAAATATAAGCTTCGTATACACAAAAATCACAAAGACTTATGATGTCTATATTAACTTTGTATCACTAAATAACGAAAGGTTATAAAAAAAAGTCACTTGGCTTAATAACAACTTGTGAGTAACTATTTGTAGACCACCTCAAGTACCACACAAAATAGGGTACATATTGCCAATATCTATCACAAAATACAAACACATGGTCGAATGGTTTCGAACGAGAGCCTAGTTCATTCGAACGAACAGGCTTTTGGAGAACTTTACGAAAATAAAGTTTTAGTTCCATTCTATTGAACATAAACATTGTTCTGATGCAGCCTTGTGTTCAATTGGTCTTTATGCGCATTCAAACAAATTATCTACTATTTTTGACCATTCGTTAAAACAAAGCCCAGGGTTAAATTGGTTAATTCTTAAGGTCTTTTAGACTACAGTCAAAACAAAAACTTCTCAAGGCCATAAACTCATTAAAAACTTTAAGATTAAATGCTCACCAAATGTGGAGTGTTTATATCTCTTGTTTGCACACAATTTTGAAGTACCGTAGATTTGAAATAACTCTTGTAGAACTGCCACTATAATTTAGTCAAGCTCGATCTTGAATCTTCAAACTAGTGGAACATATTTTCCATGTGATTCAACTAAGCCTTATAATTACAGACTCATATTTTGGAATGAATTGCCAACATAAAGATGAATAAAACACTTTTCTACACGATAGGATATGATATTATTTAACTGAGGGGATTTTTTTTTTTTTTTGATGGGTAACTGAGGGGATTACTTCAGATAGAGTGAAAGTTAAAAATAAGATTTATGTAACTTACCCCAACTGATTGGAATAAGGTTTGGTTGAATATAATGACTTTTATTTTGGGTAAATTACACCTAGACCCTTTTTGTCACTGATAATTGCAGACAGTTCCCCTCTAGTTGGACTAATTACACTAGACTCTCCTATGATGTGACATTTTATAATAGATTTGTCCCTATATTAACGGTCTGTTACTAAGACGTTATTTTCTGATGACATCAGCAAAGTAATAATTTTAAAATGACAATTTTACCCTTAGGAATAATGAATAGACCATTATACCCCTTCTCTTACAATTTAAATTACATTTTTACCCTTAAATCCCTTCACAGACATCACCATTACTGAATTTGGTGAGCTTCCTCTCTCTAAAAATTTCTCAACTTCTCTCTTCAAAATTTCTCCACAATGACCCCCAATAAATTACTCAAACTCTACTGAAACACTAAATACATATATATATATATATATTTATATGTATATATAAATACATATGCATATACCATGGGTTTCCTTTCTATTGTATCTTAGGTTTTGTTTAGAAGTCAAACCAATGGACAATAGAATCACCACAAATCAATTACAAGCAATGTTGCAAAACACTTTGAGAAAGTAGCTTTTCTTATTTTAGAGAGAGAAAGAAAAAAGACCCAAATTCAACCAAGGAAATACACTAATTTTTTTTCTATGTAAAGAATGATCTACCTTCAATTTATTCTCCTCCTCATCTTTTTTCTTTCTCCACTAAATTTTGCTTCACAATATTTATTCTCTCTCTCTCTCTCTCTCTCTCTCTCTCTCTCTCTCTCTCTACATTTATATATATATATATATATTTCATCAAATATCAATTAAAGAATCTGTAATTGAAAGTTTAAAGCACAACATCTCTAATGTACAATTCTTCAAACATTTCTTGTGTTTCGTGTATTAATGCAAACTTCATATGAGCATGAACCAAAGCTTTTTTCTATAAATCAAGCCATAATCCAAATTTAAACAACAAATGCATCTTTGCTCACTGCTATATGGTCTTTAATATATATATATATATATATATATATATATATTGTTGTTACCATTGGCCCATTGTTCTTCTTGCCACTCGTGTTGCTACCATTGCTACTGCTACTGTTATGACCACCAAGCCAACAAAGATTCAGCATTTTATTTAGAGTGGGTAAGTCCCAATTGATGTACTGTGTATGTGTGCTTACCGCCTCCCAACGTTGACCCTCAGATCCACCCCACATAACCACCAACAACGCCATCCATGCATCACCACCGTCCTCGCGAGAATTCGGCTTTCTAATAACCACTACTCCGTCGACTGTCGATCGCCACATCGATGTTTCACCACAAGTCATCAACTCTTTGTCACCGACTATAATATCGCCGGCAACAATTGTCTCCCCCAATAAGCCATCACGACCATCGCCTGCAAAGATCTCCCTCTATTTTCCTCACTTTAGCAGGCTCCCACAACCATTCGTGTGAGCAAGGATGAAGCTCCATCCTCATCACCGTTCTCTGTGCGCGCGCACATATATAACATAATAATATATCTATTCTACTTGAACCCAAAACAAATGTGTTTCGTTCATATCAAATAGGTTTCTTTCATATAAGATGCATATAAATAAACATAATGTTGACTTTTTTGACCGAATAAATTATTAAATAAATAGGGGTATATTAGTAATAGTACCATTTTGGTTAACTTTGTTAAGCCGACAATCCTGACAGGGGTGTGCAGTGTAATTAGTCTAACTAGAGGGGGACTGTTTGCAATTGTCATTAACAACAGGGGGTCCAAGTGTACTTTTATTTTTTATAAGTTGAGTTGAATGACTTCTTAAGAGTAATATAGAAGGTTTGGGTCTTTATAAGCAAGGGCGGAACTGGAGGTATGTAATGGCTTGGGGTAGCCCCCTAAGCAAAAGAAAAAAAATTACATGGGGTTTGGGTCATTTGGCAGTCAGGTGCCCTCTCAAAGGTAGCTTTTTTTTCTTGGGTAGCTTTATGGGGTTCTATTTTGACATCTGAGAATCTTCAGAAAAGGGGATTTCATCTTGTTAGGAGATGTTATATTTACAAGTCCAATCCTGAGACAAGCGATCATTTGCTCATCCACTGTGGGATGGCCATGGATATATGACATCTGGTTATGTCTTTATTCAGGCTTTCCTAGGTCATGCCATGTAATGTTAAGGGAATGTTACTTCGTTGTGGCGGCATTTAGATCAAGAAAGAGATTAGAAGGGTATGGAGGATGGCATGTCTGTGCTTACTCTGGAGCATTTGGAGGGAATGTAATATTAGGATTTTTGAAGGGGTTGAAACCCCCCTTTTTTGTATTAAAAGACATGTTCTTACTTCTTTTGTTCTTTTGTACCAAGAAGTTATTTTCTACCAATGTAGGGTCTTTTGTTGAATTTTTGGAGTCTCTAAGGCCTTAGCTGTATAGTCCTTTTGTAAAGGGTTCGCCTCCCTCAGGCACTTTTTATTTAGTTACTCTTTTACCTATCAAATAAAAAAAAACCTATTTCGCTTTTTGATTGTTCTAAATTGGCACCTTGATTTACTTTGCTCTTGGTACCATGCCCCTAAAAAAAAAAAACTATTATCAGTGTTGGTCTCAACAGTGTGGGATGCTGGAAGGGGTAGGATGGATGCAGACCAAACCTTTGGTATTATTTGTACAAAGAGGCTGCTTTAATACTTTGAACCTGTATTCTCACAGCTGAAAGCCTGTACATGCTTGTACTCATAAGTAATTAACAACAACAATAATAACAAACAAAGCACATTTTCGAACTAAAAAAATATTATATTATTCAATATTAAAATATCATAATTAGAAAATAATGAATAGACTAGATCATTGGGCTCAATTAAAACAGTCTTCTTGATTGTTCACTTCAAAGCCTTATACATGAGGGAGCACTAACCTCAAACAAGTTGAGCTTCGGCCTCTTGCATTCTCATAACCATTGGTTGACTTTTCTTTTGTGGCTCTGTAATTTTTTTCACCTATTGGGGACCACTGCAAATTGGGTAAACAATTTATTGGTGTACATTGAAACTCATATTCAATTTAATATTCACCAAATATTTGGACTGTCTCAAGTACTACTACAGAAGGGAAAATGTTTACTTGGAGACAATCTTCTTAAGACTCATCCACCTTATGGAGCCTTGGCTTGAGGTATAAGTGATAAATGCCCCTATTAATTGACGGCTGCAAAATTTTCTGGTTATGAAATTTTTGAATTCCTCCAAACAGCATTGAAGAAAAGAAAAATTGTTGACGTACTAAACAAGAACATTTTCTTTTACTTCTTCTATTTTAATTAATACTTGGAAAATCAAATGCATCCAACAATATCTGAACTTCTTGCTTCCTCTACTTTTAAATCTGTCACAATTGTCGAAAGGTTTGTGCTCCATACTTAGTAGGATTTGGTGCTAATGTAATAATTGCTTCTTGAATTATTTCAGGTATCATCTGTATCGAGATGACGATATACTGGGAACGTTACATGACTGATGTGTTCTTCCCAGCTTGTTGAGGAATGTTTTATTAAGTGGTGGAGTTACACCATGTTGTAGAAATTAGGTGAAAGAAATGTGTGTTTTTCTATTGCTAGAGAAACAATTTTTGGATATATAAACCTAGGCTCTTGACTTGGTTTATAAACTATTATTTCATGCACTCTGTTCAGTTACACTTTTAAGACATATCCCTCCGTGACTTATGTGTGTGATTGTCTTGCCTTCTTGAAATGTTGCTTTTGTGATTGTGTTTTTCATAATGCAAAATAAATAAATTTTATTTATGTTATATTTGGTTTAGATTATTTTGAGTGAAGTAAATCAATTTTTGTTTTGGTTAACCGAATAAAAATGATTATTTTATGGTAAAATAACCAAACATTATCTATCAGTTATATAATGTAACATTGTTTTCATTTTAAGTTCTGGGCTGGTTTCGGCATCATCGAGTATGATGAAGCTATTTGTGTGAAAAATTGATAATTTCATTAAGTTTATCTTTTGTGATTTGGGTGTTGACATTGTCAGTGGCCATATGGGTTCGAAAATGGACTGTTGCTTAGAGGGGTATAATAGTTTTATTTTCTCAGACTATTAATTGGAATGAATTGTTTGTCTTGTTTTTTGTTTTTTCCAATTTCCAGGGCTTTATCAGGTCACTTGTTTATCCTATCCCTTGATGAAGCTCAGTATATCTACATACCTCATTTCAACTGCCGCTTAGTCATATAATTTAGGGCTCAAAATCATCACTGCATATGTTAATTCAGGCTTTCATACACCACATCATCTCATTTTGCATTTGTACTTTAAATAGTTTGAGATATAGGAAGAAATTTATACACTAATTGATATATGATAATGGCTGATGCAGAGCCATATATAGACTAGTGAATACAGGTTTTTTAATTTATTTTAAAAAAAAATGCTTTAATTATGATTTATACACACACACACATACATGTATATATAATTCCCCTCGCATGAGCATGCTTATGCAAGATGTTGATCAATCAGTGTGTAATCTTGATGTGATTGAGTTAAATATTCAATAGTTAAATGTTGATGAACTCGTCTATATACTAGCATATTTTAATCCTCAGCTTGCACTCTGATCACATTGATGTGTTACTAAAGGGAAGGAATACAGGATTTGCCTAGCATCTATTCTCTTTTTTCTTTTTCAATATTTTTGGTCAAAAAGATGGTACCTGCGCGCTTATTAAATATAATCATACAATACACTTGACTTGAATTACTTATATATTATTAATAGGGTTATTAGACAACTTTGTAGGGACAGTAGACGACGTTGCCTCTGGTAGTGGTTTCCCTCTCAAAAATGTATTAAACAGAACCAGAGATCTCTCGGGTTGTGAAAATGGAGCTTCGTGAGAAGCTCCTCTAATGGTGGCAAAAGATAGGAAATCACCATATGCTTGTATCCATCCACCAACCTGTAAACAAATACATAGGCAGAAATTGGATTTCGGAAAATTGATTATGACATAATTATTTTGTTATTTGAGTGTTTGATAAATATTGTGTAAAAGTGATTATTTAGTTTTTATATTGTATATATTACGGTGCAAGTAGTGGGGTTAGGAATAAAACTTGTCAAAAGTCAAAACTTTTTGAAGAAGTCGGGTTTTTTTTTTTTTAAATAAAACTTTGTTTTGTAAACAGAATTTGGTAATTTCCACATGGTTTTTAAAAAATAGTCAAATATTTTGCAAAAATTCCAAAACAATGTTCTGTCGGACGGCATCACTTGATACACTTCAATTATAGGACTAACCTGCTTCCCCTCGAACCAAGCTCTGTATGGCACAGTTGTGTTCAACCCCATCTCCTTTGCCAATCCATTAACCAGTGTTCGAGTTCCGGTGAACGGGATAACTGAATCTTGATCACCACTGTAAGAAAAAAAAAAGTGATTATTATGAGTAACTATCTGAAAATAAAACTGAGATTAAAAAAAAAAGAAAAGGAACGCACCTGTAAACCAAGACCCGAACACCAGACTTGACAAGGGAACCCAGAATCGGAACTGTTGGTATCTCTAGGTTTTGCATGTCATAATGTAGAACTCTGTTATCAAGAGACTGAAACAATTCAATGCATGGAAGAAAAATAGGTACATTGAGAAAACGATAAACCCTCAACAATTGTTTTCTTTTTGTCACACACACACACACACACACATGTATATTATATGTGCGTGTGTGAACGTATTTACATATCTGTTGTTTTCTAATGTAAATTCAGAGTATCATTGTAATGGTATCTTCTTCTTTCTTTCTTTTAACTTTTTGCTACAAGATTATTACGCGCTGCAAAAAGTCCATTTGGTGACTCCAACAAGCTGTCCATTGAGTGCCTTCTGCACATCTTTGCGGTTTAAGTATTTAAACGTTTCTTCCTGTACACAAACATCGACCTTCTTTGAATCTTTCTGCAAGTGGTTATGAACATTACCAGAGTTACTTACCCCAAGAAAAAAAACATTACCAGAGCTATTACTAAATGATGGAAACATAAAGAAAAGCAAGAACTTGAAGGGTTGAACTCACCAATTGATTTAAAACCTTGGATTGTGAATCAAGTGATGACAAACAAACGTCGAGAGTGACATCATATCCATCGATAAAATCACCAATCTCTCTCGAAACTTGATCACTCACTCCAGAACAAACAGGGGTGAGGGAGCCAGTTGGAATCTGTCTTCTGATCTGAGAATAGTTACACACATAAGTGAAAGCCTCAAAAGTAGCATCTGATATCAAACCATGAGACCAAAGGTATTCGGCCCGTCCGTTGAAATCAGTATTGAATTCCAGAAGTGGATTCCCTATCTGCAATGATACAAAAATGATTCAAACAAACAGTACTTCATTTTTTTGCTGATAGATTTTTCTTTCTATTCAACTCACAGCTATTCCCTTGAGATTGAACTTCACTTTGGATTGTATAATGAGATGTGCAAGTTGTGGAACATAGTGTCCTGTTAAGAAAAAAAAAACAGAGTTTTCAAGTTTGATTGAACTAATTCAGTTATAGGAAGTGATACCCAGTTGAGTTCAAAACATACCAGCATAACTCTCCCCTGTGATGAAAAAATCTCTGTTCTTGTATTCTGGGAATTTGTCAAACCAATGTTTGAGGAATACAAGGTTGTCTTGTGCTAAAGAGAAGCAAATACAGAATCAGTTTTGGATAAGACGTCCATGGCAGAGATTATCACAAACCTATTCAAAACCGTGTATGACAAAACAAAAACGTTGAAGGTTTTTTCTGTTTTTTAAAATATCAGTGAGATTATAAAATTCTTCCAAAGAAATTTCCAGTGAGGAAATATGGAGAGTGATTGAGATATAAGTTTATGAATTATTTTATATTCATGTATCAAACTTTTCTTGATGTATCATAGCATTTCATGATTGTTAATTGTGGGTTCAATCTTATGACATATATATTATAGGAAAACCTGTTATTTTGTCGTTCACCAAGGCATAGAAGGACTTGTTAGCAGAATAAGAGAAACCAACTCCTGCTGGGGACTCCAAGTATAACACGTTTGCTTCTGTAGAAAACAGAAAATTAGAAGAAAGTTGAGGTATTTATGTGGAATTGGAATTACATATATATATATATATATATATAGAGAGAGAGAGAGAGAGAGAGAGAGAGAGAGAGAAGTTCTGTAGATAGTATAATCTTATTAAGAACTCGTTTAATTATGAGTCTTTTATTTATTAGATTTTTAAAATTATATTTTATTCAAATATTAAAATGATTATAATAAATAATAATACAAATACAGTTCTTAAAAAGTATAATGAAAAAGATACTCATTTTTCATGTACAAACAAAGGAGATTCATTCTTGTATAGAAAAGAGCTCATAATAACATTACTCTATAGATAATATATGCACACGTTCAAATCGACACACAAATATAGGGCTGTTTGTTACCTTGGAAAATTTGTTTGTTCCTTTAACTAAACTTTTGAAATAGCTTTAGTGTCGGGAGTTTTTCGAAATACATTTTAATTTGTGGGTTTGGGAAACAATTCCAAACACCGATTAAATAGAAGAGTATGAAAGGAACCTTGATTCCAGCTGTAGTAATTTTTGACCAAAACATCCCCACGTGGTTTGAAAGGGCCATGCTCTGAGAAAGCTCCAGCTCCAAGTGATGAACAACCAGGCCCTGCAACATCGCAATTATATTGTATGACATTTTAAATGATTTTAACTGCTTTCTACAATATTTGAAATCTACAAAAATATTGAGAGACAATTATATATATATATACACACACCTCCATTTAACCAAAGAACAAGAGGCTTCGAAGTTGGGTGAGTTTCTGCTTCAACAAAGTAGTAGAAAAGAGCTCTCTTCTCCTTTTCATCAATGGTTATGTAACCTGCAAATTGTTGGAAACTGACATGTGGTTGACCGGGCAAGCTCTTGATTTTATGGGCGTCAGAGAGAGACTCTACTATTAAACACATCTGTGTTGCATAGATTGTTGCCATGATCAATATCCATGCTTGAGATAACATTGCAGGAGAGAGAGAGAGAGAGAGAGAGAGAGAGAGAGAGAGAGAAATGGGGTTGGAGCTGGAAGGTGTATCTACTTATAAACAAATGATTGACTGTAAGTTTTTCAAGAAGGGTAAAGGACCAAGTTATTTTGTAATTTATTCTGTTGTGGATAATACTATATTGCCGGCGACATAAAAAACTAGACATGTTCACACCTAAACATACATATAATTATGTATATATTTATACACGCACACATACGGTGAGGCTATTCCCCCTCCCCAAAGTATTATTCATACTCCAACTCGATCATAGAGATGTGAGTGGGAGAGTGAATAACAATTTGGGGGTTATAAGGAGTCCCTATATATATATATATATATATATATATATATACATGTGTGTGTATTCTTGTAGTGCTAATGTTGCTTACAGTATGGTAATTTGAGCTGACTTCCAACTTTAGAGTAACACTGTATATAAAAGCAAAAGCAGTTTCAAAGCTCAACAATCTCTTTTTTGGTAAGTAGCTCAACAGTTGAAGGCCAAAGTCTCTCTGTGGGACAGGAAAATTTCAATTCGATGAGTTATATAATGTGGCAGATCCAAAAAAAAAATATGGCAAATCTAGACCATACAATTAGAGGGAGACAAAATAAAATTTAAGAATTTTTTTTTTTTTTTACAGAAATACAAAAAAATTAGAAGGGCAATTCTTAAAATTCTCAAAAAAGTTTCTACAAAAAATAATTATAAGAAGTCAAATTTAGATATCGGCTGTGATAAACAAATGACTGGAAGAAGAACATCAAGCTATTCCATCTAAGAAAGAGGTAAACCAGAGCAAGCGTGCTGCGTGCAGGCCGAAAGAAAATGAAAACACATACTAAACTGCCCATTCAAGCTTAGTATTCCTCGTATATATTAATTTTAATTTATATTATCTATTACTTATATAATAAATAAAGATAGGCGTCTTTTTTTAATGAACAGTTTTGTACTTAATCTATTAATTATTTACAAGATTGTCATTTATTCATTTGTTTTTTCAATAAAGCTAGTGTTTTTGTTAGTGAAATCTATAATTATTTAAATTTATTATTTTGATGTGATTGTTTTTAGTCACCTAATAATATGTATGTGTGTGTGTGTATATATATATATATATATATTGACAAAATTCATGGGAAGAATCTATTATGTCTATTGTATATCTTTTTACTTAGAATGACTATGTATATATAATAAGAAAATTTCTATTTATTCTTGGCTATTCTAATTTTATGGCTAGAATAAAGGTTGACCCTTATATGAAGTGATTTACAATCAAGGCTCCTCCCATAATTTCTCTAATGACAACTCACACCAATACTCCCCCTCAAGTTGGTACATACAAGTCTTTGATGCCTAACTTGTCGAATGAGTTGTAGAAATTCTTGCTGCATACAACTTTTGTAAGTACATATGCCAACTGTTCCTTGGACTTAATAAAAGGAAATCAAATTATCTTGGTCTCAAGATTTTGTTTGATGAAATGTCAATCCACCTTTACATGCTTGGTTCAATCATGCTGGACAAGATTGTGTGAAATATCAATAATAGCCTTGTTGTCATAGAATAGGTCCATCTCATAGCTTGGGGCAAAGCCAATTTTTGTTAACAGTCTTTTAAGCCAGAGAAGCTCACAAAGACCCTTAGCCATCCCTCGGAATTCAGCTTCAACACTTGACAACGCCACCACATTCTGCTTCTTACTTCTCCACGTAACAAGGTTCCTGCCAACAAACGTGAAGTACCCCGAGGTGAATTTTCTGTCTGATATATTTCCTGTCCAATCTGCATCTGTATACCCCTCAACTCTGAGATGATCACTTTTTGAGAACATGAGCCCTTTTCCCGGAGATGACTTTAAGTATCAAAGAATTCTAATCACCGCATCCATGTGACCCTCACTCGGACAATGCATGAATTGACTTACTATGTTCACAACATAAGCAATATATGGGTGAGTATGTAAGAGATAAATGAGCTTCCTATGTAATTTTTGGTATCTCTCATTGTTTGTTGGCACTTGGTCTGGGTATTCTCAAAGTTTGTGGTTTTGGACAATTGGTGTATCTATAGGCTTACACTCTAGTAGTCCCACCTCTGATAGTAAGTGTAGGATATATTTTCATTAAGAAAGAAATATACATTGCTTCAATCTAGCAACCTCAATTCCCATAAAGTATTTAAGTCCTCCCAGATTCTTCACTTCGAATTCAGTTGCCAAATGCTTTTGGAGTCTTGATATTTCTTCTGAATCATCACATGTAATAATCATGTCATCTACATAGATTATTAAGGCCGTGACCTTGCCCGGTTAATTCTTTAAGAATAGTGTATGGTCTGAGTTGCTCTGTTGGTAGCCATATTTTTTCATTGCCAAGCTGAATCGCCCGAACCATGCTCTAGGTGATTGTTTTAACCCATATAGTGCTCGGTGGAACACCACCTTAGCCTCGAAATTTGCTGTGTAGCCTGGTGGAACATATATGTAGACTTCCTCCTCAAGATCACCATAGAGGAAGGTATTCTTTACATCAAACTGGTGCAGCGACCAATTGAGTTTCACTACGAGGGATAACAATATTCTAACCGTATTCAATTTGGCCACTAGCGAAAAGGTCTCTTGATAGTCTATGCCGTATGTCTGTGTGTAGCCCTTTGCTACTAGCCTTGCTTTGTATCGGTCGATTGAACCATCTGCTTTGTGTTTGATGGAGAACACCCATTTACACCCCATCATCTTCTTTCCTTTGGGTAAGGAGACAAGAGTCCATTTTTCATTTTTTAGTAGTGCTTCCATTTCTGCCTTCACAGCCTAAGTTCACTTAAGATCTGTCAGGGTTTCATGAATATCGGTAGGAACACGGCATGAGGAAAGTTCATGCACGAATCTCTTGAGTGGTTTAAAAAGCCTTTTGTGGACACATAGTCTGAAATTGGATATTTTGAGCTTCGTTTTTCAATATCTGGAGAATATCTATTGGGTGGTTTGCCGCGATTATGCCTAAAAGGTAAAGTATAGCCAACAAGGATATTCATATCATTAGAGTTTGGAAGTATAGGAGAGTTTACCTCAAAAATATTCTCAAGAGATGGGTTTTCAGGTACTGAGGAGTGGGGGGTTTTCTATTTCAGCTTCAGGTGGTGTAGATACTTCTCTATGAGCTATACAAACTTCTAAAGACACACCTAGTCCTGTATTTGGTTCTTCCTCATTGACTAGGATTTCGATGTCATTAAATCTCGGCCAGTCAAATCTTAACCAATTTAGCTCTTCATCACGGATCTCCCCTTAACGAGGATAATTAGGTAAGGAGGGAGAGAAGAATGTGTCGGACTTCAAAAAAGTGACATCCATAGTCACGTAGGTGAGTTTGGTGGCCGGATCATAGTATCAGAATCCTTTTTTATGTAAGGCGTATCCCAAGAAAAGGCATTGGATGGCACAAGGATCAAGTTTCATGCGCTGGTTCTTATGAAGGTGGACAAAAGCTACACAACCAAAAATTCAGGGCAGAAGCATTAACATTGTAGGTAAGGAAACACAAGTCGAAAGAGTCTGTAGTAGAGTCTTAAAATTCAGGACTTTAGAGGGCATCCGATTGAGGAGATGCACAGTTGTGGCAATGGCATCAACCCAATGTCTGTTGGGCACATGAGCTCCAAGTAATAGAGCCCGAGCAGTTTCAAGAATATGGCAGCACCATTCTGCTGAGGAGTCTATGGGCAAGAGGTTTCATGAATAAGTCTACGATTTTGGAAATAAGCATGAAATTGGTGGTTCACATATTCCCCACCATTATCTGATCGAAGAGTCTGAATCTTAGTAGAGAATTGGGTTTGAACTATAGTATGGAAAGACTGAAACACACTTAGTACTTCATCTTTATGTTTCAGCAAATAGAGCCAAGTCATACGAGTGCAATCATCCACAAATATAAAAAAACTAGCAGATACCAGATATTGTAGAAATTAGGGAAGGGCCTTATACATCAAAGTGAATTAAAGCAAAAGGAACATTACTTTTATTCATACTCAAAGGATAAGTAGCTCTATGACTTTTAGCAAGAATGCAAGTTTCACCTTTGAAGTCAAATATCAGTAGATTGAAAAACAAATCAGGAAACAAATGTTTCATATAACCAAAGGACGGATGTCCTAACTGATGATGCCAAAGCCAAATCTATTGCTCTTTGTTATCAATCAGATAATGTATGTGATGTGCACGGCCCATACTGAAATCCTCCATGTAATATAGCCCCTCCCCCTCTTAGTACCACGCCCAATGATCTCCTTGGTAAAAACATCCTGAAGCAGACAAAAAGTAGAGTACATAAGTACAACACAGTTAAGAGCTATGGTAACTTGACTAACGGATAGTAGCTTATGAGAAAGAGAGGGAACAAACAGAGTATGAGTTAATGATAAAGTAGGTGGCAATTTTACAGTGCCAGCCTGTAATATCCCGACCCGAGAATGTCGGGTAATGAGGCACGTTTTACGAGGTTATGAAAAATGAGTGTAAATATTATGCCCTTAAGAATATGATAAATTAATTTAATAAAATTAATTTATTAATATGAGAAATTAAGTATTAGTTATAATTAATATAAAATGTGATGATTAATTTATAAAATATAATTAATTGAATAACTAGCTTGTTAATTAATTAAACATGAGAAATTAATTAAATATATATATATATGTATATGTGTGTGTGTGTGTGAGTACCTAGATCAGCCGTGTGTGTGTGTGGTGTGTAATGTGTATAAAACATTATATATATATATATAAGAGAAGAAACATGAAATTAAGAGGGGTAAGGTAGCTATGTACTATATGTATATATTATATGTCATTAGGTGAAGGTGAATAGGAGGAAGTATGGCTACTGATCTGATGGAGTAAGGGGGTGAAGTGAAGGGCAATTAAGTGAAGTGATGGCCATTAAATTTCTCACTTATACATATGGGAATACATTGTATACACACCAAAAATCTCCCCCCGATCAGCCATAGAGAGAGAGAGAGAGAGAGAGAGAGAGAGTTCTGGGCTTTCAGAAGAAGAGAAGGGAGATCTCGGAGGAAGGAGGAAGAAAAGAGAGAGTCACTGTTAGAGGTAAAACACAAAAAACCCATCACTTTCTCTCTCTAGAAAATTTTCCTATGCATGAACTGTTTTAGCTTCTGGTTTTTGTATATATGATGTTTAAGGTAAATAAAGATGATTAAGCATGAAATCTAAGCTTGAAAACGATTGAAAACATCCAACCTAGAAGTGGCAGCCATTGATGGACCTTGCTCAAGCAGGTCTGAACCGATGTTTACCAAATCCATTTTGGCTTATCAAGACTTCAAACCGAGGCCTTGAGGGTTCTAAGAACCCTACTACGTGATCACAAAACTCAAAAACTGACCTCCATAATACGAGTTGCAGGTACGGGTTTCAAAACCCAACCTCACACCCTTACCATTAAACCTTCTTTTATGAATGAAAACTGAATCCCCATGAAGAGGGGATCAAAACAAGCTAAACCCCATGAAAAATAATCAAGAAATGAGCATGAACTGTGGGTTTACAGTTCGGGTTATCATGGCTTAAACCAAGCCTCTGAGCTAAATTCGAAACTCTAAATCAATGTAAGAGCGTGCCTTAAGTTCTTAGAAACTATTTGGATCAAAAACAGTGGGATTTCCTTGAACAAAAATCCACGAAAATGGAAGAAATAAAATGCAGAAATTAGGGCAACAGTAGGGGTCGAATGAAGAAGGTGACAATGAGTCAACTCGGTTTTCAAAACCAGGTTGAGTCGACTCAGTTTTTAAAACCAGGTTAAGTCGACTCAAACACGTGACAACATCTGGGCTTGCCACCGAATAATTAGAACGACGTCGTTTGGGGGCCTGATGTGTATATATATAAGAACTGTGTAAGTTTTAAAAGAGAAGAAAGGAAAATTTGCGGTCAGTGGGGTTCGAACCCCTGACCTCACGCGCCCCACGCCCACTCTTACCAATCGGCCACGCGCTTGCGTGTGTCTAATATGGCACCATATATATATATATAATATAAATAAAGTCAAAAAATAAAAAAGAGCATTTTGCACCTTACAGGATTCGAACGCAGTATCTTTTGGGAGGGAGGTGGCATGCTGGCCAACGTGCCACCCTATTCGACCATTTATAATATGCAAACTAAATATATATATATATATATATATATATATACTATACTTGATTAATTTAATTTGATTAAATTTATTTAATTAAATTAAATACTCCAAAATGGCTCGGTGTCCAAATGAGATGAGTTATATATGTAATCGTACTATCTCGGACCTCATGAGTCCATTGGTGAGATTCACGACATGAGATGAGGTCTTGAAAATTTAAAGACCCCTAAAAATATCAAAATGACCAAAATGCCCCTGCCCCATAAATAAGTCAAACGAGGTCTAAATAAAATAAATAAATAGTGGATTCTAACTATTTCAAACATTTTGAATCTAAGGGTGGGGTCCGTTTTACGAGACGGGGCCCCAAAAATTTAAAACATGTAAAGGGGTAAAATGACCAAAATACCCCTAGTACCCTAAAAGCCAAACTTAAACCAGAGAAGGTCTAAATCGACTTTCTTCGACACTTCGGACTCAATGATCTAGTCTATTCGACCAAAAAGAAATGTATAAAATAAAAGAACATAAAATTTATTGAATAGCATCTGTCAGATGACTAAAGACTAAAGTATTGCCGAAATATTAAACTAAGACAAGTGCGAGGAAATACGATACTAGAAGATACGACACGTAAACATGTGAAGTAAATAAATTAAATTAAAGTTAATGGAGCTACCAGAAGTGTATAGTCTAGAACGAAATAAGTTCCTAATACATTAATTCGTGTAGGTCAGGTTCAGCTAATTCAGAATGATTAAGCCGCAAACCATAATTAAGGGTGAGAAACAGCAAGCTTTTCTGGATGAGTTAGACCTACAACACCGAGTGATCCACAGGCAATTAAGGATCGCCCAACACTGTGAAATTATATCCCTCACACCCTTCAGGTATTGGGCTCCAATTGTTCCCATGAGTCGAGCCGCACAAGAAATTGCAGCAAGGAGACTTGCTGAGGCGAAACTTAAAGAAGAAGAGGAAAGAGAGAACACTGAAACCTTAGCTGAAATGCGTCGCAGGTAATATTATTAAGTACATAAGTTGCTAGATTATAATACAACTATAAGTCGAACCAGTATAAGAATTTAGGCTTTTCACAGTCTATAATTGGTGAGTCATGAAGTTGAATAAGTGCATATGAAATTTATGGAATCTTCATAAATCTTGATAGGCTAAGAAAGGAAAGGGGTAAAGGGAAGGCACCTCAATAGAGCCGGCTCAGTCGCGTAAGGTGAGTAATCTTGCATTTGAAGTGGAGGCTTTAACTCCACGGATTTCAACGGATGTTTTTAAGTTCAAGATATTTACAGCATTGATATATCAAATTCAGTATTCATGATTTCTGTTTCTTAAATATTCTGCTATGACATGCTCCACAATTATTTACATATTTATACCATAAATGTTTCCTTTTCAAAATAGCTAGCATGTCTGATTTTCTCAAATATTCTGAATTTGATTATTACAAGTATTGAAGTATCACTGCAAAAGTTATATGTTATATGTTTTAAATACTCATGAAAAGTATCAATATGAAGAAGTCATATGACAAATGTTTTGCAAGATAATAATAAGCACATAGGTAGGTCTTGGGTTATACGGAACTCAATGGGCCTGTCGTGTGCATCAACACATAGTCAGGATTTTGGGTTGTACGGAACTCAATTGACCTGTCATGTGTAATGCCTGGTAGGAGGATCTAATCCCACAGGTAATGAGATATCTCCACGTATACGTAAAACGGGAGTCTGGTTCGAAACAGATTCCACCTAATTAGAGAAAAAATATGATAAACGATTTTGGAAATGGAAGCAGGTTTTACCTCCATTTTCACTATGCATGTTTACATGATTTTAAGTCACATGTTCTGAAATACATATGTTTTTTTACGAAATATATGTTTTAGCTTGAAGACCTTGAATGTTTCAAAGCTGCATATTTTAAGAATGAATGTCGTCTATGTTCAAGTGTACGACCAATTGGTAGTTGAGTATTGTATGAACTCTCATGTACGAAACCTCTACCAATTGAAAACCCATAACAGATGTAGGAATTACTCATTGGGCTTCTCGAAGCTCACCCCACTCCCCAACATTTTTCAGGTGATGATGATGGGTGGACCCTTGCTCAATTTGGGGAGCAATGATTGGCAGCTCCATTAGGATCTGGAGATATTTTGGACGTAATAGGACCCATCGTTGGTCAAATTTTTGTAGTTGTAATTTTGGGACAATTATGTACTTAAGCCCGAGGGGCACATGGATATGTATGATATGGATATGTATAATATAAAATCTTTAGTTATTATTATTATGCTCTGATTATTATATTTATGTGTACCGCTATGAAGAGCGGCAGTATCAGGCGGATATGCGACAGATGTTTTTATTTAAAAGAAAAGAAAAAAAGTTTTTCACGCTTCCGCAACCACAGGTCGCATCATTGTCCGATACTGTTGCTTATGTACGAGCCTTGACCCAAGGTCTCCGGGCCGAAAGGTGGCAGTCCGGACTCGAGATCCGCATAGGGTGGGTTTCGGGTCATAACACAGCCCTTGTGACCGGAGAAAGAACCCCATTAGCATTGGAAATGCAGGTGTGCCATGGTTGGGAAGTTTGTGAGAAATCTGTGCATCAAACGTCATGTGGTCGGTTGCTCCAGAGTTAAGTATCCAAGAATTGCTATCACCATCTCGAGAAGAACTACAGAGCTCAGTACTATATTTACTTGGATCCGTGATTGATAAATCGCCTTGGGAGGTCTCGACATGGGGTGAGAGAGAGAGAGAGAGAGAGAGAGAGAGAGAGAGAGAGACATGATTCTGGCGTAACCACTGCAGCTTGACTAGTTCTGCCATCAGAGCCAATAGCATCACGACATTTTTAGGCCTGAAGTTCATTCCACCAGTCGGGATACCCGTGTAGTTTGAAGCAATTGTTGCGGGTATGTTTCAGATTACCACAATGGGAACACTTCGTTCCATCGGAGGAAACTCGCGGCTTGGAAGAGATGCCGGATTTTCCATTGCCCAAAGAGAGAGACCTGGTAGAGGACGGAGTTGTCTGTTCAGGCTTGAAGCCTTTTGAGGCCAAAACTACTCCCGGAGTATCCGTGGAGTCACCGGTGATCATAACTGCTTGCTGGAAAACTTTCCGACAAACATGAATGTACGCTTGTTCAATCGTAGGAAACAAGCGCATCTGTAATATATTGCCTCGGATTTTATGGAACCGATCAACAAGGCCATCCAAGAAGACATACACTTGGTTTTCTTGAAGCATGTCGTTGTAGTGTTGAATATTAACAATGCATTCCATTAGGTTTGGACGGCAGAAATCAATCTCACGCTATAGTCCTTGGAGGTCATTAAAATATTTTTCAAGGGGACCACCCTCTTGTTTCCAATGAGTCACACGCCGTCAGAGGTCATACACTTGAGAGGTATCACTTCCGTCAAAGTAGGTAGTAGCGATGAAATCCTATACTAGTTTCACGGTCGGAAATCTAATGAAGTTACCGATCAGCGATGGGTCCATGGAGTTGATCAGCTATCCCTTGACAATGGCGTTGTTCGTGCACCACTTTCGAAAGGATGGATCTGTTTGAGGAGGCTGGTGGATGTCGCCATTAATGTATCCCAACTTGTCCTTGTTAGAGATGTACATCTCAACAACTTGGGACCAAAGAGTATAGTTGGTGCCGTCTAACTTAATGCCAATGGAGCAACGGCAAAGTCTGTGATCTGGGTTGGGGCCGAAGCTTTGGTCAAGACTTCGGTCATTCTAGTGGTCAACTCGGTGAGAGTGGGTGTTGGTTGGGGTTCATTGGTTTGGTCAAGATTGGCCATGGGTGCAGGAGACAATATTCAGGAAGATAGATGAAGTAATGAGACTGATGGCAGTGTTTGCCGGCCACCGAGACGGCCACACTTTCCAGCAATAAAGACGACCACACTCTCTAGCGACAGAGACAATCGAGTTTTTCGAAATTGTTGATGCTAGACGTATTGGCAGACTTTTACTCTAGTAGTAACTGTAATCTCCTTTATCACGATCGGATCAAGATGGATCCAAAATTGGATAAGCAAACAGGGCTGCCATGGTTTATGACAACGCAACGATTAAGTTGTAGGGACCAGATGCTTTGACCAACTTTGTACCGCCACCGTTGAAGGAAAAACTGGAGATCAATCTAACGTCAATATCTGGCTACGAGTCTTGCAATGAGTCTCAGAACCTTCCTTCCCCGACTTCAGTATTACCTTGCAATGAAGATGATTCCTAAAAAACAGTCCGAGTTAGTTAAAGAGCCTGATCAGTCTTAGCAATCAATTACAAAAAGTTGAAGAAAGTAATGGAGAAACGAATATGGCAGATGAATTTGGCGATTACTTGTCATCATTCAGTGACAGTTTCTTGATTGCCATGGATGTGGTGTATGCGTTGAAGTAAAGTAGGATTAGGGAAGAGAGGTAAGGCACAGGACCAGAACCTGATTTGATACCATGACAAAATTCATGAGAAGAATCTCTTCCGTCTATTTTATATCTTTTTACACATAATGACTATGTATATATAACAAGAAAATTCCTATCTATTCTTGGCTATACTAATTTTATAGCTAGAATAAAGGTTGACCCTTATATGAAGAGATTTACGATCAAGGCTCCTTCCATAATCTCTCTAATGACAACTCATGCCAACATATATATATATATATATATATAAATACACTTTTATTCATTAATTTGCTAGCAAAAATTGAGAGGGTGACAACTGACAACACAAACTACTTATTCAGTCTCTCTCTAATGACAACTCACGCCAACATATATATATATATATATATATATATATAAATGCATTTTTATTCATTAATTTGCTAGCAAAAATTGAGAGGGTGACAACTGACAACACAAACTACTTATTCAGTCACTATCAATTCAACCAAATAATTTAATTTAATTGGTCCCTACTTGATACTTATATATCTATATATATATATATTGTTAATATTATTTGGAAGGTGTTCAGTGTCGTGACTGCTGCAGCTCCAAGCATGGGATACAGACACGCTGACAAATTTGGATTCTTTAGCACTGGAATACTCGTGAACTGGAGTGTTAATTCTTATTCCCAAAAAAAAAAAAAAACAGAAAACTGGATTATGGAGCTAAATATCAGAAATGATAATAAAGTGGAAAATAAATAAAAACAAAACAAAACAATAAAAATAAAAATAAAAAAAAATAATTTTTTTTCTAAAAAAAAATGTAAAAAATATGTTTGATAGTTATTTTTTTAAAATAAATTTTAATTCAATAATATATATATTTTAATTTATTTATTAAAATCATTCTTTAAAAATAATATTAAAATTGTATTAATAGTGGTGATGGCAACGGCAATATTCGGATGTGGTGGTGACGGCTGCAGTGGCAGTGGGGGTGGGGGTGGGGGTTGGGGTGGGGTGGCGGTGGTAGTGACGGTGGTGGTGTTGGGGTGGCAATGGCGGGGGTAGTTGGACAGTGGGATGGCAACAATGATGGTGGTGATGGCGACAACAACAGTGGTGGTGATGGCGACAGCAGTGGAGTGATGGGACCACGGTGGTGGAACTAAATATTCAATGCCAATTATCACTTTCTCAACCAAGTTCGAATTATCTAAGAAAAATCTCAACATCGCACAGATGACTAAATTCTTCAATTATTTTATTTTATTAATTTTTAAAAGTTGTATATCACATAATTTTTAGAAGGTATATATCAGACGAAATAAGGATAGTCCAAAGTCCTTGAACGATAAATCTACAAATGATCTTGTTATAATTAATAATTAATATTTAATAAGTTAATATTATTTAATAATTAATATTTTTTTAAAAAAATATTTATAATATGAATTATTGAAGAGATAACATAGCTAGTACTTATATACATTCTACTTACGACATGTCTTGATAATAATTTTTATTAATTATAAATAATTGAAGTTTAAAGTCTTGTAAATGATATAAATTGTAATATGAATAAACACAACTTCTTTACTTAAAATTTACATTAGGAGTTTTTTATGTCATAAGTTGACTATTATACGTATTTTTATAAAAACTAAAATGTCAGAGAAAAAGTACATATAATTTTATTTTTTAACTAAAAATTATTAACATGTAAAAAATATTTATTAATTAATAAAAATATAAAAAACTTAATAATTAATAATTCTAATAATTAATAAATTTCTAGTCTTTCAAGTCTTTTAATTCTAAAAGGGTTGACTATAATTTGATTAATCTTATGAAAATAAATATTTTATAATTGATTATATAAAAGTTAATTAAATTATAAGGATGTAAGCTATTTTTTTATATTTAAAATGCATGCTTATTCTATGTTTGTTTGGGAAGAAAAACAATACAAAAATGAAAGTAATAAAAAGTGAAATCAAAGAAAAGAAAATAATATTTTTATGCGTGTTTGGTTAGGATGAATAATTTTAAAGAAATTATAAATTTAAAATACACATAATTATAATTACAAGAAAAATTAACTTTCTTTTTTTATCAGGAAAAAAAAACCAGATTTCTTTTGAAAAATTTAAGAGTTAAGTTATTTTATTAATTATTTTTAAATTTTTGCTGACTAAACTCTTAAAATAAGGTAATTTTTTATCTGACACGTTTTCCTCACTGTCCACCTAACCAAATACAAATTGTGCATAGATCCAAGCAGTAGTAAAAGACAATTCTATTCGTTGGGTTAGGTAATAAATTGTGTTTGGTTGCATCTCCGTGCCCAAAAAAGTCAAGCGGCCTTGAAATGAAAATTCAAATTTGAATCCAATTTGAGCCGTTGCCCCCTTTACTGTTCCAAATAAGACAAGAATGCACTAAATAGTGGAACTTTTCAATCCTGTCAACACTTTCTTCTATTCACTTGGTGAATTAATAGTAAATTTAGATGTTTTTATATGTAATTCATTTTTGGTATAAAAATAAGGTATTATATGTGATTTTTTAATGATTTTTTAGTTTTTTATAAAAAAAAAATACATATAATAATTAACTTATCACACAAAAAATTTATAATGTCCATTCAAATAAAGAAATTATATTTTTTTATATTATAATTATATTATTTACGTTGTCTTTTACTTCAATTACGTAGAATTAATCAATATAATTATTAAAAGATGTCATAAATAAGATATATATATATATATAAGTACATATATAACTATTTTTTTATCTTTCATAATTAATATTATAATTAGTTTTTATGAATAAAATATTATATAGAATTATTATTTATCCACCATCAAACTAAATCGATTCCTAGTAAAATTATTAATTATTCATCATAAAATCAAATCGATTTCTTAAAAAGTTATTAATTATTAGAGATTATAAATTTATTGAATATTAATTATAAAAAAGTCAATTGTATGTAGTTATCGAAGCAAACAATGTCTCACTGACATTATCTGTACATTTTCACAAAAAATAATAAGATTAAAATTATTTCATTTGAGACACAAAAAATAGAGAATTAGAAGAGAGATATGTAGTCTTATTTTTGCTCATAACTCAAATCTATAACTTACAAATTATAATAAAAGAAATTTACGCTTCCTATTTCTCACTTTTAAATTCAAAGTAATTAATGAATTGTATTATAACAAAATGCACATCATCCTATTACTACGTATCCAAACGTAAAAAAATAAGATAAGAAAACGATTAGACGCACATGCTACTTTCCAGTTTCAAAAGTTAATGTTGAAAAACATGTTGGCGTGTTCTCATTATCAAAAGTTAACGTTGAAAAAGCTGTTGGCCACTGTGATACAAAAGATCTGGACCATCCATTCCATTGCATGGGTCATAATTTTGGACTTTTCTTAATAATCTTAGACCCTCCACTGGCTTTTCAACTTTGAGTATGTAGTCACAAGTTTTCTGAGCAGGGGGAGGGAGGCGCCGGAAAATTTTGAAGAAGAAATAATTTCTTATATGTTTTTGAATATTTTAATATTTTTTAATTAGTAATTCCTCCAAATAAAGTATTCTGAACCACTGCTTCCAAAACACATATTAGTACATGGATTGATAATTTATTAGAGTAGTTTGAAATTTTTTTATTAGATAAAGGCAATAATAAATATATTTATAAATTACAAAAAAATAATAATAATAATTTTTTGCAGCAAACAAAAAATGACAAATCAAAAAAATGTTATTAATTAATGACATTTGTTCTTGACCGCCGCATATAAATGGCACTTAATAACTGCCACTAACTCTAAAAAAAAAGTGTCATTTTGCTTTTTAACAGGAAATGGCGGTTTAAGTTAAAGCGCCACCCATCACAAAAGTTGAAGTTCCTTCAGTGGCTATTTGTATGAACTGCCGATAATATTATTAAAAAATTGTGCACCTCTACTTGTCCAAATCAGACAGAAAAAAAGTTTAACAGTAAAGATGCATGAAGTTTTTTATAGTCATGCAAATTAACTTGTAACATGTGATATAAATGATGTTATAATGATTCCTTATTTTAAAAGATAAATTACATGTCACCAGCTAATTTTCATGAGCATGGAAAATTTTCACACATCCTTACCATTGACTTTTTTTCAATTGGTGAGCCTCCACGGCCAAAAAAAGATCTAGTAACAAGATAATATGGAAAAATTCGATGATAATGTAAATCAGTTTTAAACGTGTGAATAAATAATGTCACGATGATACTCTAGTTTAAAATATATCTCAAGCGTCAAGATTTGATTTGTATTATCAATGAAATTCTTTATGCTACCTTAGGCTATCTCCAACAATGATTCAAAATTTTATTCAAATTTGAATAAAAGCAACATTTAAGTTTGATGTTCTCTGATAGTTATTGAATAGTATTTAATTATTATAAATTTGAGTTTATAAACAATATTTTACAACTTGTGTTTAAATTTAAATAAAAATAATTTGATATGAGTTTGAGTCAAATGTTAGATTAGACTTTTTTAAAGATTCTGATTCAGATATAAATTAGAGTCTCACTTTACTTCACTGCTGGAGATGCTCTTGCCACTAGACTTTTTTTACTTTGTTCGTCAAGTCATAATTCAAATACTCAATGGGTAACAAAAACAAAAAACCCTATGAACTAACTGAAAAACTCCACAAAATCGATTATTCTAATTGCAATGGATCATTCTTATTTCCACAAGAAATTTCTGAAAGCATCATTCATCGAATTGTTAAAAGATAGAGAGAACTTGATGATCGTAAACTCAAAAGGAGACAATGGCATGATCATACTCTCATTGTGACCAATTTGGTGCCTGTGGATTTCATCTGTTCGGAAACCCTAGCCTCAACCATAGCAGAGGAAATCGTTCCAACCTTATCTTCCAGGAGTTTAACAAGTTGAGTTTGACTAGGATTGATTTTCTTTGCCTCTAAGGGAAACCTCCAACACTCACATTTTCCTTTAAATCTCGACATTTTTGTTAGGATTCGTTTCATTTAATGTTTCATCAAACAAATCAGAAAAACAGTGCATAGAAATTGAAATTCAACCAGTTCTCATAACTCTACTTTTAGTTCGGTTCTGCAATACTATCAATAGCATGTTCGGCAATAGGTAATCCTCTGTCTATGTGTTTGTGCAAGTATGTGTATGTTTATATAATTTTGATGCCTATGGTTTATTAAACTTTCATATATCCTTGTTAAGATTTCAATATAGAGACTTACTAGAAATAATGGATTTTGAGAATAATTTTTTGGCTATCTTTGAGCTAAAATTATAGTGGGTCCCAAACATTAATTTTGGTGGGTCTATATGCAAATGTGTTCTCCTCCATGAGGAGATTAAGATCATGTATCGGGTTGCTCAAAATCATTAAGGTGTGAATAAGAAATTGCCTCCAAATATCACCACTTGGAAATGGTAACACAAGTTTGAAGCTTGTGAAAAAGCTTGTGTCCAACATAGGATGATTACAAAACTTTTAAAGAGTATATATCACTACAACAAAATGCACTATTAGCGACACGCTTGTGCGTCGCTAATAGTGCAATTGTGCGTCGCTAAAGACCTTTAGCGACGCACGTTTGTGCGTCGCTAAGGCGTCACAAAAAGTGTCGTCGCTAATACTATTAGCGACGCACAAAACCATTGGTGTTGCTAAAAGTGCCTATTAGCGACGCCCATAACGCGTCGCTAACAATTGGATACGTGCGTCGCCAATAATACCCAAGGGCGTATTGTGCGTCGCTAAAAATCAGTATTAGCGACGCACAGTAGGCGTCGCTAAAAGTGAGTATTAGCGACGCCCGATTTGATGCGTCGCCAATACTGACTTTTAGCGACGCTCACTGTGCGTCGCTAAAAGTGATTTTTAGCGACGCATAAAATATGGCGTCGCTAATACTAAATTTTTAAATTAAATTCAGAATTTTAGCGACGCTATGGTGTGCATCGCTAAAAGTGTTTTTTTTTTTTACAACCATATCTGCTTTGTTTTAATATTGTTTTGTTCCTGTTTAAACCTGTATCAATCATCCATCCTGATATACAATAAAATTCAAGCATTCTGAAATGAATATTTTAAAGCAGAAAAATACATTCATAGATATATAAAACTAATTATGTACAATTGTAAAAGTACCATTCATCATTAAATAGAAAAATTAAAAATTGTCTCCAAAATGTTACTACAGATGTCCATGAAAATAAAAAATAAAAATAACAAGTTCCGATGCAAAACATAAAGACGGCGCCGCGACAATAATCCCCGATCAATCTGAAATAAAGATCAAATGACATATATTAGAACAATTATTAAATATATGTGAACATAGAATGTGAATAGTTTTTTGTTTTTTTTTTGCATGCATAAATAGTAAGAACGACATAAAGTAGCATAAGTCTATTTTATCATTTGTGAGGTGTGTGGGTAGTTTCGGTGCAGTTAGGCCGATATCCGGCATTTTGGTTTGTCAAAACCCCAAAATGGGCCTTTTCGAGGCTGAAACTTGCATAAGTTTCAAACTGGGCATCGGAACCGAGTGTCGTAAGTTCGTGCAAGTCTATTTTATCATTTTTGAGGTGTGTGAGGTGGCTTCAGTGTAGTTAGGCCAATATTCGGCATTTTGGTCTGTCAAAACCCCAAAATGGGCCTTTTTGGAGCTGAAACTTGCATAAGTTTCAAACCGGGCATCGGAACCGAGTGTCATAAGTTCGTGCAAGTCTATTTTATCATTTGTGAGGTGTGTGAGGTGGTTTCGGTGCAGTTAGGCCGATATCCGGCATTTTGGTCTGTCAAAACCCTAAAATGGGCCTTTTTGAGGCTGAAACTTGCATAAGTTTCAAACCGGGCATCGAAACCGATGTGTCATAAGTTCGTGCAAGTATATTTTATCATTTGTGAGGTGTGTGAGGTGGTTTCGGTACAATTAGGTCGATATCCGGCATTTTGGTCCGTCAAAACCCCAAAATGGGCCTTTTTGAGGCTGAAACTTGCATAAGTTTCAAAACGGGCATCGGAACCGAGTGTCGTAAGTTCGTGCAAGTCTATTTTATCATTTTTGAGGTGTGTGAGGTGGTTTCGGTGTAGTTAGGCCGATATCTGGCATTTTGGTCTGTCAAAACCCCAAAATGGGCCTTTTTAGAGCTGAAACTTGCATAAGTTTCAAACCGGGCATCGAAACCGAGTGTCGTACGTTCGTGCAAGTCTATTTTATCATTTGTGAGGTGTGTGAGGTGGTTTCGGTGCAGTTAGGCCGATATCCGGCATTTTGGTCTGTCAAAACCCCAAAATGGGCCTTTTTGGAGCTGAAACTTGCATAAGTTTCAAACTGGGCATCGGAACCGAGTGTCGTAAGTTCGTGCAAGTCTCTTTTATCATTTTTGAGGTGTTTGATGTGGTTTTGGTGCAGTTAGGCCGATATCCGGCATTTTGGTCTGTCAAAACCCTAAAATGGGCCTTTTTAGAGCTGAAACTTGCATAAGTTTCAAACCGGGCATCGGAACCGAGTGTCGTAAGTTCGTGCAAGTCTATTTTATCATTTTTGAGGTCTGTGAGGTGGTTTCGGTGTAGTTAGGCCGATATCCGACATTTTGGTCTGTCAAAACCCCAAAATGGGCCTTTTTGGAGCTTAAACTTGCATAAGTTTCAAACCGGGCATCAGAACCGAGTGTCGTAAGTTCGTGCAAGTCTATTTTATCATTTGTGACGTGTGTGAGGTGGTTTCGGTGCAGTTAGGAAGATATCCAGCATTTTGGTCTGTCAAAACCCCAAAATGGGCCTTTTTGAGGCTGAAACTTGCATAAGTTTCAAAACGGGCATCGGAACCGAGTGTCGTAAGTTTGTGCAAGTCTATTTTATCATTTGTGAGGAGTGTGAGGTGGTTTCAGTGCAGTTAGGCTGATATTCGGCATTTTGGTCTGTCAAAACCCCAAAATGGGCTTTTTTAAAGCTGAAACTTGCATAAGTTTCAAACCGGGCATCGGAACTGAGTTCCGTAAGTTCGTGCAAGTCTATTTTATCATTTTTGAGGTGTGTGATGTGGTTTCAGTGCATTTTATATAAATAATAAATCCACGAAAGTATATAATTTTAAAAACTTACCAAGGTTGTGAAGAGTCACGCTGTTGGCTGAGCATCGTCTGCAAAAGAGTCTGTAGCTCAGAATATCGCTCCTCGAGGCTATCTAGTCTCTGTCGCAGCACTACATTCTCTTGTTGAACTGCCTCTGTAGCTGAGTGTGCCCTAGCATCACTCTCAAAGGACGATGTCGTCGGCGCCATCCCAGTCCCTAAGCCACGCACATAGCCACGCCTCTTGCCCAGAACAGTCTCCCGTATCTGGTCATCGGTCGGCGGATCCTGACCCTTAGGTGTCGGTTGATCACGTAGCCAGACCATCTCCTCCTATAAAAACATAAATATATGTTACTACTTTTATAACTTTAGATTAATATTAAATTAGTAATACTGTAGCAAGTTACATAAAAACTTACATAAAGTCACTGTGCTTCAGGCCCAGCCCAACCCTTATTGGGGTTGTAGTGCGTCCTGTGCCACAAATCAATGGGGCTGGGTGGTGCACTGGTGTCCTGGTCTCGCTAGAGCAAATAAATAGTAGCTTATGAAGAGTGATTTCATAAATAGATTATACAATAAAAACTTGATACATTTATTAACTTACCATATCATGCCTATACTGTACAAAAGAACGTGATCCACCACAGTGGGTCACCTTCTGCTTGCTTCTATTCTCGCTATTCTTCTTGCTTAGTTCCTACACTTGGCCAAAACAAAGAAGGTTAGTATAAATGATACTGATTTAAACCAGACAACAAAAGTAATTTGAACAATTTTTACCTGGAATGTATCACTTGCGAACCGGTCGCACAGTAACAACCAATCCTCCACCGTCACCCCCCTGTAGGGTCTGTCACGGGGCTCTCTACCGGCTGCCACCTCCGCCTCGTAGTGCATGTGAAGACTGTGTCGATAGTCCTTGAAACGGACTCCCAGGTAACGATCCACAGCCCTCGCTACGTGAGGTAGGTGGAGATCGATGTCAAACTTCTCCTGTAAAGCATGTCATTGTCAAAACATTACGGCATTAGAAATGTTAAAATTTAGTTCAACACATCCAAATTGTGCTTCAACTTAAGAGTCTCCCAGTACGGCAAATAAAAAAATATGCTCTTCTTTGTCTAATTTAAGTCTACATTAGTACGCTTCCTCTTCTTACTACCCGGTGTCTTCCCAAACCTCACTGGTTGGATGACTGCCCATTGCGCTAACACGTCTTTGCCAGACAACAATGGAGGTGGCAATCTGCGTTCCATTTGTCCATCAAAGAGATGCTTCTGCTGATTTCGCCAGCCATGCGATGGCGGTAGAAAACGACGATGGCCCATGTAACATATCTTCCTCCCATTTGACAAATGTAGGGAACATACATCCTTATTGCAAACTGGACATGCTAGATACCCCTTAGTGCTCCACCCAGACAAGTTCCCGTATGCTGGAAAGTCATTTATGGTCCAAAGTAACGCGGCATGCAATTGAAATGTCTCATTCTTAGAGACGTCGTATGCCTCCACTCCCACCTCCCACAATTCCTTCAACTCGTCCACTAAAGGACGCAAGTACACATCAATTTCATTACCAGGAGACTTCGGCCCTGGAATAAGCAACGACATGTAAATAAATGGTTCTTTCATGCATTTCCACGGTGGCAAGTTATACGGCACAAGCAACACCGGCCACATGCTGTAGGCATTACTCATGTCACCGAATGTGTTGAAACCGTCGCTAGCCAGCCCAAGTCGTACATTATGTGGCTCATTTGCAAACCATTCGTGATTTGTATCAAACTCAGCCCAAGCTTGTGAATCTGCCGGATGCCTACATACATTTTCCTCAGCAACACGCTTCTCCTTATGCCACCGCATATCTTCTGCCGTCTTTTGAGACATGTACAACCGTTGTAGCCTCGGTTTTAAGAGAAAATATCTAAGTACCTTGTGCAGAATTGTCTTCTTCTTTCCTTCATTCAGCTTGTACCTGGGTTTGTGGCACACCGTACACTCCTTCAATTGTTCAGTCTCCTTCCAAAATAACATGCAATCATTTTTGCAAGCATGTATGGGAATATACTCGAGGCCCAAATCTCTTAATATTCTTTTCGCCTCGTAATATGAGTTCGGAAGGGTCTCCCCAGTAGGAAGCACTGCTTTAATCAATTCAATGGCCATAATAACTGATTTGTTACTCCAACGGTTGATGGTCTTAAGATGAAGGAGTTTCACGAGAAAGTCCAGTTTCGAAAACTTATCACAACCCGGGTATAACGGCTGCCTTGCTTCCCTCAACAACGACTCAAATGCGGTCGATGGTGCCGTGTCACTCCTATGACTACTCGCCCCAGTTGTAGCCCCCTGCAAGTCTGCCAGCATTTGTGGCAAGCCTTCGTAACCAACCCCAACATTATCACCAAAGTCAACATCGTCGTCTTCTTCTTCATCATCAAATACCACTCATACGTCACGGCGTTCCCTGTGAAATTCCCAACACGTATACTGCTTGTCCATCCCGTGTTCGAGTAGGTGCTCTTTGACCTCATCTATGTGCATATAATCCCTATTATTGCACCTCCTACATGGACATCTTATCCTATTTCTCCC
Organism: Nyssa sinensis; assembly: GCA_008638375.1. NCBI lineage: Eukaryota > Viridiplantae > Streptophyta > Magnoliopsida > Cornales > Nyssaceae > Nyssa > Nyssa sinensis. The sequence goes on along the minus strand of CM018051.1, from coordinate 22,672,230 downwards.
ATCTGCAGATGCACGAGCAAACTCAATAAAATCTTTGATCTCCTTCACATACCCTGGCAAATGCTTGCCCCTCAAGTCCATCCAACTCTTATCCATTTTCGTCTACCTAATACAAGTCAAAAATGATACTCGTTATAAATATGAAACATGAATCCTATCACCTCCAACTTCTCTCTAAAGGGTAAGGTGGTCCTATCCCATTCGTGAATGCATAATCTACATTGCAATCAGCAGCAATCAAATGCTTGATTCCACTCGGACAAAATTTCGGCAGCATCTCCCCAGGGTTCTCCAAGTATACGAGATAGACGTTAACACGCCTAAATATATACCCAGAGAACAATAGGAGACCGTGCTGAAATTTTATCTTAGTGAAATATTCAAGCATATGCGCTATTGATTGCAATGCAGATTTATGCATTCCCGAACTATCCTCTCTGGACAATTCAAGAATCGATTTTCATACACACGAGCCCAATCGCGAATAAATTTCGCGACAAGATTCACATGTGATGAAAATGACTCCCAAACGGGGCTAGGCTTACATGAATGCAATTAAAAATTTCATTAGTGTAAGTGCAAACTCTGATTGTCAGACAGAGTTTTGCTTTAAAAAACCATTAACAATAGCATTGAAAATGCCAATAGAAAACATATTGATCTTGGTTGCTAACAAGTAAAAGCACCTACCTTTCAATTTTTATCTATTAATTAAGGTCATTCATCAAGAATTATTTACTTGGCACCTGACAACAACAACTTAACCAACAAAAACAAATCAAGTGCTACCTAAAACCACTAACTGACTTAATAGGTCAGGTGTATCTAGTTGATCTCTCAATCTATAGGACTCAAGAACTCTTATTACTTGGAAGCTAAAACAAAAAAAAATTAAAAATTATTGTTTAGAGGAACTCAGGAGCAAGGGATTAGGGTTCAAGTTGCAGTTCAATGAACACATACATGAAACACAAGAGAGGAAAAAACAAAGCCATGGAAAAACACATGTTGAATGAACACATACATGAAAAAATGTCCAAATGCACTCATGTGTCTAGATTTCAAGGAATTTTCATCTCAACAAGAAATATTTCTTCCCATCAAAATTTAATTAAGATAGAACAATCCAACTTAAAGTCAATTTTAAAGTAAAAATAGTAACCTTCACATACTTATATTCGAAACCACCTTATTTTGATACGAGACGGCAAACAAACTAGACTTCGGGTTACCTAACTTTTCATTTTTTTAAACAAAATTTCTCCATTTAGGCTACGTAATTAGATTTTTTACTATTTATAATAAGTTTTTAATTTTTAATTATTTTGTTTAAGAAATTTTAAATTAGTTTCCGTTTGTTGTTATGTTTTTCTTATTTCATCTGGTTTTTAATTTTTTTAAAAGCCCTAACATTTATTCATGCTCAATTTTTCAATTTTTGAGATTTCTTAGTTTTTTAATTATATTGAGTCTATCATAAAGAAGTAGTAAATTCTTATACAGATCCGTAGTCTTTTAGTAGTAAATTCTTATTTAGATCTGTAGTCTTTTAGTTTATAAATATAATGTAATTAGTCTTTATTAACTAATTTATTAATAATATTTTGATTTTGATTTTTTTTTGGATGAGGAGTTTTTTTAACTTCTTAGTTATTAAGAAATTAGACCTAATTTGAAGGACAACTTTTCAAGGTTTGTTGGAGAAAATTATGAAAAGATGAGGCAAAATTTATTCATGAGAGTCATTTTTTTGAATATTTCATCATGTTTTGAATTTGCCCAACTAAAGAAATCTCGTGCTTAACTTTCATCAATTTTACGATTTTTTGACAACGCAAGCTTCTGTTTAAAATATAAAATGTCTAATATTTCTAATTGATTAATACCTATTTTGGTTTGGAAATGTTAATTTTTTTTAATAAGTAGTTTGAGAATGTTATTAAATTACTAAATTTGATTCCAATTTTTTTTATGATGATCTTTCTAGAAGAATTAAAATAATGTAACAACCTATTATTTTTCCATTTCTCTCTTCCAATGTAACCCATTTTCGAGAAATTACTAAATGGTCCCAGACCATTGGACCTGGCCATTCCGACCAACTATGTATATAATATGTTTCACTTTTATCATTGGAAACTTTTTTATACATGACACTTCTTTTAATCAGGTGCAATAACATAGTCAATGTTCTAGGACTAAATTAGTTGGTATTTTACCTTTTCAAGGTTGAATCTTTCAATCAGAGATATGTTTTGTAATGAATACGGTGATGATCTGTCTAATTAAGTAATTATCGGATTGGATTAAATTTGATAATTTTCTAACAAATCAAATTAGGATTGACTTTTATCAGAATCTGATCCATTTGCAACTTTAATAAGCAAATCAAATTAAGATTTGACTCTTATCTGCAACCCTAATAAGAACCCAAAAACTAAATACATTGAATGGGGTGAAAAAAAATTCCAAAAATCATATAGTAAGTAGGAGAGAATGGAGCATAGGAGACTACTTTTTCTTAAGAGTGGTTTTATATAATAACCCAACAGCAGTTGAGTATTCTAACAATGGTACTTATTCCTAAGAAAGGACTTTTGGAAGATTTTGTCCAAATCTTGAAATCCATATAATTGTTATGTGAATACATATAATGCTCCAAGAAAAAGATCAATTCAACAATGAAAAAGATCAACGCAAGCTTTAAAGCCACTGAATTACAACCCATAAATTAGGAAGATGATGAAAAAACAGCCAAAAAACCAACAAAACCATAGAGAAGAACAACAATATAAACTGAATACTAGGGGAGAGCCAAAACAAAACCAAACCAACACAACTCAACAATGCTCTGATTAGAAGAACATCAAAACAACAAAGCCAGGCACTAATAGGATTGTCTTCAATTAGAAGAATCAACTGGAGAAGCCATCAACACTGTCACTGTCACCGTCACCGAATAGATTTATAAAAAACAAATCTAAACTGAACCAGCCAAGAATGATGTAGATTTGATAGATTTTTGCAAAAATCGAAAGAAAGAATATGAAATCTACCGTCACCGTCACCGAATAGGTTTGCCGTCGCCGAATGGGCCGTCCAATGAGCCGTCCACCGTCGTCACCGCCTTACCACCGTCGTCCACCGCCATCCACCGTCGTCCACTGCCTTCCACCGCCATCCGATTCGTGCTTGCAACAAGGGAGTGACAGAGACTGAGAGAGAAAAATTAGTGAGAGAGAGCGTGAGAAAAGAAAGAAAGTAGGTCGGCGGATATAAAAATGGGGGAGGCTTATTAGCGATGCTCACTGAGCGTCGCTAATAAGACCCTGAGCGTCGCTAATGATAGATTGTCCTTATTTGCGACGCCTAATCGTGTGTCGCAAATAATTTTACCTATTAGCGACGCCTCTGTGCATCGCAAATAGTCATGTGAGCGTCGATAATAGTTTCGCGCCTAATTTTCACGGTTTTTTTCCATTTTATTCGTGACACACGACTGGGCGTCGCGAAAAGTGACTTTTAGCGACGATTTTTGTGCGTCGCTAATAATGAGCGTCGCCAAAAATATGTTTTTTTGTAGTGTATACAATTACCTTGAAGAAAGGTTTGGGCCCTAAGGGGCACCCAAGTTTTGTGGAAGGAGGAGGACCTAGCACATGCTTGGTTCACCACACACACGTGAGTGTCGCTGCACCGGACCAAACCGGGTCGGGTCGAGTTTGGATATATATCTTTTTGGGTAATTATTAAATATTTTTTCAAAACGCTGCCATTTTTGTCACTATTAGAAACAGTCCAAAACACTGTCGTTTAGTTACAAGGATAGTTAAATCCAACGTTTTCGTTTAGCGATTGCGTTTGGATTTAGTTTAAATCCAAAATGACATCATTTTGCGATTACTTTTAGTTTTTTGACTAAATAGATGTCTTCTTCATTGAGAGCGACTGTGTCTGTTCGCCATAAACAGACACAACCGAAACTTCATACCTGTACCAAATAAGCATGAAGGACTCTATATAAACATCGTTGCACTTACTATTCAATCATCAAATTTTTAATTTCTTACATTCTATGCGTCAATAATCATAAAGTTTGAGAAAGTTCAAGTCACTAGTTTGGTTCACCAGACACGCAGTTGTAGTGTTTAACTTCTGCGTGTACTCGATCATTGTATCCTGGGAGACGTACGACTAAAAGCTCGTAAGCACCGCTGCATGTTCTTGTTTAGTTTCCATTACTGTATCCTTATATTATAAAATAGATTCTATTTTTCAATTTTAGTTTATGCTTTGAAAAGTTTTCTTACACCGTTGTGTTTTAAAAAACATTCTCTGTATTTTTTTTTCTTTTCTCTTTCTTTTCTAGTTTTTCAAAAAACAGAATCTTATTTCATAAAATAAATTCTGTTTTAGTACAAAATTGATTTATATATATATATATATATATATATGTACCTTGATTAACAAGACTTTGGGGGAAATTATGTCTTATTAAGTTCTTGAACTCTTTTCCAGAAGACCCTTTCAAGGTTAATAAGCTTTCTCTATACAAAGTTCTTACAATTCAAAATCAAATCACATGATTATATGGCTTCCCCAAAGTTTTAAACTTGGAAAATGCAACATATTAAAAATCTGAACATGGTTGATTTTTCTTCTGTTGAAATTCTTGGGTTTGTTCTGCATATAAAAATTTTAGTTCCTGAAATTGGTGGTTTGACATTGAAATTAATTGCGATTCAAATTCGTTATCTTTTAGTTGCAATCAACTTTTGGAGGTAGAGGACATGAGGGAGTAGTCAAATTGAGTATAATGGCTTGATCATGTTTAATTTGAATTTAAGAATCTCTACATTCTCCCCCAACCTATAAGAAAAAAAAAAAAGGAAGAAGAAGAAATTATTGGTTAATTTTCCATATGATCAAAGGCTAAAGGACTTTAATGTTTGAAAGGGCTGTATGAAGTGGACAGAAACCCTAAAAGATGAAGACACTGCTTGCACAAACCATTTTCAATTAAAGACATAATTAAAGAAGTAAAGAATAAGACAAGTGCTTCAGATTTGTGTTTTGGATTCTAAGTCGAAAGATTGAATTATTTTAGAGAATAAATTGAATAGCCATATTCAGAAATTTTTTTATATTTGTGAAAATTATACACTTGACTCTTGAGTAAGGGAGAATGTGATTGCTCATATTCGAATTTTGTGCTTCTGGGAGACACAATGGGATAATTTGTAAGCGACGCAAGAGGAAAGTAGATCTCAGTTTGGAGAACTTATGCAGAAAAAAATGATATATTTTGTAGTGACTAAATAGGGAAACATTTTTTTGTGTTTCCATTCACTCTTGTCATGGAGGCTCCAAGCTACTTCCAACAATTTAAAAATCCAAATTCAACAGATACTTTAACTAACGTCATGTTTGGTACAATAGAATGGATATTTCAAGAATGTTCATTTTAATTTTTTCCATTCCTTATTCTTATTTAGTATGATTAAGAATGCCTATTCCATGGAATTGACATTTTATTAAAAATCATTCACAAGATTCCTTTAACCCAATTGAGTAATTGCAATTACATTACATTACATGTCATTTCTATTTCATTTCATGAAATGAGTATTTCATTTCTGCGTATTAAACATATCCTAAGAATCAATTATTGTTTCTCATCTAAAATTGCTTATGAAACTAAAATGTTTATATGGTTGTACTCTTGCTCCTAATTAGCATGATTCACATACAATTCATAAAATAATAATAATAATTGGCCATGTGAAGAACTATTGATATGAAGACTAGCTCTATTAGTTTATAATTTTAAGAGAAGAGCACGTGGGAGGTTTAAATGATTTTTAACTATAATGGGGGGTTAGTTCTAGATGTCCGTTTTTTTTTATATATTGTTTAAAAATTTAGTTTCAATATGAGGATTTTTAATAGATCTATTATGCTTTTCAACAATGAATGGTTATTTTTAACTCCTAATCTCCTGGCATAACATCTGAATTACAAATTTCAAACCTGTTGAGAAATTTATTCTAGTGTCACATTGCTCTGTCAATAAAAGAGGACTGTCATATATGCACTTTGAATTTAGTCTGCAAAAAAATTAATTAAATGCATGTTGTTTCCTTACCTTGAATGAGAAGCCAGGAACATAAATATAGATATTCCTCTCTTTGGTGCATATGCATATTTTGCTAAGACGTCATGGTGATGTTCTTACTATTCGAGAGGCTCGTGGAGAAAGTGTTCTATGGCCGATTTATGATATAATGCATCTTATATTATATTACTTTTTTTTTTTCGTAATAATGAATAATTTATGATATATTGTATCTTATCTTATTTTGTTTTTAAATTTAGTTTTTTGCAGGTTACTGGAACCCAATAGAAAATTGAAGTTGTATTTTGTCATCTCAATTGGCGATGATATTTTTCTGAGTTGTGTTTCTTATAATAAATGAGAGATGTTGGGTTGTATTTGGTTTTTTTTTTTTTTTTTTTTAGATATTTTTAATGATGAGCGAAATAATCACCTTAATACAGCTATTTGATAATGCATGGGAGATTAAGACATTTTTTATTTGAATATGCTAATTATGAATTGAGTGAGAATTAAGTTTTTTTATTTGTTATGTCTGTATATTTGCATAGAATTAAACTTTTATTTTCTAATTAGTTGGAGAAACTTAATTCTAAGCTTATATATATATATATATATATATATATATATATTTGAAACAGGGAAAAAGTAAAAAAAAAATTTAAAAATTATTATTATTTTTTTTAAATATGGCTTGTATTAGAGGCAGTTTTTAAAAACGCCACTAATTATTTCACATTTCCCAAATAAAAGGTCATTACCAGTTATGCCAGCTATCACAAGTAGGAATTAATTTTTGGCGACAGTCGGAAAAAGTGCCACAAAAGCACAAACTTTTGCCCACTGTTCAAAAGTGCCGCTATTGCTACTCATTAGTGGTGGTTTTGGAGAAATGCCGCAAATTCCATCAATTATGCAACTTTTTATATGCTAAAATGCCACCCTTGCTTAGTGGCATTTAACAAAAGCACCGTGGATAATAAACAACGAAAGCAATAGCGACACTTCTATGAATCGTCAACACTTTTAGAACTTTTAGTGGCACTTTTCTTGTGCAACGAAAAACCTTTTTTCTTGTAGTAATTAATAATATAAAGAATCATGAAATCATCAGTTGAAAACGCATTTTTAATAGTTGAAATCGGCACTCTAAGAGATAATTTTAACTTTCAACAAAATCAATCACTAAAAGTTTAGCTTGAAGTAAGAACTTTTATTTTTGTATCATCTAATAAATAAGTTTGGAAAATTTTGACATAACTTGGACTTAAGGAGGGATTTTTATAAGTAGGTTTCATGAAAAAAGAATCTCCACAAATAGAATGTCCTCCTACAAAATAAGAAAACACTACCGAGAATAGTTAGAAGACATTAGTGTGATGCTTGCCAAGAACTCTCCGACGATCAGGCCAATACAATTGTCTAATTAAGTCAATACAATTGCCTGAACAAGTCAATACAATTGCCTGAACAAGTCAATACAATTGCCCCAAAAAGTAGAAAAGAAAACTAAAAGGCTAGAGTTTTTGAGTATCAGGTCTCTCGTACCTTATCGGTGCGAGCCTTTGGGTTTGAGTAGCCAACTTTTCGTCGAGAGAGTATATTATTGATTACAGGTAACTCCTTGGTTGTGGGGAGGTCATTAGGCCTTGGATGATGCCTATAATGTGTCACGCCTCGGGCCCCAAAGACCCGTGTGACTCTTTAAATAAAGATCAAACTAAATAAACAATTCCTATAAATCAAGATCAAACCAAAGACCCTTGTCAAATATCTATAACCTGGTCACTCTTCGCCTTGATTCCACAAACTTTGTGGCTTGGAAGTTCCAAGTCATTTCTATTTTGAAAGCTCATTCTTTACAAGGTCACATTGATTGATGTCAGATATGTCCTGAACAATTCATCAAAAACACGAATGGAGAGCTCACAAGAGTAGTAAATCTAGCCTACACACAATGGATAACACAAGACCAAGCACTACTCACTCTTATAAGTGCAACTCTCTGTGCCTTAGCATTGTCTTATGTTATAGGTTGTAAATCCTCAAAAGAAGCATGGATTGCTCTTGAGAAAAGGTATTCCTCTGGATCTAGATCTAATATCTTACTACTAACATCTAAATTGTGTGTAATTACCAAAGGATTTGATTCAATTGATGCATATATTCAAAAGATAAAAGAGATTAAAGATAAGCTTATAGCTGTATCTATACCAGTTGAGGATGAGGATCTCCTCATCCACATCCTTAATGGCTTACTTGCTGAGTGTAATGCCTTTAAGACCTCTATTAGAACAAGATCTGAACATTTCTCTATAGAATAGATTCATGCATTGCCGCAAGCAGAAGGACAAACCATTGAATAGTCCAACAAAACCTCCACTGTTACAATACCAACAGCAGCAATGACTGCCTCCTATGGTAGATCTCAATTCTTTAATTTTAAGGAAATTCCACAAGCTTTCAAGGCAAAGAGAGAGGTCGACCTGGTAACAATCATGGGAACAGATATAGAGGAAGAAACAATTATGGGAGAAATAACTTTACCAGCAACAACACTCATCAATTCAATCAATTCAATAATAAGACAACTGTTCCAAAGCAGTCTCAAGGTCAAGGCAGTCACAATTTCACGTACATCCTATGCCAAATCTGTGGCTAAAGAAGGACATTCAGCAGCTAATTGCTTGCACAAAATGGACTATTCCTTTCACGGGAAACCACTACCACCATAACTTAGTACAATGACAACTACTCCAACCAACTGTGCTCCCAACTCCAACTATTGGATCATAGATATAAGGGCTACTAATAGCATCATTATTGATCTTGCAAACCTGCACATCTCTGAAGAATATGAAGGACCTGACTATATTACTGTAGGTAATGGTCATTAGCTCCCAATCACACACATTGGTCAGGCTCTCTTACCTACAAATAACACTCTTTATGTCTCATTCATGACCTCTAATCTTCTTTCTGTCTCTCAGTTGTGCAAAGATAATAATTGCCTCATCGCGTGAATATGTGTTGTGTGTGTGTGTCTGTGTGTGTGTGTGTGTTTGTCACACACATTGTAAATCGAATCAGAAAGTAGAAAAGAAAGAGAAAAAGAAGGAAGAAAAAATGAGGGAAAGAAAAAAATAGAAGGGCTGGACCAATGAGGCAGCAACCATGAAAGCTTCGTGAAGATTTCTCTCTTAACGGGTTTCTCTTTCTAGACGCAGTAACGACAAGGTAAGGACTTTTAAGATTTTTGGTCTTGATTCTAAGCTATGTATCACTATTGTGTGCTTATGGTAATGCCTACATAAGTGTGTGTGTTTTTGTGGATGCATGTATATATATATATATGTGGTTAGAGAGTGAATTGAAACTGGGTCTCTCAATTTCTCCTTGAATTGACCCTAAAAACTAACAAGAATGAGGAAAGAAGGTTCCCATCACAATCTGGATGAGATTCAAAATCGGGAGAGTGATGAATTGGTTGGAAAACTAGTTCGCCGAAAAATCGTGCCCAACTGAAACTCATTGTTTTTGGCCTATTGCTCCACAAAACAAACCCAAAGAAAGTAAAATGGGTTTAGGATGATTTAGGGTGAAATATGGGTGAAAAATATGTAAGAAAAATAGTGGAAAAAAAAAAAAAATTTCTAGCTTCTAGCGAATTGGCCGGAGAAGATGACCGGTGAATTCGCCTACAATTACTGTTCCAGCGTTAACCGGTCAACAATCAACGATTGACTATTTGACCAGTCAATGAGACAATCGATCGGGTCACGAGTTGTGGACCTAGTCGGGTCGGGTCAGATTGGATCATGGGTTTGGTCCAGTAAGCTTGGGCCTAAAGGTCTATTTGAATGGAGGGAAATTGTAACCTCGGTTTTGAATTAAAATTAGAATAGGATTAACCCTATTCCAAAAATTGGGAAAAAAATTCAATTCGGCCTATTTGGTTATAGGTTTAAGAAATTAAAACTTCATAAATTAAAAAAGGGAGGTTCATTTGAGTTAATTACAATTCAGTGAATTAATTTTAGGAAAATTATAAAAAAGACTACTTGTTTATAAAATTAAAAATAAAGCCAATTAAAATGCGAGAAGAGGCATTCTTAAGATTTTTGGGCATTCCAGAGTCAATGGCAGAGTCAGTTTGGATATTTGGAGACCCAGAGTGGTCTCACATGAATGTGAAAAATTATGAAAATACTCCTAATGATAGTTTATGAAACTTAATGGCTAATTAAAATTCAGGAGGGGCTATTCCAAAGTTATTGGATGCCTAGGGCTTCCTCTCTCTCTCTCTCTCTCTCTCTCTCAATTGAAAGTTAAGGTCTCCTGCTTGTTCTGTGATATTTTCAATGTTGTGTATGAAGTTTTGATTGTGTAGTTGTGTTTGCAATTTTTTGTTATTTTTTCTTTTTATTTGTGGGTATTTTGTATCTTTTTATTAAGGGTAAATTACACCTACCTCCCTTGAGGTTTCTGATAATTACAGAAACCTCCCCTATAGTTTCTAAAATAACACTGTCCCCCTTCTGGTTTCAATGTCTGTAACAGATTCCCCTTGCCGTTAGTTGACCAAACGGAGTTTGATGATGTAAGCAATTTTTTTTGTCTAAATACCAATTTTACCACTTACAAGTCATAGTTAAATAACAAAACTATTCTCAATTTTAATAATTTTTTTAATTAATAATCTCTCTCAATTTCTCTGCCTTAACCTCTTTCTTCCTCTCTCATCTCTCTCTCAATTTATCTGGCCTAACCATGCTCCATTATTAAAGGATGGAGCTTTGGCGAATCTGTCTAAGCAACAGAAGCTCCGGCAATACAATGTGCAAACCCAAAGATGGTGGCGCAAGTTTTTCTCTCCCTTGATAGTACCGTGGCCAACAAAACACCCATCACAGAGCTTCCATCTCCTTCAGTCCACAACATGGAGCTCCCCCCTACTGCACCGTTACACAAACACACACACACACACACACACACACACATATATATATATATACACATCCTTGCCGCTGATTGTTTGTTCTCCAGACAACAACACTAATTTTACCTTAGCCATCTCCTTCTGACCATCACCTCCAAAATCCAACACCCTAGTCAAAATTTGTAACCCAAAAATCAAAATTTAAAGCCCATCATAATAAACACAATAAACGGACAAAACCCTTGAAACTAATTTCTATAAACAAAGACCTGATCAGTATAAACCCTTACAATCAAACTAAACCCTAGTTATAACAAAATAGTTCCAAATCTCCAAGCCTAATAATAAAATCAAACTAAACCCAAATCTTAGAACTAACACATATCAAAACACGATGAACAAAAATCCAAATCATATATTAAATACCCACAATTGTATGGCATCAGTATAGAAAAACACCATAACTAATCATCCTTGCTGCTACTGCACTCTTTACAAATTCCCCCAATTTTCTACTGTGCAACCCATCAAAATCTGTATGAATAATCAATACAAATGATCCGTTCGCTATCGGTTGTACTAACTGTGCCATTGAAATCTTATTTATAGGCAAAAACACTATCGATGCAATCCCTGCTGCTTCTATCAGCCCGCTTCAAACCCTAAACATACAAAATCTGCATATTTACTTTGGTTCTTCTTCTTCTTCTTATTTCAGCAGTCACGGTGACAGGTAGGCCTCTTGGATACAGTTCTGTAGAATTGGTTTTAGATGGTATTGATGATGTTCGGGAGAACCAATCTTCCATTATACTTCTCAAACGGATGGATTCTTCTGAGGAGAACTGGGAACAAATGTATGGCTTCTTGCCATGCTCAAACAGTCTTCTGGGCCATCTCTTTCTGATTGTGGTGTATGAATAAGAGAGAGGGAAGTGAGATGGAGTGGGAGTGGGGTGGGGAGAGAGAAAGAGTTGAGAGAGGAAAAATAAAGAAGAAAAAATAAAAAAAATATTATTAAAATACAAGGATAATTTGGTAAATGGACTAATTTGATTAACGTCGTTTGGGGAAAATTTCTGACAGGGGGGATAGTGTTATTTTTGAAACTATAGGGGAGGTTTCTGTAATTTTTAGAAACCTTAGGGGAGGTAAGTGTAATTATCTCTTTTATTAAATATTATCAGGATTTTGTTCATTGCAATTTGATGAGATAATACTTTGATCTATCATTTTTTCGATAATGTGGTGAATGCATGTTTGTTTCATGTGAAAAAAGTGAGTTTTTTAATATATGTAATGAAAATCTATCAAGCTCAAGCTTTACCCGATATCATTGAATTTTTGTGCAGGTGAACTCAGGTTGGATTGCCCAGGCCCTGGCTCGTGCTTAGGCCAATTGTCTTAGAATGTGGGTTGGGCTTGGACATGTTTTAGCCTGAGATGTGCCCCTAATAATCACATTAATATGCAAACACAACTATGGGTGGAGGATTCATAATTGTCTTATGTAAGGGTAATAAATATTCTTGATTTAGACATTAAGACTTGAACACAAGTATTGGAGAACTTTTTTGAATCATCATGTAACTTTTAATTATATATCCCACAAAATAAGCTCAAAGAAATCCCAACGTGGAACAAAGAAGTAATGCAAAAATTGTAAGAAAGAGAGAACAATTTGAGGTTGGCTACTTCAATACAATTCTAAATTAGACTTTTTAATTTTATTTTCTCATTTAAAGATGCAAGAAGGATAAACTTTTAACCAAAAAAAATGTGATCTAAAACAATTTTAATATAGTTTATATTATAAGAGTTATAATTTAAATATAAATAAAACTCTAATAAATTTACAAAATATACTTAAATGTTTTTAATTATTTGTGTCCAATACACACACACACAGATATATATATATATATATATATATATTTATATAATATAGTAATATAAAATTATAATACTATTACAATAGGAGAGATGTAGATTTTGAAAACAACTCTAATAATAGAGTTCTTAGATAATCGAAATACTCTAATGTTGAATTTACAAAAATAGAAACTAAATAATACAAACAAACTATTCAATCCTAAACATATAGTAATATTATTGAATCTTTTTCGTGGATAATTTGTGGGTCTTTTTTGAGAGTTAGACTTTTATTGGTCTCAGGCTTCTAGCTTGGATTTTACTATAGACACATGCCTTCATTTGGGAGTTAAATTTAATATTAGATTTCTAATTTGAATCGTGGTATAGATAGGTAAAATTTGGGGCCTTTTTATAGGTGAAGCCTAAAGCGATTGCTTTGTTCGGCCAAATGTGAGAGTCGACCCTAGTAGTGGCTTAGAGGAAAAGAAATGTAGGAGATGGAATTAACAGGTATCCATTGCAAGCATGTTGTTGATGCCATGTGAATCAACAAAAAGGTTCCTGAGGACTTTGTCCTCTCATATTACCATAGGAATACATATCAAAGGGCATATGCATGTATAATGTACCTTATTCCAAGCCAACATGATTGGACTTAAAATAGAACAATTCTTCCCTTCATTTGGTAAGAGACAACCAAAAAGGCTTAAGAAATTGATGAAGATCTAGATGAACAAAGGAAGTATTATGAGATCTCTAGAAGGAATAAGTTGTTCAAAAAATGGTAGGGTCACAACTGAAAGTTCTATGAGGCATCACTTCACTTAGTGTCAGAACTCATGAAAAAAGGCTTATGTTTCTAACAAGGAAATGGTGTTGTACTTAGTAAACTACCAGTACATTATTTGATACCAAATATATTAATATGATTGTTGCATTATAGGGTTTAGATAAAGTTTCTAATTCAGTTCTATTTGAAACATGTGAAGGAAGTAATCAGTCCTTACCACCAATGCAACATTTAAAAAAAATGAATTAGACTAAAAAATATATGAGTGTTTCAATATTGTTAAAAGAAAAATATTTTAACACGATATAGTAAATTGTTTAATTATGAAATCAATATTCTTGATCGCCAAGGAGCTGAGTAGCTTGCACATGTGAAGCATTGATGAATAAACACAACAAAAAAGTTAGAAGTATGGAGCAAATTCAGTCTTATCATAAGAGGGGAGATAATGAAAATTAAAGGTCCACTCACCTTTCAGATGCTTTAGCATTATTACTTCTCTTCCTATAGTATTTTTTTAATATATCTCTCCCTCTTGATTCTACGCAAAATGGACTTGCATATATTAGAACAGTTTATCAAACCACCTATAACCAAATATAACAAAACAAGCCTATCACGCCACGAAACCGAAGAAGCCCAAGGGTGAGGTGAGTGACTACATTTTTGAGTCACTATAAGGGGAGGTAGTCAATTGGAAAACATGTTCATTTAACCTAATTTAAGTCAAATGGTCCACTGGAGGCAAATCGGGTGGCGAAAAATCGGTCCCGAAGCTAAACCGACAAAATGGGAAGAGAGGTGGTCAGGCCCCTCTCCGAGTACCGATCGGTACAATAAGATGAGGGTTTTCCACCTCCCAGTGCCAATCGGCACACATGTGTGCCTATCAGGCCTAATGCTCTACTTTGACCTGTTTTGAAAATTTGACCTATCTTGGTCATTTTTCTTGATTCAACCTATTTTTCTAATGTCTTAAACATTCATATTCATTTCATTCAACATCAATACACCACCTATCATTCATTAAACCTCTAATGTCACTTTCATTCATCAAAAAGTAATACTTCAAATTTAAGTTCAACTTCTATTCTTCACAATTCTTATAAAATCAAAAGAGAAGTTAAGTCTTTTGTAATATTTGCATCACTATTCTCCTCATAGATTCTCTAAGTTCTCCTAGAATAACTTACTTATGTACCCCTACATAGGTCCTTACTATTTAGCCTAATTACTTAAATTGTATTTGAAAACCATTAGATATTTGTATTTGGAAACCCAATCCTTTAATGCTCATCATGGTGTATCACCTATACCTAAGCTAAAGGTCCACTTCTATCACTTTATATCATGATCCAAAGAATACACCAAGTCCATAACAACATCCTCCAAGTTATCATCATGCGATTTATATAGTGCTAACTAATTCTCCTTAACAATCTCATATTGAAATTGTATATCTACAAGGTACTCATAAATGGTATAACAAGCATTTATTCATATGCTTATGTAGTTCACAAGCAGAAAACAATATGAGTCACCACTAGACTCGTCACATCATTCCCTCAAGTGTCATCACATCAACATGATTAATACCCGCAATTCATATCATAGCTACACGGCTTACAAAAGAACATCTCATGATCTCAAAATATCAATTTCTATAAACCAAGAAATGCAAGTACTCATACATAATCCTTAATTTACATCATAGGCACTTAGGCCTTCACATATCTTATCACAATCCCATTTCTTGTTTTTCACATGCTAAGAAATGTAACTATTTACCAACTCGTCTCACACATCCCATATTTTATCTCAAGTCCCATCCAGGACCATGTCTGCAGTACATCCCCATTTTCAAGGGCCCGCACCCTTTCTAAATCATAATAATCCCAAGTATCAAGGGCTGGAACCCTTTTCAAATCAAAATAATCTCGGGTATCAATGGCCTGCACCCTATCATATGTGGGATCGGCTAACATTCGATATCAAACCTACTAGGGACTAGCCAAACTTTCGAAGGTCCCTCACTATTCTTGGGCTACTGACCTAAAGGCTTGGCCTACCTCCTACTTGGATTTCCAAAATCATAGGGCGACACAATCCCTAACACAAAAGGCTAAATATTATTCGGGCCTACTCCCTTATCTAGGTATTATAAGGGCCTACTCCATGTCTAGATATTATAAGGGTTTGCTCTTTGTCCAAATATTACAAGGGTCTGCTCCCTATCTAGGTATTATAAGGGCTTGCTCCCTGTCTAGATATTGTAAGGGTTTGTTCCACGTCCAAGTTTTATAAGGGTTTGCTCCCTATCCTCGAAAACATCATTTATCACAGCTTCCCAAAATATAATGTCCCAAGGCCAATTCTGACATCCAATTTGATTATGAATGTCTAACATTCACAATTCTCAAAACTTGGTCATTTTCACATCCATATCAAGTCTCCAAACATTCATGTTTACACAAGATCAATAGTTCCCAAGATAAACCTCATATTCAATCAATAATCGATACCAAACTTATTGTACCACTATAATCTAGGCTACCCGAACCTAATTCCCATAGTCTCATTCTAGACAACCCCACTCATGGTGACCAGTAGCATCTTAAAGGATCACGACTCCCTTTGTTACTGGGTGATAGGGGCTCATCCATCACTTGTAACGTAGGAACTGATACCCATCAAACATTAACCATGCCCTTAGCCGCGAAGTCTTTTATATTGTTAATTTATGTTATTTTTACTCATTCTTTTTTACCTCAATACCCATTAATGTTCACCTTATCATTGATACAGTTTTATTCACAATTATACTACTAATCACAACATCAAAAAATCAATGTCTTAGGATTTTAGTATTTCTTTACCTCTTCCCAGTGCTTACAATTTCATCTTGATTGAATCTAATATGAAGTTCTCATGAATCACTTATTTCCACCGAGAAATCCTAACACACTTGAAGTTTTTCAGCTTAATTTGTTATGATCACCAAGTCCGCCCATTTGTTAACTATAGCAATTTCGCTTACTAGATATTCTTTATTCGTTACACTAGTTTACATTTGTTCCCTTTGAGATGAGAGAGAGTCCCCTCCCTCCTTATTCTCATCAATAACTCTACAATCACAATCATAATTTTACTAATTAGTCTCCCAAATTAATCTCTTTATGAATATCCAAGAAGTCTTGTCAGTTCTACAAAATTGAACCGAGGTAGTCACCCTCCCATAGTAACGTGAGATATAAGTTTATTTACTATCACTCTTTTCAAAGTTATAAAAATCATAAAATATCTTTCTATTATGATTACCATGATCAATTTCTTTAACTCCTTATGTTCTCAATATATCACATGAGTTTCTTTAAGTAGCTTCAAATATCATATGTTTCATGTTCTATTACATTTACTGATGTTTAAGTTTTACCAATCTTTTTCATTTTATGCAATTATAATGCAACCTTTGTTTTTATTTTATATGTGGTCCTTACTTATACTAATAGCTAAAAAAATTCTTATAAGACTACATGAAAACTTAATCATTAGAAGTATACCTCTAGTGTTAGAAGGTTCTGGTGGTCCCTCTTTCACGATATGGATTAGTATCGCTAGTACCACTACGGTTCTGATAGTGTTTCTTTTGGCCCTCCAATGGGTCATTTACTTGGGTAAAGACAACCTCTTGGATGTGCCTATGAGCTTGAGCTAATGTCACAAGCTCGGGTGGTCCCTCTAGGTTAAGTGCGCTACTTTCCCTTGGACAATTTTTTCGGATATGGCCTAGTTGGCCACACTGGTAGCATTTTATAGTCCTTGCATTGGCACCCACGTTGTACATTCCTTCTTATGATGTCCAAGTTGACGGTAATGATAGCATATGGGTTGTTCCTTGTGTAGTCTTCCACCTAGGTTGATTTGGTTCTAGCAAGTTAACAGGTTTTTGCCTATGAAGGGTTTTTCATAGCCTCTCTTTGTCTCTTTTTTGGCCTCTTCCCAAGCCCCATTTGAGGTCCAATCCCATGTATTTTTGGTGGATTTAGTCTTTCTTCCCTAATTGTTAAAACTTTAGTCCTTGCCCTTTCAAGGTATTGTTGGGCTTCTTGTTGTGCTTCTCTAGCCATTTGCCCTTTGGCCCTAGCCATTTCCCTTAGAATTTGAGCCCTTTCCACTGGCCCACAAGATGAGGAAGCTAGTCTCCTTTGGTTCTCTTGAGGCTGCATTTCCTATATCAAAATAAGGGCATTAGGTGAAAGACATTCACTAGGTTTCTCATAGTCATCCTAGGTAAGAATGCAAGTTTCCAGTATTTAATGTCACTCATAAGCTTTTAAACACACTATTTTATAACTCATCTACAACTCAAGTATAACTAATAACCCTAATCCACCAACCTTCTTCCTTTAATTAGCACTAGTGGTACCAACACATTCCCAATGTCTTATTATTATTTCTAGTGATACAAGGGTTTAAACCTACAAGTGTAGCCTATACCTCCTTTATACATGATGCTACCATAAAAAAGTTTTGGGTTTATTATGCTCATAACATGCAAAAAGAGTGTCATCATTGAATAATTTCGACATGCGTCATTATCAAGTAAACACAAAATTATACATGATAACATATGATAAATGTTATAACAAAGTTAATCTTAAAGAATTCAAAATTTCCTACACTATACCCTTAGTGACTTACATGATATCTTTATAAGATGCAAAAAGTGTCATTTAAACATACACTTGTTAAGTCAACTTAAATCTTCATTCCTAAAGTC
The DNA here is from genome assembly GCA_008638375.1 of Nyssa sinensis. Lineage (NCBI taxonomy): Eukaryota > Viridiplantae > Streptophyta > Magnoliopsida > Cornales > Nyssaceae > Nyssa > Nyssa sinensis. Next base: position 22,653,731 of record CM018051.1, on the reverse strand, counting down.
GTTACACACTCATTAGATTCACAAATATTTAGAACATATTGATATCAAGGAATCATTATACCTAAACGAATCTATATCATCATTAAATATGCACTCAATCATATACACTAGTATACATTATAACACATAATAACTCAACATCGAGAAGTGACATCCTTTTGCACCATACTCGCAGTGATTTTCATAATATCATTTCAAGAAACAAAAGTGTCATTTAATCACACACACGTGATCACATAACATGATAAATTCATATGTAGCCTACAAATAATTCTTCCAAGAATCCTTCTAACAAACATAAAGTGAATATAACAAGAAATTATCATACTTGGATTATGGTAATAAGTATACTTCCATATAGTCCAGTTGCTTGATTTGGGGTATGGTGCTTGTAATTTGGATGACTGAATGTGTGTATATGAATGTATATGTGTGACTATCTGTGCGTGTGTTTGGTGCTTGTTTTACAAAAGAGACCCATGTTTGGGTCTCCGCTTGAAACAAATAGGATTTTAGTCTTGTGAAAGAACCCTAGGACTTCCAGAAAGTAATTAGAAGCAAAATGGACCTAAGACCATAGCCGGAAGCTGGGAAAAACTGTGATTACAAGCCTTGTCGGAGAATCTGGATGGAAGAAACTTGGGTTGATTCGATGACTGTAAATGCTCAAAAATGATTCTAAAACTTGTTAAAAATGGTTTAGAGTGATTTGGGATGAAAACCCATTGAAAATAACGCGAGAAAATCTAAGAAGAAAATCTAAAATTTTAGGTTTCTTGTGAGTTTCGCCAAAGAAGGTTACCGGCGACTCGCCAATGATGGTCAACAGCGAGCGTTGATTGGTCAACGGGTCAACGATTAACAGTTGACAATCGGGTCAAGTTGTTGAGTATTCAGGTCGAGTCAACGGGTCGTGCGGCCTTCAGGGCTGTTTGGCTGTACAGATTAGAAAACTAGATTTTGGGGTTAAATGTTCAAAATGAACTAGTCCAAAATTAAAGAAGTTCACTACTGAACTGTTTTAAAAATAAAAAATTAATAAATTGCCACTCCCATTAATATATTGAATTTTAAATGCAAATAAAATGAAAATGGGGATTTTCTTAAGGTTTTTGGGCATTTCCGGGTTTGGACATTCTAGGACTCGGGATGGTCTTATGTAAATATGTAAAATTATAAAAATAACCATGATGATAGTTTAAGCAATTTAGCAACTAATTAAAATTCAGAAAGGGCTATTCCAAAGTTATTGGATGGTGGAATTCAAATATATAATCAGTTTGGACAAATTAGGACTCAGTAATGGTCCTACCTAAATTGGTAAAATGACGATTATAACCCTAGACTTAAAATTGAGTAATTAAAAGCCAAATTAAAATTCAGAAGAGGCATTTTCAATGTTTTTAGACGCTAGGAATTCAAGTATGACATCAGATTATTGAAATAGGGACTCAGAGTGGTCCCACGTGAAGGCATGAAATTACCATTATGTCCCTAGGCATGGGACAAATATCTAAAAGAGTTAATAAAATGTAAATAAAACATCTTTAGGATTTTTAGACCTTCTCAATCTGATTCCAGGGTTAGTTTTGCGAGACAGTGTCTCGATAAACGTGTAATTTGTTGATAAATTATAAAAATGTCTTCATAGATTTAAAAGACACTCAAATGACTCAGGAACAATATGATAGGGCCTCCTTAAGATTTTTGAGGCCTGGGAGCATATGTTTTATATCCGTTTGGGCAAATGGTACCCGGTGTATAGCTTAACACGTAATTAGCCGTAGTGGATCTTAAGACTTGAGAAAATATCTTAGTGTTAAGGACCAAGGTGATCCCAGGGATGGAACAGTGAGGGTGTAAGGTATTTGAGGCACATTATGGAAGACACACATAGTGTCTTCTTGTAATGAAGTGATGATTGGGATTAGGATAATGTCTTAACTTGTTGGTACTATATACCTGTTATTTGATTCATGTAATATGATTATTATTATTATTGGATATCCTGTCACCAATTAGTTATTATAATGTGATTATTATCCTTGTGGGTTTGATACCATACTGCTATTTATGTTTCTACCATGAATGCATGTATTAACACTATTGTTCTTGTGACTACTTGTGAATCGAATATCCTATATCACAGTTATTAGTAATTGCTGTGAACTTTTGATGTTTCTTGTTATTCACACTGTTGAGTATACCTGAATGGTGTGAGATTTGAGTGGATATGATGAGATTGACCTTACCAGAGTGGTATGAGATTGAATGGATATGAGGATATTGAGCATACTAGGGTAGTACGAGATATATGGGGAATTGAGGATTTTGATCTTACCAGAGTGGTGTGAGATTTGTGTGAATCTAATAATATGAATTTGTGTGATAGTTAGAGAATGAGAGTCCCAATTATTGTGATGGGGATGGTGTTTCCCTTTAGTTACAGATCATAACCTCGTGAGGGAGGTTTACCAAGCCTATGAGTTAGCAAATCATGAAAGGGTAGGATACAGGCACTTTGGAGGCCTTGTGCATATGTTAAAGGCATCATGAAATCATAAGCATATAATACTGCATTCATGAAAGTGTTGCGCATTTTGCATTAAGTGCTTGCATCGGTTATTTAGATGAATGCAATAGATGATGATTGACTTGTGTATTATGATTGTATTCAAACTGCATGGGGATTGTGTAATACCCCGACCCAAATTGAAATCGAGCGAGCCATGTAAACCCAAGCCGTTAGGGCTTTCTGTTTTAATAATAAATAAAATAGATGGTTTGGAAGCTCAATGGTGTCGATGTATGGATAATGCTCGGGTGATGTTGAGCAAGCCATGAACGGATACCGAAATAAAAAAATAGGAATTTTAAAATAAATACATTAAACAAAAAAAAAAGGAAGATAAAATTAAATAATAAAATAAAGATAAGAATAATAAAATAAAATAAAATAAAAATTCTTTATAGGTATATAAAGCTATATCTATACATGTGTAATATATATGTATATATATATATGTGTGTGTGTGTGTGTATAGTGGGCCGCGTGTGCATGTATAGATATATAGAAATTTATGCCGCAATTGTGATAAGGGAGGGGGCTGTTGGTAATGAATCTAGGAGAGATTGAATTTGAATTAGAAAAGGATGAGGTTGATCAGGTTGGGCGAAAAAAAAAAGGGAGATGAGAGAGAGAGAGAGAGAACCGTGGGTGCAATAGAAGCGTGGGGGGCAAACTGATATATCTATATGCAAGTTGTTGATAGAAAATTAGATAAGGAGGAGTGAAACGGAGAAAAGAGATTGGGATTGAAGCTGGTAGATTCAGAAGAGGAAACCAGGGGAGAAGAACGGGAAAACGAGGCAAATACGCGACTAAAAAAAAAAACCCACGATATGGATCAGATTTTCATGTTTTAAATTTTCACGCATGGAAACTTAGTTTCAGATATAAGGCCTTGTAGAACATGGAATGAGGATTATTTTAAAAAAAAATGAAGGAAAAAAAGTTAGAAACGATGGAGAAATTCGCACTTACAGGTTTTTGGTGTTTGAATTAGTTTGGGTGAGTTTGTACATTAAACTTTGATTTAATCATGAGGAACTATTCTTAGGAAGTGCATGAATTGAATAGGGAGTAAAATGGGTTAAAAATGTGGAGAAAATGGTGGGAAATGAGGAAGAAATAGGAAGGTCGGAAAACCTTATAGCTCCATTGGAGCTGTGATTTCTTCTTGTTTCGGGGAGATCCGATGCTCCGATCCAAAAACCGAGAGTAGATTTGAGTTGCCCATGAGAAATAGGCTTGGGCCCATTGTAAAATGCAAGGAAATTCGTCGCTGGCGAGTCGCTGGGAAGAAGAAGACTCTATTGTTATGTTGGGTTGGGCCAAATCAAGTCAGGTCAGGCCCGACCCACTTGTTCAGAAGGCTACCCAACACTGTATTATTATGGTTTGTGTTTTTAATTGGAGTTTGGGGTTGTTTGGTTATGAAGAAGAAGTTATCCATTGTTTGGCTTACAATTGTAAAGGAAATGAAAAAAAAAAAAAAAATTGCACAGGGGCAGTTGCCACTGTGACTTGAACCCACAACCTAGGGGAAGGGTCTTAAGAAATGGACCACTGTGCCACTAAGGCACATGTGATCTAGTTGGGCTCAAATAGTATATGTATTAGTTACATTTAATTAACTTAATAAATTAGTTTAAATTAATTAATTTCAAATTAAATTCTGACGTGCAAATTAGTCAAATGAATAGTGTAAACTTACTGTTTTGGACCTTCTGAATCTAATGAAAAGGTCCGTTTTACGAGACAGAGTCCTGAAAAATAAGATACCAGTAGAAATGCCAAAATGACCAAAATGCCTCTAAGTCAAATGTAGGTCAAACGGACTCCGATTGAGTTAAGTAAATAGTTAATTTTTATTATTTCAAACCTTTTGGACTCAAGGGTGAAGTCCAATTTGTGAAAACAGAACCCAAAAAATAGAGACACGTAAATGACCATTTTTCCCTTTTGGGTATTGAAGTCCAAATAGAAAACCGCGAAGAGTCTAAATTAACAAAAGAGATACTTATTATAATAAGGCATAAAATTTGATGAATAACATTTAAAACTGAGACATGCTTACTGAATGATAGGGAACTCAAAGGAGAAGGAAAAGTTACGGAATACTGAAGTAGATCACACAAATTAAAGGTAAGTGAATTCCTATCTCTTATACGTGGTTTTCCAAGCCACATGCTTTCTGTTACTGCTAAAAATTTGTACTTATGTATGTATCCACTGTTATTGTCCCACCATTGATATTTTCATATCTTGTGGTTGCCTATTGACTGATATCTCATGATTTGATTCATTGTACTGATGCCTATCATTGTATGCTTATGTCATGTTATTTCATACCTTATGTACGATAGAATCTTGATTTATAATTGAATACTGGATTTGTGCTCAGTCACAATATCCATCTGATTGCTTTCTGAGTTGGCAGGACCTATGGGTCGAGATTATGAATGGACATATGGTGATGGGGGTGTTTTTACGCATGGATTTATGAGGGCATTTTATATGCATTGGGGTTAAAGGGGGGGTATGCTGGGCCCCATAAGACCTAGGTTCTGCCAACCAGAGTAAATGCATCGCTTAAGTTTGACTGAAATGTTGACCGTTCACTCATTAATTGTACTTGACTATGACCGTTTTATTGTGGCAGTATATACATGGCGATTGTGATTATTGGGCTTTACTTATATCTATGCTACACCGTTACTCATAATTGTTATTGTGCCTTATTATCCATTGGCCATTGTGGCATTTTACTGTTAACTGCAATCGTTGTCATGACTGGCTATCATGTTACCTTTGAATTCATATTTCCCATATAATTCCTAACCCGTATTTGAGATAGGTTTTTACTTACTGAGCTTTGTTAGCTCACCCCATTCATTATATTTTTCTGGTGAGAATGCTACAGAACCACAGTAGGAGGTCAAGAGCGTAGGGAGACAGTTGAGGAGCACAATAGAACGATATAGTCTCTCCCATGTACTTACCACCTAAGAGTGGGTTATGTTTAGTTTATTGTCAGATTTATTTCCAGTCTTTGAAGAATGTTTGTAATAAGGCTTCCACACTTTAATGTTATGGTTACATTATTTACTGTTATCATTGGTAAAAGAATGAAAAAGGTAGGGATTGCCATTGGGCTGGCCTCGCGACACGAGATCCGCATAGGGTGGGTTTCGGGTCGTAACAGCTTGGTATCAGAGCAAAGTCTTAGGTTCTAGTGAGTCATGGGAGACAAGATTGAGTCATGGGATGCAGGATTAGAGTACTAAGACTGTTGAGTCTAAGAAGTCAATGTAGAGATAACACTATGATAGATTTCCAAGCTATGTTAGATTATTACGTAAGTACTAACCATAATGATTTAAATTGATTTGATTTTTAAAACATATTAGACCTATGGACTGAGTTTTACACTATGCTAGACTGTATATGAATGTTAAGTACTACGGTTAAACTCGATTTGATTCACTTAGGCTGGATAGACTATGAATGATTAGACCCTTATGGGAATGGTAACCTTTCATCTTTTACAGCAAGATGGTTACCACAACTATGACAAACCAACTAGACTGACTTGAGCACCTTGTGAATAGAGTGTTAAAGGCTCTACCCAAAGCCAAACCCCAGCGGTCAACTACTTACTCTGAAGAAGTGACACGGGTTATAAGGGTCACTGAATAGAGGGGACAAGGATTTGCCAAAGGAACGAAAACTTATAAGCTAGAAGACAAGCCAGGCAAGGGGTAGGGACTCTCATCTTCAAAGCCCAAAGTCAGATCTCAAAACACAAGGCTTATACAAAAAAAAATCCAATTGCAAAAGGACACACCTAAATGCCTCACTTGCCAAAAAGCCCATCGAGGGCAATGCCTTAAAAATACCAATGTCTGCTACTATTGCGGCCGTACTAGACACTTTGCAAGGAACTATCCTCGGAATAAATTTATAACCTCTACCACACCTACCCTATCAACCCCGGTGATACCAGGAATGATCAGAGTGCTGCAACAGTAAACGCAGGTACTCTTCTAGTTTATTTACGGCCTATGCATATATTGTTGATATTAGGCTTTACGCATTGACTAGTATCTTCCTCATTACTGTTAGAGTTGAACTTAGAAACAGAACCCCTAGATTTCATGTTAATTATTTCAATATCCTTGAGGGATTTATTGTTAATACATGCTGATGAATGCTGTGAAATATTATAGATAAATAAACGAGGCCTGAATGAGAGATAGTCTAGAGGAAACTTAATGGATAATTATAGGAGGAATTGATACTCTAAATAACTTAATGGTGCACCAAAAATATGAAAATTCTTGAGTAAGTCATAAGTAGACCCTGCTAGGATAAAAATGAATAGAATCTTGAAGACAATTACTACTTGAACCAGATTGTCAGAATTGACCTTATGGAATATGATGATTTTGGAAAAGAGGCTGACACATGATGAATAAATACTAGGAAGAAATCCATGAATCTTGTGATCTAAGATAAGGTGTGATACGGTTGTAGTCAATACTCTATCGAGTTAGATGAAGGTAAATAATAAATGATTTTGAATAACTGTTAGCGATCAATGTGATCTGAATGATTGTAAAGACTGAACTGGTAGTAAATCATTAGAGAAACCATGAAATTGAGATGATATATGATTTTAAGGTACTATGAGGAAAATATTATTCATGAAAGATATACATAGAGCATATGAGGTATAGATCATAAGTATACTGTTACTAACCGATTAGATATCCTTAAAGAAACTAAGGATCCAATGACTTAAATAGTCAAATGATCGATGACTTTGGAAGAAGATAGCTTGTTTAAATACTAAGGTTAATGGTCTTTGGGACAGACTGTGCTATGACTGACTTTGATGTTTCTTAGATGATTGAGATGATCAAAAGTGACTTTTGGGAGAAATTCGTATGCTTAAGGGCAAAGGTTAAGAATTCTTGGAAAGAATTGTACCAGTGTCGAGGTTGACGACTCTTAAGTTATTAAAATTTGAATTGATCAATGAATTAGGGGAACTGTCATTTGAACAAGGGCAAGGGTTAATGCTCTAAGGTACATAGAGTTAGGATTGTGAAATCTTGGAAGGTCGGTGGATTTAACAACAAATCTATATGAGAGATGGTCTGAGGAAGACTTAATGAATAGTAACGTAAGGAGTTTGAGACTCTATATGGATTGATGACATATCAGAGTTATGAGAATTCTTGAGTGAGTCATATAGAGTAAAGACAAATGGATCATTGAGAGGCAAATACTGATTGAATGAGACTATCAAGTGAACGTTATGGAATGTGATGGTTCTAAGGGGAGATTGAGACGTGACGATTGATTATTGGAAAAAAAAAATTCAATGGATCTTGTTGGTCTAGGTGATAATATGACCAAATGATGGGCTACACTTTATTGAGTTAGTTGAATCTATTTCAAAAGATAAATGATTGATGACTCTGAATGACTTTTGAGGATTAACGCAATCTGACAATTAAAGAGACAAAAATTGTAGCATAACGCCTAGAAAAACTGGTGAGGACAACGATTGTGCTAAAGTGATACCTAATTTTTTGGGTTACGAGAATAATTGAGATTGAGGTAGAAAGTAAGCATAACTCAATCTATGAAACTAAGGGAAGTAGAGAAATCCCATAGTGGGAAAGACTTAATATAATCTTGATAAACTTTAGAAGTCAAATGTAACGATAAAATGATAGGATGGCTAATTGATGTGAACAATCTTAAAAGATGATATGAAGTCATAGAATATACAAAGAATTCCCTATACAGTTGAATAAGTTCTTGAAAGAACAAATTTGAAAAAGATGAATAACGACTGGGGAGAAAAATGTAACATGTGATGAAAAAAAAAAACCAAACATAATGACGAGTATAAGAAATGAGACACTTGAACAACCTTTCTGAGCAAGGGTAAGTAAAACCAAAATAATGGTTATAAAATTAAAAAGTCATAAAACCTTGAGATTTAAACTGATTAAAATGATGTGGATAATTTCAGGTAAACCAAAAATGATAACATTATTAAGAACACTTTCAAAGTAGACTATTGTATGAATAATCAGTGACTGGGGTAAGAGACTACCCAAAATTGTTTTGAAGTATATGTACTATACTTTAATCCATGAGGGAATAAGAAATTAAAATCTGCCAAAAACTCGATTGTGAGCAAGAAATAAAAAGGCCTTCGTGCCAGCCTATAATGAAAAAAATGGAGGAACTGATTTCCTCAACCTATCTAAATTATAAAAGGATGAACATGAATTTGAAAACAAAGGCAGGGGTGCCAATGAATAATACAAAATGAAATGAAGATAGGATTGATAAATCTTCAATAAATGGACATTTGATTGAGAAATCACAAATGGAAAGTTTGAATAAATTTGAAGACACCCGAGCAGGGAATAAATGTTGCAATGCAAAGAGAATATGAGTAAACCGTCCCAACATGAACCAAAAGATGCTCATGGAAACAAAAGGGAACATGATTCTCTGTCCTTAGTAAAACTTAAAGTACTTGAATAAGAAGTCCAAAACACTTTAAACAATAGAAGTGGTGTAGTCTAGTTACACTGTTGACTTCCTATGACCTCTACTAAAGAAATGGATTGAAAAGAAAAGATCAAGGTACTAAATACCTTTACCTGGCACATGATGCACCAGATGATGCCAACGGAAGTTGACAGACCATGATCAGTAAGATAATCACGACTTAAGTACTAAATGAGATGGATATAACGACTAGACATGGAACTAGTCAAGATACTAGTAGCAAGGGGAGATAGCTAAGTAACTAAAAAAATGATTCAGGGTGAGTAATGAAAGTAATAGACCCTAGCCATAAACCTAAGAATTGAAAAAAATATGCATAGGAATGTTAATACAAAAAAAAATATATGAGTAAAAGTCTCGAGGAAGTTAAAAGGGCAAACCCTTAACCTTCAAATTCACTATTGAATCTAAACAAAGAGGGATATGGAAATAAAGAAATTTTCTTGCTTAAGGACATAATTTCTGAATACCAGGGATAAGTCTAAGCGATAGAAAAAAAAGGGGAACTATAATAATGAAATTGTCATGAAGAGATAACAGAGTTTCATGGATTACGAACATTCAAGTTTTGGGGACAAAACTTAAATTAAGGGGGGTAGAATGTAATACCTCGATCCAAATTGAAACCGAGCAAGCCATGTAAACCAGAGCCGTTAGGGCTTTCTGTTTTAATAAAAAATAAAATGGACGGTTTGGAAGCTCAGTGGTGTCGAAGTATAGATAATGCCTGGGAAATGCTGAGCAAGCCATGAACGGATACTGAAATAAAAAAATAAGAATTTTAAAATAAATAAAATAAAATGGGAAAAAATAAAAAATAAAAGGAAGATAAAATTAAACAATAAAATAAAGATAAGAAGAATAAAATAAAATAAAATCAAAATTCTTTATAGGTAGATAAAGCTATATCTATACACATGTAATATATATGTGTGTGTGTGTGTGTGTGTGTGTATAGTGGGCTGTGTGTGCATGTATAGATATATAGAAATTTATGCCGCAATTGTGATAAGGGAGGGGGCTGTTTGTAATGAATCTAGGAGAGATTTAATTTAAATTATAAAAAGATGAGGTTGATCAGGTTGGGCGAAACAAAAGGGAAATGAGAGAGAGAGAGAGAACAGTGGGCGCAGTAGAAGCGTGGGGGGCAAACTGATATATCTATATGTAAGTTAGTGATAGAAAATTAGATAAAGAGGATTGAAACGGAGAAAAGAGATTGGGATTGAAGCTGGTAGATTCAGAAGAGGAAACCGCAGGAGAAGAACGGGAAAAGGAGGCGGATATGCAGCTAAAAAAAAAAAAACCCAGGAAAGGTATGGATATGATTTTCATGTTTTAAATTTTCATGCATGGAAACTTATTTTTTGATATAGGGCCTTGTAGAACATGAAATGAGGATTATTTAAAAAAAATGAAGGAAAAAGAGTTAGAAACGATAGAGAAATCCGCACTTACAGGTTTTTGGTGTTTGAATTGGTTTGGGTGAGTTTGTACATTAAAATTTGATTTAATCATGAGGAACTATTCCTAGGAAGTGTAGGAATTGAATAGGGAGTAAAACGGGTTAAAATCGAGGAGAAAATGGTGGGAAATTAGGAAGAAACCAGCAGGCCGAAAAACTGCACAACTCCACCGGAGCTGCGGTTTCTTTCTGTTTCAGGGAGATCCGATGCTCCGATCTAAAAATCGAGAGTCGAATTGAGTTGCCCATGAGAAATAGGTTCGGGCCGATTGGAAAATGCAAGGAAATCCGTTGCCGGCGAGTCGCCGTCGACGGAAGAGATCACCGGAGTCGCTAGGAAGAAGAAGACGCTACTGTTGTGTTGGGTTGGGCCAAATTAGGTCGGGTTAGGCCTGACCCACCATTTCAGAAGGCTGCTCAACACTTTGAAATTATGGTTTGTGTTTTTAAATTGGAGTTTGGGGGTGTTTGGTTGTGAAGGTGAAGCTATCCATCGTTTGGCTTACAATTATAAAGGTAATGAAAAAACAAAAAATTGCACAGGGGCTGCTGCCCCTGCAACTTGAACCCACAACCTAGGGGAAGGGTCTTAAGGAATGGACCACTGTGCCACTAAGGCACATGTGATCTAGTTGGGCTCAAATAATATATGTATTAGTTACATTTAATTAACTTAATAAATTAGTTTAAATTAATTAATTTCAAATTAAATTTTGAGGCACAAATTAGTCAAATGAATAGTGTAAACTTATTGTTTTGGACCTTCTGGATCTAATGATGAGGTCCGTTTCATGGCATGGAGTCCCAAAAAATAAAATACCCATAGAAATGCCAAAATGACCAAAATGCCCTTAAAAAAAATGTAAGTCAAATGAACTTCGATTGAGTTAAGTAAATAGTAAATTTTTATTATTTCAAACCTTCTAGACTGAACGGTGAAGTTCAATTTGTGAACACAGAACCCAAAAAATAGAGACACGTAAAACACCATTTTATCCTTTTGGGTATAGAAGTCCAAATGGAAAACGACGAAGAGTCTAAATTAGCAAAAGAGATACTTATGACAATGAGGCATAAAATTTGATGAATAACATTTAAAACTGAGACATGTTTACTGAATGATAGGGAACTCAAAGGAAAATGAAAAGTTACGGAATATAGAGGTTGATCACACGGATTAAAGGTAAGTGAATTCTTATCTCTTATACGTGGTTTTCCAAGCCACATTCTTTCTATTACTGCCAAAACTTTGTACTCATGTATGTATCCACTATTATTGTCCCACCATTGATATTGTCCTATCTTGTGGTTGCCTATTGACTGATATCTCAAGATTTGATTCATTGTACTGATGCCTATCATTGTATGCTTATGTTATGTTATTTCATACCTTATATACAATAGAATCTCAATTTATAATTGAATGTCAGATTTGTGCTCAATTACAATATCTCTCTAATTACTTTCTGAGTTGGCAGGACTTGCGGGTCGAGACTGTGAATGGACATATGGTGATGGGGTGTTTTTATCGATTGATGGGACCTACGAGTCGAGACTGTGAATGGACATATTGTGATAGGGGTGTTTTTAAAGATGGAGTTATGAAGGCATTTTATATGCATTGGGGTTAAAGGGGGGTATGCCGGGCTGCATAAGACCTAGGGTCTGGCAACCAGAGTAAATGCATCACTTAAGTTTGACTAAATGTTGACCGTTCACTCATTAATTGTACTTGACTGTGACCTTTTTATTGTGGCAGTATATACATGGTGATTGTAATTATTAGGCTTTACCCATATCTATGCTACACCGTTGATCATAATTGTTATTATGCCTTATTATCCATTAGCCATTGTGGCATTTTACTGTTAACTGCAACCGTTGTTATGACTGGCTATCATGTTACCTTTGAATTCATATTTCCTATGTAATCCTTAACCCGTATTTGAGATTGGCTTTTACTTACTGAGCTTTTTAGCTCACCCTATTCATTATATTTTTCAAGTGAGAATGCTATAGAAACACAGTAGGAGGTTAGGAGCGTAGGGAGACAATTGAGGAGCACAATAGAATGATATAGTCTCTCCCATGTACTCACCACCTAAGAGTGGGTTATGTTTAGTTTATTGTCAGATTTATTTCCAGTCTTTGAACAATGTTTGTAATAAGGCTTCTGCACTTTAATGTTATGGTTACATTATTTATTGTTATCATTGGTAAAAGAATGAAAAGAGTAGGGACGGCCATTGGGCTAGCCTCGCGACACGAGATCCGCATAGGAAGGGTTTCAGGGTCGTGATAATTATGTGGTGATCACACCTTGCTGATTATCTTGTTGATGACTGTGTTGGTTGTATTGTTAATCTATTTCCTATATACTGTTATTAGATATATATATATATATATATATATATCACTTTTGTGGCTTTAAATAGGAAATAAATATGCGTCATGGGGTTAGCATGCATGACTATACTCACAGTTTATGTTCATTTTAATGTATATATAACGATTGTTTAGTAATGACTGTGATACCACATGGAGTGATGCCATATCTTTTGATTGTGATATCTAGGCTTATGATTGAGTAGATGTTGTTGGGTGCTTGTAATGCATACTGGACATTAGTTTTTGTCCTCTTCAGACTTGTATTAGTTTTTACACGCTATTTGTTTGTATGTTTTGGAAAATCCTATTGAGCATGTAACGTCTCGTAAATTTTGTAATATTAAATAATTATTTGAAAATATAAATAATGGATATTCATGATATGTAGTTGATTTATTATGATAAATATTGGATTAGAATTTTCTTGAAGTATTTGGAGTTCATTTAGACACATTAAATAACTATAGGGAAAAATGGTCATTTTACTGTTATCGGGGGTTTGCGCTAGTGTAGTACTCGAAAGATATTATATTATGACTTTAATGAACCTTAGAATGTTCGATTTGTGATGAATCACATTGCGTGCACATGAAAATGACAAAAAAGGTAATTAAAGGAAAGAAGAAAATTTTCTTAAATGAGGGGCAAAGTGGTAATTGAGCATATTAGGATGTTAGGTGTATAAATACCCCCTAACCATGACCAAGCACCCCACCTATCTCATTTTTCTGATTTCTCTCTCTGTTCTCTATCTCTACACTCATGACTTGCAAGGAAGGAGCTAGGGCTCCATCTATTCCTTGATTTTTTTCATCTTTTTATTAAATCAAGGCCTATCAAGGATTTCTACGGCTAGATCTTCCATCATTGGGACTCCTACACTGATTGGAAGGCTAGGGTTTGGAGGAAAATTGAGTAAAAGAAAAAGAACAACCTAGGGTTTGTGCAAACCTTAAAGAAACAAGGTAGGGACTTCTTAAGTTAGATGAAAAGTATGGGTATAGGTAGATTTGACGGTTCATCATCTCATTTCATGATATACATGTGCTAGTTCTTAAATTTTTGACCATGTGTTGCATGTGACTTAAAAACTTGATTATTTGATGGTTTCCCTTCTTAGAATGACTCATTTTTAGCTTGTTTTGACATTGATTACACTCCTGGTTAAATGCGAAATGATTAGAGGGTGTATTCATAATATGGGCTTTGAATGAAATATGCATGAAATTCTCTCTTGTATACCAAGTGTTTATAGAAATGTTTGTATGACTATTTATTTTATAAAATGGTGCTCTAAACATTGTTGCATGAATGATTGATTATATTGGTAAATTTAACATAAATTGTGGATATGAATGTTAGTAAAATGGCCTTGGAATAATGGGAATGGGAACTTGGAAAAGAATGGACATTTGGGCTAACGATGAGTTACGTCAATTGTGTTTTCTTGAGCATGGTGAGATTGTGTTGTCCTGGTGTTTGACATTGGGTTTGGGATGGTGTCTCCCTTTAGCTTGCGAGCTGTAAACTCGCGTAAGTGGTCGTTTGTTTTTATCGGGGTAGTAGCCCGTAAAGCATATAGGTTTACTAGGAGCCGACTAGGAGAATAGTTTTTTTAGGATTGAGACTTAAGAGCATTAAGATAGAAAATTTGAGAATTAGAATAATATGGATGAAGTATGAAACCTCCACTAAATTTTTCATATCTTGTTAAACTTGGATGATAATTCTCTTTTAGATGATTATTTGCATTGACATATGAACGTTTGATAATTCTTGAATTTATGTCCTTGTTGGTGATCCATGTTTGGTGAGCACTTATATGGCACTACACTAGCACCGACATACATGTATCACCACTTACTTTTCCCTATGTTTAGAGGTTTCTTACTAGGGTTGTTGTATTGACCCCTACTAGATTGTAGGTAAGGGCAAGGAGACCATGTGATGGAGAAATCATGGTTGAAGCCTTTGTGGATGCCCTGGTAAATTAAATTTGGAGGACTATTTACATATGCTTTTTTTATGTTAATTCTCCATTTTCATTTGTGTAAAGTCATGTAAATATGGTCATATGTTGGCCTTAATGTTGAGCTTATAGGAGTCAAGCTCTTTAATATGTAACCAAACTTAATATATTTAAGATGTTTCATATATGATGATGTTATATGATTTAGGGACTAATTGATGATATGTATAATATTCTTGGATCTTATAAAATGATATGATTTGATGTTAGAAATACCTTATTCACGTTGTGTCAAAGTGTGATGATGAAGGAATACAAAGGATGAATGAAAAAGTCACAAAAATAACATATTCAGATGTTGGACGACTGATCCAAATTGAATGGAAGAACCAGTCGACTGGAAGTTAGAACTAGTCGACTAGAATTAACAGAAGCTAAATAATCTAATAATCCCAAACTTTCAGTTGACTGCATGGAAGGATCAATCGAATGAAAGCTAGACTTAGTCGACTGAATAGTCGATTGAAATAGACAAAATGCCAATTTTGCTTTGCATTCTGTTGCATAGACAACACTATTAGTGGACACCTTATTTACATTAAATGTCATTTACTTAAGACATTATAATGTAAATAAGTAAGTATCCCTCATTTGGAACCAATAAAAATAGTCCCAAGACCTAATTCCTTAAGAATAAAAAGTCAACTCTCCCTTCCAAAAACAAAATTTCTGTTTTTCTAAAAATAGCACATTGGGCCATAGTTAGTTAGGTGGGTTACCCTATAACTAAAATTTATTAAAAAATGTTTTTAAACTAATAGATACCTAAAGAATGATTACCAGAACTTTTGCAAGACCAATTCCAAGGATTTCAAATATCGAATTTTCTATGTCGTAACATGACAGCGCCTTGGTCAAACCTAGTGTTCGGATGTTCGGTTGGCTTCTATTGACTTGATTAACTATGTGAACTTAATTATAAATGTTTTATGAAAAATTTACATCACTACTTGGGTCTTTGGGCCCGAGTCGTGACATAGCGTTTTGGTTAACCCATGTTGTTCATGGGAATGATGGGTATTGATTTGATGGACAACGGTTGTGCGAGACTTGCAGAATGGACAAAGACCCATTGAAGCACTTAGTTACATTAATGTATAGTGTAGTCATTTATTTTATTTATTAAGGGTGCTTATACCTTTCTCAGACTCTGATGTATATGATATGTATATAAGAACTGTTAGAGTCAGCTCTTGACATTACCATATTGAACATTGTTGATGGATGTTTGATGTAGTTACATTTTGATGCAGTTTATTTCATTTTATCCCGTTACGAGACTTGAAAAAGTTTAATCATGGAACCGAACTAAAATTAATAAAAGGAAATTACTTTAAAAAAATGGCCTGTATTTTAGACACTTGACTAGGATAATTAGTACTATTACCCTTCTTTCAGGGTCCCAATGACCCCTTAGTCCAACCTTGTGAGTTAGGGGCCTGACAAGTTGATCCGGCTGACCCGAAATTGACACGTTTTAATAAACGTGTCTGACCTGTGACCTAAAAATGACAAGTTTAACCATCAACCTGAAATTAACATGTTAATATGAAATTGACACGATTAACCCGATTATATATGTGTTTTACTCTATTCAATAGTAATGCTATAAAAATTTTAAAAATATATTAATTATTAAGTAATATAATGTGTAGACCCAAAAATCACCAAAGGACAATTTAGAAAATTGTTAGCATAGACTGAAGGCAAATAAGTAAATAACTGAAGAAGTGTCACAAAGGCTGTGAAATCAGTTAACGAGTCATTGGTATAATACAATGAAACTCAATTGGGATTTTAGTAAATTATTCAGGACTGGTGTGGATGATGGAGTCACACAGTCATATACATGACAGATATAAATATGAAAATTCAAATGATTGAATTTGAAAAAATATATAACATAGGATTAACGTTTTGAAATTAGTTAGGGTGTCAATTTTAATTTGAGTCTGATATAATTTATTCTGGACATTTGTGAGTATGCATGTGCAAATGTGTAAACCTTTTCAAGGAAGTTTAGTTAGATATTTAGTAAGGACACTAGCATGTTTGAAGTGGTTAAAAAGGTATAAAAAAAAGAGAGAGTTGTGATACAATGAGTAAGAGTGCATGATAAAGTAGTGTGTATGTATTGAAGAATGTGAGACAAGACTTGAAAGTGACTTAGACCCCGTTTGATCCAGCATCAGGAATGCAACGTTTGGCGTTTACATAGTCCAAACACAAAAGCCAGTAAAAACTTGGTGTTTGGCTGCGCGTCAGGCAGCACAAAATACGGTGTCGGAGCTAAAAAAATGCTAGAAGCTGAAATCTCCAGAGAGTCGCTTCCAAAAGAGAGTTTGACGGATGAAAGTTTGTAACACCTAATTTATCCTTTAGCATGCCTTGATATATGTCTGTTCTTGGCTTTTTAATTTTTTTTTAGAAAGGTAAACTTTGTAAAGAAAGATGAAAAGAATAAAAAACAAATTATTTTATAGTTTGTTTCATATATATATATATATATATATTTATTATATAAATATTTTAAATTTTTGGGTTAATTACACCTACCTCCCCTGAGGTTTTTAGCAATTGCAGAAACTTTCCCTATAATTTCTAAAATAACATTGTCCCCCTTGTCAGACCTGTCGGGTAAACGGCGTTAACGACAAATTTAAAATTATGAAATTATTCATTGTATAACATATATATATTTTTTTAAAATCAACCAGGCTATCGGTTTCATTCTGTTCTCTCTCTCTACCTCTTCTTTTTGACTTGACTTCAAAATCTTTTATGCCCGGCCATACCAATATGGGAAACCTAGCTTCCCTCCCTTTGAAGTGCATTTATCAGATCAGCTCCCTAAATCACTATTAATGAACCTTAGAGAGATACTAAGCATGAACAGATGGCATGATCGAATCCAAGAACCGTTCGAGATTACATAAGGGCGACATTACTGGCTCCGATGGTGACATGAAAAACTGGCTTTAGAGGCTCTTTGGACCCCACTCGGTTTTCTGGCTCCCTTTTCACCGGTGAAACTATAGGCTTGTCCTTTATTGAAGGATATTGACTCGCACTCACATCACTCTAAGCTCTCCGAAGATGATCTTAATTTTTCTGTTTCTGATGATTCCTCCTAGCTTTTGCCGGATTGTAAAATCGATCCTCTCCATGACTCCGCCCAAATTGCAATCCAGCCCCCAACATTTCCCATCCACAATTGACGATGGGTGGATCGATTTTCACTGTGATCATGGCTCTTCTGGCTCCAACAATTGCGGTGCCCGGTGACCAGCCCCTCTCTTACCAATCGTGATCAAATTAAGGTAGATGGGTGGATCAATTTTCACAGCAACCATGGCTCTTCTGTACTGGTTTATTGCTTTTCTAGGAAGGAGGAACTGTCGTGGTGGATTGAGGGATCGTGATGTCGCGTATCATTGGGATGACCCGATTCGAACTCAGTGGTTGAATTTTAGAGTCTGTGTAAGTTCCTTCTACAACCCTAATAACCCATTCTTGAAATTTTCATTCATCTTCCTTTGTTCTATCAACTTTCATGGTTGCCCAAAACACATTTGAGGGGCTGAGGGCATATGGTGAATTATTGATATTTTTGTATTAAAATTATGGTGAAGAATGGATGTTGAATTGGGTTTGTCGGTCATGGTGGATTTGCTGAGAGATAAGGAAGAAGAAAAAGGAAAGAAATGAAGAAAAAAATGGGAGAAAAAGGAAAAAAAAAAGGAAGGAAAATAGATTAAAGGTATTGATCAATTACAGTGTTTTATCAAATGAGCCTAGATTGCGTGATTATATATATATATATATATATATATTATAGTGTTTTATCAAATGAGCCCAGATGTGTGTGTGTGTATATATATATATATATATATATATTATATTTGCAATTGTATATATATTAAATTTGTATATATATGCTTAAATTGTTGGAATGTTTGTTTTGTCATTTAACATTATCATGTGAGGGTTAAAATAGTCATTCTACTACTTCTTCTAAGGGCAAATTGGGCATTTAAGAATTTTTTTGGGCTTGCATCAACAACTTTTGTCTATGTCAGTAACAGTAACTGACGGAATAGGGAATCTACAACCAAATCTCAAAGCAGAAAGGGGACAGTGTTATTTCAAAAATTATAGGAGAGGTTTCTGCAATTGTCAGAAACCTCAGGGGAGGTAAGTGTAATTAACCCTAAATTTTTTATATAATATATGCACAAGAACGATCAAAATCATCTCATACTGATAAAAAGATAAAAGAGATATTTTATAATTTTAAATCACTTTAGAATAATTTTTATCAACACTTACAATTATTTCTAACATTAGAATTACTATTGAATTATATTAATCCAAACACTAAACTAATTTGACTAAAATCACCTTATTAGAATCACTTATCCAAGTATCACTTCACTATCAGCTCCCCCAAACGGACACTTATCCCTCTCCCCATTTCACCTTTCGGCAGAACCTAGGGCAGCATTATGAGCTTAAGTATGAATCTCCATGGATGGAGCTCAGGAGAACTTGGTGATTTACTTAGCAGCCATTGTTAAAGGTCGAGACAACTGGGATGGAGTGCTTAGCGGCCATAGACGACTTGCTTGAGCTTTCTCGCTCTAGACCCACTTTTCTCACTCTACAAACGAAGGCTCATGAAGACACGGTAGGGGTTCTTTGACTTTTCATATAGTCTTAGAGACAATTTATGTGTGAATATTTATCGTTGAATGTAGTGTGCATCGAGTAATTATTTGGTGATTTCTTAGTATCATGGTCTCAAAAATCAAATTGAGAGGCATGTCTATAAGAGTATACTATATATGTACATGTACCCTATTATTTAACTATTGAGACCATTGAAACCAGTCTATTGAATAATTTCTTGTGTACATTGTATATGAATATATATGATATACATAGGCATACGTATGTGTATACGTATACGTGTACATATACAAGGTGCAAAAGGAGACTCATTTAAGTATTTCCATGCCTTTTGAGTTTAATGGGATTCTTGTGCAATATACTTGTGTATTGTTATGTAATAATGTTAGGCTTACTTAAAAACTTTATCAAAAGTGTTTACCTTCATAAGTTGGCATACAACAAGTGTTTACCTTCATGAGTTAGCAATGTTATATGCCAACTCATGAAGGTAAACACTTTTGGTAAAATATGAAGGTAAGACTAGCCTTACTGATTGATATGTGCTTGGAGTCCTAATAGAATGTGTATTTGCGTGTGAGTGTGTAGATGTATATATATATATATATATATGCACTATCGAGTGGTCACGTACCACGGATATTTATTAGGGTGCCATCCATGATATTGTTTGAATTCTAGGTGTCTCCTTGGTAATGAACCTTGAATTTTTTAACCTTAGTGAAATTAGTACATCAATCTGGAGGGTTGCTTTTGAATGAAAACAATGGAAAATGAGTGATGGACAACCATTCATAGCAGGTTTCGGTGGTGGTGAGGCAATTAATCCACTAATTGGGTGATCTATTCATCTCTTGGTAATTTAAAAAGTTAACATTTGTCAATGTCTAGGAAGCTAGGGAAATAGAAGCAATAAGACAAACGAAAAAACAAGGATTATGGGTGAGAAAGTGACCATGGGAGACCGTGAACCGAGCTCTTGGTAGGTAGTGGTAGGTGTGTCAGGAGGGGCGTAGATGTGTAAGGAGTCCATTTCGGTAAAGAAAACAAAATCTGAGAAATTTTGAATTATAGATTTATAAAATATTATGTGAGTCTCTATAGTTATTAGAAGAAGGTTAACGTTAGTAGTGAGTAATTATATGTATTTATTTTATATATATATATATATATATGATATGTATATTACACATTAATCAAATAATAAATATTAAATATTCATGACTAATATTAGCATCTCTCATAATTGCTATGGAGCTTGGTTTGTGAGGTAAACAAAAGCATCGTGCGCCTGTCCAGTGATAACATCTTGAGCAGTATTCCACAGGTCACAGAGGTTACTGTTTTACCAAACTTTGAAACGAGGAAAAGGAAATATAAGAAATCTAAAAAGCCTTCTGGATGGTAAGCCGTAAGTAAATAGGTTTGCAGTACAAAAAGCTTTGAAATAAAATAATTAGAAAATGATTAAGGTATTGAATTAAATTATAAAGTAGTTTAATTTTTTGAACAAATTAAAATAGAATTGAAGGTTCTGAATTAATTAAATAGGAGTGTAAGAGTTTGAATTAATAAAAAGAAAGTCAATATTTTAGCTCTAATTAAAAGAATGTGATTCATTATCAATTATTTAAGAAAAGATCAATCATTTGTAATTAATTAAAATAAGTCCAACTTATTCCCAACTTATTGAAGCATGATCAATTAAATTTTAGAGAAAAGTGTGTCCAAAGTCTTGGACACTCTAAGATCGGTCTCACATGAATATATAAAATTATCATTATGTTACTAGGCATGAAATAAATACTTTTAGGTCTTGTTAGGATGACCGAATAAAAAGGTGGGATTGGATAGAATATAGTTGGATCAAATTTAATATAAAATCATATGGTATTTTGAATATTTAAATTTAGTGCTTAGAACTGGCCCAGATAAAAGACCTGAATATTTTGTTATATTTCATTCCTATATTTGGGTGCCTACCGAATATAAAGTTCAGATATAAAATTCGGTCTTCAAAAAGTATTTTTATGAAAGTTATTAATTTTTTTTTTACAAATATACAAATACGATGTGTCTAAAATTAAAATTTTATTCACAAATCAATTATAAAATCTAATAATCATAATTACAATATTTTAGAATGTGATTGTCCAAGCATTATTTAAAATATAATAGTCTCTCACTTTCGAAGTAGTTCGAAAAAAATCATGGTCTGTATTGTTAAAAATCATCCAACTCAAAAATTACATTTACATGCAATGCATATATATATATATATATAATAGTCAATTTATTGATATGAAAAATATATTAAAAAATTTGGAATATATCAAAAAAAAAAATTGAACAATAAAAAAAATAAAATTCTATTTTTTAACTTGACTCGTTGACTTCTTTGTCTCTCTATATTACAGCGTTGTAAATATTTTTAATGATGTGATATTGTATTTTTATTCTAATGGGATGGGATAACTCTAATACCGTTATTTTCTTGAGTTAAGTTATATCCCACCCGAATGTTATAAATGCTTCACAGGATATAAATATCAAATTTAATAGAAAACACCAAATATGGGATAAGATAACATTTATCTTATCAAATCCTCTTATCACGCCGTCCAAACATGGCATTAGGGTTTTGGGACCTTTTAGATCTAATTCTAAGGTCGGTTTCGTGAGACAACATCAAGATAGACATGAAATTTGCCTGATAAAATTACGAAAATGTCCATATAGATTTTAAAGACATCCAAATGACTTAAAAATATTACAATAGAGACTCCTAACTCCGTTTAGTTGGGTGGAGAATAATAGAAAATGAAGGAAAGAGAAAAAAAGAATTTTTGTTTTTGAAGTTTGGTAACCAAGAAAGAAAAAAGTGTCCGTAAAACTTAGATACACGTAACTGGATAAATTTTTCAAAAAAGTGGCTTATATCACCAGAAAAAAATGTTTTCCGGGGAAAGTAGTTGTCTTTATGCTAGGTTCTCACCTTGGCCATTCTTTTTTTCCACTATGCTTCTATGTTTATTACCTAACTTCTTCTTTTATTCATTAACTAGCGGCTTTCAAATTGCACGTCTTTTTTTTTTTTTTTTTACTTTTCATTATTTTAAATACCTGAACTTATCTTATATAATAAATTGTTAATACATATGTGTGTGTGTGTGTGTATATATATATATATATATATAGTAAATGACATTGGGTGAAAAATTAGCATAGCTTCGCGAGTTGATCCAGCGCCACATGAGTTCTAGCCTCCAAAGGCACCGGCCCCCCAGTCCTAGGAGGGCAACACCCTTCTGCCAACATCGGACAAACTCATCCCCCGAATCGAGGGTCTGAAGGTGCAAGACAGGCTTAACAGTGGGTCCCAAACCGACAACTGGTCCTGCCCAGAGTTTCTCAAAGGGCAAAAGAGATAACAGATTCCCAAGAATAGACCATCTTTACTAGAGGGGTTCCACGTCCCTCCAAAGCAAGACGAATTAGGAAAGTTTCTCGAGAGGTTCTCCACGCTATTCACCTCTGCCATCATGATAGAGGAGTAGCCAAAGAAATTCCTAGTCCTAAAGTTCACCCTCTACGATTGGTTTGAGGACCCTGGGGACCATTTATCTCACTACTAGTATACGATGGCTCTACATAGGGCTACTGACGCCTTCATGTGCCGAACTTTCATGACGAGCCTTAAAGGTACCGTTCTAAAGTGCTTCCACAACCTCTCCGAAGAATCGACCAACAATTTTTATGAGCTTAGTAGGTAATTTCTTGATCGATTCCTGACCAGTAGGAAGTTAAGAAAAGGGCTAGAATTCTTGTTAACTGTGAAGCAAGAAAATGGAGAATCACTTCGGGAGTACATTGCTAGTTTTAATATCGAGCTCATAGAGATAACTGATTGTAGACCAAGCTTCCTAGTGGCACCTCTTACCTTTGGCCTTGGGCCTAGACCCTTTCAAAATTCTTTGACCAAGAGTCCCCCCGTCGACATAATGACACTCATAGAATGAGCACGAAAGTACATTAATCTTAAAGATACGAAAATATCTTTTCAAAAGGCAAAAGAACAAGCTCAGAAGGATGAGCACGTTCAAAAGAGGAATACCAATACTAACAGGAAGAGGATCAAGAGCCCTGACAAGAGAGTGGCATCCAGAACCTAGAACAATCCTAATTTTGGAAGGTATAAAACTTTCACCCCTCTGAATGTCTCCCTCACTCATATACTCTAACAAATCCAGACCCATGAGAACTTGAAGTGGACAGAACCGCTAAAGAGCAACCTCGACACCAAAAATAAAAAAAATACTGTGATTTCCACAAGGAGCATGGGCACAACACCGATGAATGCAGAGCTCTCAAGCAAGAGACAAAACATCTCATCAGAAGAGGATAATTGAGAGAGTTTATCCAACAGGACGGGAGGTAGAACCCCCGTGACGACAGACCACTACAAAGAAGGCAAGAACAGAGGCCTGAGCAGAGGGAGGTTTGAAACGATCAACTGCACCAACACAATCAAGTCATCTTTGTCCTCCATGCTGACAATATGGCGACGAGAATATCTAACCAAGCAAGGAAAAGGTATGCTGGTGAGGCAAGGGCAGAACTGCATGTTCTCCAAATCTCATCCATTGAGAAGAAGATGAAGTTGGGACCTCAGATCTAGTTCTCTGAATTGGGCCTTGCTGGGATACATTGCCCCCACAGTGATGCTTTCGTCATTTCGCTCAAAATTGCCAACTTCGAGATCAAAAGGGTTCTTGTGGATATAGTAAACTCCACCAATGTACTGTTCTATGAACCTTTTAAACACATGAAGCTCAAGCTCAATGACATCAGAGCTACCACCGCTGTAATGGCGAGATTCGATGGGAATCTTAGCACCCCATTGGGCAAAATAGACATCCCGACCACAACAGGTGAAGGGGATGGACAGAAGACACTGATATCTAAATACATGGTCCTGGGTTCTAAATCCCCCTATAATGTCATCTTTGGGAAGCCCTAGTTCTATCAGATGGGAGCAGTCACTTCAACCTTTCATGAATGCTTGAAGTATGTTTAGACTGACAAGGTCTTCTCCATCAAAGGCTGTTAGTCCACTGGCCGGAATGCCGTGCTCTCGTATTGAAGGAAAAAGCCTCCAAATAGAAATCACAGTACCCTCGTGAAGAGGGGAGTTCTCCATTTTTTGACTTTCATGAAGCAGAGAGTGCCCCTCTAAAATCGATGAGCTATTAAGCCCTAGGGGAAGGGACAGCATGGTCAAGCCAATAGAGGAGCCCATCAAAGTACTCGTCAGCAATGAAGGGGAGGAAAGGTATCTACAGATTGGCTCAACTCTATCTCCCTCCGAGCAAGAGGAAATTGTTGAATTCCTAAAAATTAACTTGTCAAAATTTGTTTGGGAGAGAAAAGATGTGGAGGGAATAGATCCTAACCTCATATCTCATAAGTTAATGACAGACCCAGACCATCCTCCGGTGAGACAAAAAAGGAAAACGTTCAGTCCTAAACACCACAAGATTGTCAATGAAGAGGTCCAGAGGTTGTTAAATGCTGGAATGATAAAAGGCGTGTTCTATTTAGAGTGGCTTGCCAACATAGTTCTTGCCGAAAAGAAGAATGGCAAGTGAAGGGTCTGCGTTAACTACACCGACCTAAACAAAGCTTGTTCCAAGGACAACTTTCCTCTACCCAGGATTGATCAACTTGTTGATGCCACCGTAGGACACGAGCTCATGAGTTTCATGGATGCCTACTCTGGATACAATCAAATTCAAATGTATCCTCCAAACCAGGAGAAGACTACCTTCATATCTGAACGAGGTCTCTATTGTTATAGAGTGATGCCATTCGGTCTAAAAAATGCTGGAGCCACGTATCAACGTCTGGTAAACAAGATGTTTGGCTCCTAAATTGGAGACACAATGGAGGTCTACATTAAAAACATGGTAGTCAAAAGCATTCAAAAGAGTGACCATATCCAGCACTTGAGCCAAACATTTGACATCCTGAGGCAACACAAGATGAAGTTGAACCCTTTAAAGTGTACCTTCGGGATCACCGAAGGAAAATTCTTGGGTTTTTTGGTTTCTCAAAGGGGAATTGAGGCAGATCCCTCGCAGATCAAAACTTTGATCAAACTAGAGTCACCTAAAACAAAAAAAGATATCCAAGGCCTGAACGAAAGGCTAACAGCTCTAAACAGTTTTTTCTCTAAGGTGCATCCTGTTCTTTAGATCCTTGAGGGGAAGTAAAGCCCTAGAGTGGGGCCCTGAATGAGAAAAAGCTTTCTAGGAACTTAAACAAAATTTAGCTTCCTCTGAACTCCTTTTGAAACTAGTACAAGTAGAAACACTACTGCTATACTTAGCTATGTCGAAAAATGTCATCAGCTCTGCATTAGTCAGGGAGGACAAAGGGTTTTAAAGGCCTGTCTTTTACGTTAACAAGGTGTTTCTAGACACCGGGAAAAGATATTCTAAAATTGAAAAACTAGCCTTAGCCTTGGTAATATCCAATCGGAAGCTCAGACCATATTTTCAGGCCCATCCCATCATAATCCCTACGTCCTATCCTTTGAAATCAGTCCTACACAGGTCTAGAGTTTTAGGACGACTTCCTACATAGGCCTAGAGTTTCAGGATGACTGATCGAATAGTCAGTAGAATTAGGAGAATTTGATATATCTTATGTACCACGGACCTCTATCAAAGGGCAGACATTAGTAAACTTTATAGCAGATTCACTCCAGCACTATATACGAAAACTCAAGCCACTACGGACACCTTGGTATGGCTAGATTACATTGATAGTTCATCTATCGATTAAAGGTTCGAGAGTGGGCATAATACTTCAGTCCCCCGATGGAATCGTAACTGAGAAAATAGTTAGCTTGGGGTTTAGAGCCTCCAATAACGAAGCCGAATATGAAGTGCTTATCCTTGGGATGAAACTGGCCTCGAAATATGAAGCTCTGAATCTTAAAGCATTCTTTGACTCTCAACTTGTGGTGAGCCAAGTCTTGGGAGAATTTTCCATTAAGGATGACAAGATGACCAGATATTCAGAGCTAATAGAATCACTAACGCTATCTTTCTACAAATTCACCATTCAGAAGATTGAACGAAGCCAAAACTCCAAGGCTGATGCTTTAGTAAACATGGCCTCCCACCTTAAGCTAGAAAGGGATTCAACGGTGAAAATTTCTTACCAATCAAAGCCGAACATTAAAGAAATACAGTCCTTTCAAATTTCAGAATAATCTCAAGACTAGATAACTCCCTTCATCCAGTATCTAAGGGAAGGGCTACTTCTAGAGGACAAAAATTAGGCTAGAAGGATTCGAATTAGGGCATCTCGGTATCTAATCCAAAAAAGAAAGCTTTATCGAAGGTCCTAGCGTAACCCTTTTTGTGATGCTTATCTCTAGAAGAGTCTTGCTACATCCTAGCCGAGATACATGAAGGGCTCTGTGGCAACCACAATGGCGGAAGGACTATAGCCCATTGAGCACTAACTCAAGGCTACTACTGGCCTGGTATGTTAAGACAAGCTAAGGAATATGTCAAAAGGTGTGACAAATGTTAACAATTTGCTTTATACCAACACCGACCTCATTATGAGCTCATCCCTATTGCCAGTCCTTAGTCGTTCGCTCAATGGGGAATGGACATTGTAGGGCTATTGCCAAAGGCCCCTTAGAACAAGAGATTCTTGCTAGCTGCCATCGACTACTTTTCCAAATAAGTAGAGGCTGAACCGCTGAACCACTGACCCACATCATAGAGGTGGAAGTAAAGAACTTCACATGAAAAAATATAGTTTACAGATTCGGTATACCTCGTGTCATCATTTTAGACAATGGCACACAGTTTGCTGGGAAGGTGTTCGGGAAGTTTTATAAAGACTTGCACATCAGCCACACTTTTCCTCACTAGGGCATCCCTAAGAAAATGGGCAAGTCAAGGTCACCAACCGCACTATTCTCAATGCTATTAAGAAAAGGTTGGAAGAAGCCAAGGGAAGATGGGTCGAAGAACTCCCTGGAGTACTCTAGGCATACCGAACTACTAAAAGAACCCCAACTACAGAGACACCGTTCTCACTCGCCTATGGTACCGAGGTAGTCATTCCTATTGAAATTGGCATGCCGACCCTTAGGATGGACTACTTTGACTAGGCGAGCAACAACCAGCTGCTCGCGAAGAATCTAGATCTACTTGAAGAAAGACATGAGCAAGCTCGGATCAAGACTAAAGCGTACCAGTAGAGAATGGCTAAATATTTCAACCAG
Organism: Nyssa sinensis; assembly: GCA_008638375.1. Classification (NCBI taxonomy): domain Eukaryota; kingdom Viridiplantae; phylum Streptophyta; class Magnoliopsida; order Cornales; family Nyssaceae; genus Nyssa; species Nyssa sinensis. Next base: position 22,625,686 of record CM018051.1, on the reverse strand, counting down.
GAGTTAAAACCTAGCAATTTCTAGATTGGAGACCTCGTCCTGAGAAAGGTGTTCCCAAAAACTAAAGATCCCACTATGGGAAAACTCCCCCATAATTGGAAAGGGCCTTACAAGATAACCAAGATCGTTAGACTTACGACTTATTAGTTAGAAGATGTAATTGAGAAGCCTATACCCAGACCCTGGAATATCGAACATTTATGCAAGTATTATCAATAAAGAGTTATTTTTGATTCACATCGGAGTGTTCATTTAATGTACAAACCCCTAAAAGCCTTGTATTCACTACAAGTGCTATATGTTTGGTCCATTCCATTCAATATACAGACCCCTAGAAGCCTTGTATTCATTACAAGTGTTACAAGTCTGGTCCATTTCATTCAATGTTTAGACCCCTAAAAGCCTTGTATTTACTACAAGTGCTACAGGTCTGGTCCATTCCATTCAATGTACAGACCCCTAAAGGCCTTGTATTCACTACAAGTACTGCACGTTTGGTCCATTTCATTCAATGTATAGACTCCTAGAAGCCTTGTATTCACTACAAGTGCTACAGACCCCTAGAAGCTTTGTATTCACTACAAGTGCTACAGGTTTGGTCCATCTCATTCAATGTAGAGACCCCTAGAAACCTTGTATTCACTACAAGTGCTACAGGTTTGGTCGTCTAGTCTATTTTATTCAATGTACAGACCCCTAAAAGCCTTCTATTCACTACAAGTGTTACAGGTCTGGTCCATTGCACTTAATGTATAGACCCTTAAAAGCCTTGTAATCATTATAAGTGCTATAGGTCTAGTCTATGTTGCTTAATAAGTAGTTTAGTAAAGGTATACAGATCTCCCAATGCCTCTCATTTACTGTGAATACCACGGATCTGATCCTACAAATTCGTGGATGAAGCTTGTTTTAGTTATAAGTATTAAAGATCTGTGGATGAAACTTGATTTAATTACAAGTACTGAAGATCTTGCTATTTCAATCTCGGAATGTTATCTCATAAATGCTTTGGAGATTGCAAAGGGTTTGCGTTTGCTATTGGTCTGGACGTTAACAAAGATTATTTTTTAGACAAATCACAAGAGTAGCAAGAAAAGCACAAGTACATGGGATAAATGAGGAATTTTTTATAAATTAACCCAAAAGTGGGAAGATTACAAACCCAAAACAAAATATACAAAAGCCTAAACCAAGGATCCTCGGTAGGCGGGACTTCTCTTTTAGCATCTATAGACTCCGTTGGGATAGCTTCGGAAGGACTTGGCGTAGGATCATCTAATGAAACCTCGTCCACTCTAGAGATGTCGAGATCAGGATAGAGCTTCTGGATCTTCTTTTGAAACGTTTCATATCCATGATCCGTGAACTCCCCACCCAGCCTCTATACCTCTTCTCTGAGAGCTTTTTCCGTCTCTTCTCTCGCCGCCTAAACATTGGAGGCCAGGTTCAGAGCAGCAACAACCTCACCTTACTCTTTTTCTTTCTTCAAACTCTCAAGCTTTAAGTTAGGGCATTTTTTTGTGACTCCAGAATGGCCACATTAGTGAGAGACTCTTTATATTTCTCCTCAAAAGAGAGAGATGCAGAGCAGGCCATCCCGAGCTGGAGCCGAGTCTCGTCCAGTTCAGCCTGGAGCTTGTCCTTCCGTTCTGATTCCTCAGGGCAATCCATGATAGCAGCCATGACATGAACCGCCTATAAAAGATAAAAATTAAATAAGTCAGTAGGAACAGAAGTTAAGTACATATATAAAAATTAACTAAAGAGAAGAATTTTACCCTCATATGAGAAACCAGAAGATCTTTGGCTATCTTCAGGGGCTTCAGACCCTTGAAGCGACCCACTATTGACCTACATGCCTCTTTGTAGGCCAGTCTAATAACTACTTCCCCGGTGTTGGCCGAGGCCACTCCGGGAGGAACCGCGCCCATTTTGCCCTTATTGCGGGATACTAGGTGCACGATGGGGGCTGGAGGCGGTGGCAGCTCTCGTTGAGTAACTGGCAGGGCCAACTCCTTAGAGACCGTGCACTCGAGAGAGCTTGAAGCCTCCACCTCTGTCCTTCTCGGCCACTTTAGTCCTCCTCTTATTCTGAGGAAGAGCTGGAACTGAAGGGTTAGATGCCCCCTGACCTTCTTAGCTCCGGGTGTCCAGCTCATCAAGGTCGTCTTCTTCAGCACCGTTGACTTGGTTTTAGCTAATTCGATGTCCATGAAGTTCTAGAGCATGAGGATGCGGTCGTGAGGACGGTCCTATAGATGAAGAAGTCTCTTGTATTGTTTTTGAAGCTCGGGAGTGAAAGTCGACCTCCTCCAACCCTTCTTATCTACGATAATAAAAATTCAGAAAAAGTCAGTTAAGATTGGAGTGAGATTATAATACTTATGTTAGAAGCCAAAGTTCTTTAGGCTCACCCTTAAAATCGATGTGCCGAGGGAAAAAACTAGTTCAGTTCTTAAAGTCTTCATGTTCCTAGCCTTCATTGACGAAAAAGTACCATTTCTTCCATGTCTTGTTGGAAGTGGGTACTGAGGTTAATGGTTTGAACCTTTTGTCAAAGGACATGTAATACATCCCCTCTGACTTCAAGAATTTCATATCCATATTACTTCTAATGTGGTCCAGATCTACCTCAACATTGTTCTGGTGATCTAAGATTAAGAAGGCCATTAGTTGCCTCCAGCTGTTGATATTCATCTCGGCAGGGCAAATCTTGAACCAGCTAAAAAATTGATTTACAAGGGGCTGAACAGGGAAATGTACACCGAACTCAAACCATTCGAGGTAAGCGTAGATTTCTACTCTCTCGATGTTTGATGGGCAATCTATTGCCCTCGGGATCCTACAGAACATGTTCTGAAGGAAGTTAAAAATTACTCTGAGGGCATCTAGCATGCCTTCGATCATATCACTTTCACTCTCTTCTCTTCTATGAGGTCAGCCTGACGAGCCGACCTCCCTATATATCCCTAGATTCGAGGTGTGCCTCAATAAGGAGCACTCCTGAACTGTTACCAGAGGCACTGTCCATTTCTTTACCCCGAATAGGGAGTGCCTCTTGACTACCTACTTCTACCATTTGCCTATCTTCCTTCCCATTACTAGAATGAGTGTTAAAGGATGACATTTTCATGAAAAGAACAGGGTAGAAGAAGAATAGCAATAAAGGAAAAAGTAATAAGAAAGAAATGACAAGGGTTGTCACTAACTGACCAGAAATTGGAGACTAGGTGCCGAAGAAGTTTTCTGGTACATCGAAAATCGCCTATAGGATCTTTTTTTGCTTCAAATTCAGTTTTGAGCAATGGAAAGTTCGTAAAAAATTCTTGTTGAGAAGTTACGCCTATTTATAAAGCCACCCAAGGTCGACATTTATGGCCCCGAAATCCCAACTGACGGTTGGCTAATAATGGCCTCAATTGTTCAATTAGCGGCTAATGCAATGATGAGGCTGTAACTATCCCATCAACGGTTGTTTTCTAGGAATACGAAATGGCGCATTAATGAAATTGCGCGTGACCCTTCAGAAACCCTAACCTCAGCTTTGCACGGGTCCTATAGAACTGAGGCTCGGAAGGGGGGTAGCTGATAAACCATAAAGTAACAAATCTAGTCCAAAACGTGACATGTGTATGTACATAGCTTTTTCATGTACAGGTCAGGAAAGATTTTGCTATCCAAATTAGACAAGCATATAGGGTTTAGATATGCTTTGTTCAGAATGGTGCAAAACCTCCAACCCTGCCTCCAAAGCTAGAGTTATAGAGTATCTACAATAGGGGTTTTGAACTGGTCACCGCCTTCCATGCCCTACCGATCTTAGAATAAGGAAACATAGTTCAATATGGCAATTACCATCTTTAGATATCTTCAAATCCTTACTTTTAAGACTCCGAATCCTAAGCTCAACTTAGGAGATCTTTAGGTTATAAATAAAGCCCTAAGGTACACTGACAATTTATGTTCAATTTATTCATTTCAATTACAGTCTTTTTAGCTTACTAACTTTATCATCGGAGCAGCTAACATCGGAGCCTACCCAGTGACCCTCTGATTTTTAGTTCTTGACAGATAACGAAGGACGGAAGCTCCTCTGATCAGAAAGAACAACATCATATATATATATATATATGTATATATGGTCTTGTTGTCTCACGTAAGGAATCCCTCAAGTTTCTTGAAGCCATAAAAAATTGAGAGAATTTTATGCTTCATGTAATCATTTTTTTTTTTTTTTTTTTGCGGAGCAAAGTCATTAAGCATTTTTGTGAAAGAAGCCTCAACTTATGTTTTTTGAGTACACTGTAAGGGTCATATAGATGGATAGGCGCATCCATTGCTCAATCAATTTCACATTACGGGGTGGTGAATTTACGGATATGGAATATGTTACTATAAAAGACTAATCAAGAAAATCAACAAGTGACCGAGCAAAAGTTTTGCAAGAATACTAGCGATTATCTGTAGGATCGTGGCAAGTTAGTGTTTGGGGATTGTCTTTATTAACCTGTAGTTTTATTTTTGTTAATTATTGAATTTCTTTGGTAGTAATGAATTTTTGTGCCCAGTTTTAGTTTTTATGTGATTCTCTCATTTCTTGTTTTGTTTTATTTATTACAGTTAGCTTGCATTAATCAAATTAATCCATTATCTTACTAACTAAACAAGAGAGTTTTTAGATAGTAATTAATTTCTAAAGATCTAAATAACATGGATATTTGATCAGCAGTAATATAATTAAGATTTGATTAGGTAAGTTGTGCATAAAGTTTCTTACACAGAGAAGAGTAGTAAAGTCTTATGATTCAAATAAGAAAAACAATAATAAAAAAAGCAAGAAAATAAGTAATTAAATTTCTCTAAAAGTAGCATTTTTTTTAAAATGCAGTTTGGATCTATAATGGAGGGTATATATCCAATCTGTCCCCGAAACTGATTCTCTTTTTGAAGGAGTTTTCTAGTTTGGTGCCTGTAGTCTAGTTCAAATTAAAAAGGGCCTGCTCAACAATCTAAAGATAATATCAACAAAAATAAAAACAAAAAATGAAGTTGCAAAACCAAAATGAGAGTAGAATATGAACAAAAAAAAGTGGCTACATGTACTTGGTTAAAATTGAAACACTTAGTCTGGATTAGATGGCTCTCGCTGCTCTTTCCAAAACTCTATCCTAAGATGAATCAACAAAGTTTGAGACTTCTTTCAATTATTGATCCCACAAGATTATAAAGTAGTCTGGATTCTGCATTGATCTGAGATTTGAACGTGCTGTAGATGCATTTGCCTTTTTTTTTTGTGTTTATGAGGTTTACTGTAGCACTTTTCCAGAAAAAAAATAAAAAAAGTAGAGTTGATTATAATTTATTGATCTGGAAATGGTGAAGGTGGGGTAGGTTATAAAGGATAATTTTTTTAAATGAAAAGATGGGCAATTGGAATCTCCTTTTGAGAGGGCACTTCTATATATATATATATATATATAGATATAGATATAACAACAGAAAGGAGAATTTACTGAGCAGGAACCACATTTATAGTCACTTTAACAATGTGAATGGAATTAACTTTTTCATTCTTTGAATAAAAAATTCTTCTTTTGAATTTCGAAAGAAAATGAACCATATCTACTCCTTTAACAACTCTTCTCAAATTACTTTTGCCTCCTTCTAATGGAAACTTCTCCATTATCTACCAATTTAGACCATGTTCAGCTCGCTTGAAAAGGAGAAGTTGTTGTATGTGTCGAATTCATGGACTGAGTTTTTATAATATCATGTCTTTAGGATAAATTATTTTATTTTTAAGAAATATAAAAATAATATCCTACTTACATATTAAAATATAATTAATAGAATTCATAAAATCAGATCAGTAAATCTCATTCATGTAAAAATTTGTCTTGAAAAGACAGCCGTTTTTTGGTATAACGTGAGTTAAATGTCTTAGTAGGGTTTAAAAAAAAATCTTTATTACCAGTCTTGGGCACAATGGAAATTATATACCAAAGTACAATTCTTTTTAAAATTGTCACTTAAATTACCTATTCAGAAAACGTCATTAAGCATCCCGTTTTGAAAGTATTGTTCTAAAAGACGCTTGGGAAAACCCCACTTTGAAAGGCGATTTGAAAAATATCAATTGGGATTTATTTTTTTTTCTTTTTCACGCTGCCTTTGTTCAAATGCCCACCGACCCCACTTATCAACCCAATTCAGAATTCCCTCCTTTTCAAATCCACAATTCCCTGTATATAATCCGGGAAAATTCACAAAAGATCCGGAAATTTTTTAGAATTTAAAAAATATAAAATAATGAATAATAAAAATAATAGTGTAAATTTTAATTTTAAGGAAATAAAAAATTAGGTGAAAGGATAAAAAAGGGTTTGGAAATAAAAAAGAGGTAAAGAAATAAGGAAGGACAAAAATGTAAATTCACCTTTTGTCTTACTTTTGGCTTATAAAACTAAAATTCCTACACACCTAGAACACCCACTAGAAACACATATACATTCACTTAAAAGAGAGAAAGGGAAAGGAAAAGAGAAAGAGAAAAGAGAGAAGAGAAGAGAAGGAAGAAAGTTAGAGAAATTGCCATGAGAGTTCCATCTTTTCTTCTCAATTCTTGAAGATCAAGGAGACACAAGATTCCTCACATCAAAACCCACCATTCTTAAGGCAAGGAAGTTGGAAAATCTACAAGGAATCACCAAGAACAAGTTAGGGTTTCTACCGCTACTTGAAGAATTGAGGTAGGAGATTTTTAAACCTAGGTGTAGGAAGTGTGTAGGTAGGTTCAGTGCATGTCTATCTCATCTATTACCATTAGATTGTTCATGTTTTCATTCTAGGGCATATATGGCATGTACATTGAAATTCCATGAAATTAGTATATTTCTACCATTAGATAGTTTGTTTTGATCTTGTCTAACTATAAAATGCACTCCTGGTTAATTATGAAAAGAATTGTTTGATGAAATCATGAAACAAGTTTGTATACATTATGCTTGATATTGTAAATGGCACTGCAAGGTATTTGGGAAATTGCTTGAATGAATCCTTGATGTGAAATTATGAAATTTTGATAAAGTTACTTCAATGCTTAACCCCCTATGATGAATATATAATGAATTGTGAACATAAATGTGAATGTTAAGCCTTTGGAAATATGAGAATGAACACTTGAAAATGATGAACATAGGGTTAATATTGGGCACATCAATTGTGTGATTTTGAGCGTGGTGAGATTGCACTTACCCGGAGTTTTAATTAGAGTTCGGGATGGTGTCTTCCTTCAGCTTGCGAACCGTAAACCCGCACGGGTGGTTGTATGTCTTCACTGAGTTAGTAGCCTGTAAAGCATTCAAGGCTTACTTGGGGCCGACCAATAATATAGTCTTGTGATTAAGACTTGAGAGATGGAAATATAAACTTTGAATAATTGAAAGAAGTAAAATAGAATGAAATCTTAGATTTTGGAATGATGTACATTGCTCTCCGTGATAATGTTTCTTTGTAATTCTTATATATTCTAGCATATGAGAACATAACTATTTGTTTGAATCTTCATTATTGACAAAGAATGTTTGATGAGCACTTGGTTATCACTACATATGCACAAGCATACACGTACCACCACATTTTCTTGCCTATGTTTAAATTTCTTCTACCAGAGTTGTTGTACTAACCTCTACTGAATGTAGGAGCAGGCAAAGAGACATGCACTAGTTAAAGAGTACTTTCGAAACCTTTTGAAGGACTTCTTGTCACGACCCGAGACCCACCCTATGCGGATCTCGTATCGTGGGGCCGACCTAATGGTCGTCCCTACTTTTTCCATTCTTTGTAACAATGACAACAATATATAATGTAACTTAACAATAAATTAGTGGAAGCCTTAATACAAAACATTGTTTAACAACGAATAACTGTAAACCAACATAAAACCTAACATACAACCACGCTTAGGTGGTGAGTACATAGGAGAGACTACATCACTTCTAACATTTTTCTCAAACTGTCCCTCATGCTCTTGGACTCCTAATGTGGTCTTGCAGCATCCTTACCTGAAAATATAGTAATTTGGGGTGAGCTAACAAAGCTCAATAAGTAAAATCCTATCTCTAATACGGGTTAGGGTTAACATAGAAACATATGAACTCATCGGGTAAGATGGTAGCCAATCTTGGAAACAGTTGCAGTTAACGGTAAAATGCCATAATGGCCAATGAACAGTAAGGCACAATAAACGAGTATGAGTAATGGTATAGCATGACTATAAGAAAAGCTCAATAATCACAATCAACATAAATATACTGCCACAATAAACCAGTCATAGTCAAGTCCAATAAATGAGGAAACTATTAACATAGAATTATTCATAGGAAAATGACAACATCCTATGAATCCAATAAACGTAACATATCAGTCAATCATAAATGATGCATTTACACTGTTCAGGGTTTGGCAGACGTTCGGTCTTTTGGGGCCCAACATACCTCCCTTAACATGAATGCATATAAAATGCCCTTAAAACTCACTGCATGAAAACACCATCATTGCCATATGTCCGTTCATGGACACGACCCGTAGGTCTTGTCAATCAACTCGTAGGTCCTGTTAAATCGATTTGTAGGTCCTATCAATCAGATAACATTAGATGGATATTGTGACTAAGCACAATTTTGGCATTCATAATATATCATGATTCTTTTGTGATTCCATAAAAAGTGCATAGAATGGAATATCATGCAATGGATATATAATAGTAGGCCTTTCAAGGCACAGTACAACATAGCAATCATGATATTACAGTCAATAAGCATCCACAAGACAGGACAATATAATAGTGGGTATGTTCATGAGTATAAAATTTGGCAGTAATAGAAAGAATGTGGCTTGGAAAATCACGTGTAAGAGATAGAAGTTTACTTACCTTAAATCCATGTGATCTACTTTAGTACTCCATAATTTTCTTACTTTCCCTTTGACTTGCCTATAAACCAGTAAACATGTCTCAGTTCTAATGTTAGTTATCAAATTGAATACTTCAGTATCTCCTTTACTAATTTAGACTCTACTATTGAGTTTGGAATGTCTAAGAAAGTCAGTTTAGGCTTTCACGGTTTCTAATTCAGACTTTTGCACTAAAAAGGGCAAAATGGTCATTTCGCACTTTTACATGTCTCTATTTTTTGGACCTATTTTCACAAATTAGACTTCACTGTTGAGTCCAGAATATTTGAAATAATAAGATTCACTATTCATTCATTTTAATCGGAGTCCATTTGACTCATGTTCAACTCACGGGCATTTTGGTCATTTAGCACTTTTATGGGTATTTTATTTTTTCAGGACTCCGTCTCATGAAATGGACCTCACCATTAGATCTAGAAGGTCCAAAATAAAAAATTTACACTATTCATTTTCTAAATTTGGGCACCGAAATTTAAAATAACAATAAATTAATTTACTTAATTCCATAATATATATATATATATATATATATATATTGGTGGGGTGTTTAACCACATGTGCCCGTGTGGCATGGTGGTGGCATTGGGTGTTATAAGGGCTTCAGCTCACGTGCACCATGGTTCGATTCTCCTCAACCCCTACTGTTCACCCCCCCCTTTTTTTTTTAAATAAAACAAAAAACCCATCAGCCTTTCAACAAGTTTGGGTCATCACTACTGCCTGGGCGGGTTTCGACCCGACCTGGCCCAACAGTGCTTCCCCCTTCCCCCGACTTTTTGGTGGCCCTCCGGTCACCTTCTCTGGTGCTGGTGGCCAGAAAAAGTTTCCAGATTTTTTCTTTCTTTCTTTTTCTTGTAGTTTTTCTCCTCCTTTTTATTCTAAACTTCTTCAAACAACATTTGAAACATTCCTACAACATTTTTGGCCCTTAAAACCAACCGAAAAAGCATGAAATTTCAACTTTACATTTTCCGATCATACCCTATATCTACTTCATTTCTCAACCGTTTCCTTCGCGGTTTCTTCCTAAATTCCTATTTTTCTCCCTAGAACAACATTCTACTATCATATACAAGCTTTGAGAAACTTTACATAAAAGCCAAAAAATTTACAGAGACGAAAAAAAAATGTGGGCTTGCCTTCTGCCCCCCTCTCCTACTTACTTTTTCCTCCATCCTCTTCCTCTTCTCCTTCTCACATTCTGTTCCTCTTCTGTACTCCGAAGGCTGTCTCAACTTCCTTCTATTTTTTGTTCTTCTCTGCGTTTTTTTTCCTTCACGCATGCAAGCATGCCTAGTTATATCACAACCGCCCCCTTTAATCTTTTCCCCCCATCTCTCTCTCTCTCTCTCTCTCTCTCTCTCTCTCTCTTTCCCTCATTGACCTTTCCCCTTTCAGCTTCTGTAACCCTCACCCGTTCCCTAAATGTGGAGGTTACAATATCCATATATATCTATATATATATATATACATATACAACACACCATATATACTTTCATAAATATATATATATATATTTTCCATATATATATATTCTAATTTTTATTTTTATTTCATTTTTTTTTATTTTTTTATTTTTTGTTTTATTTTATTTTATTTCGATATTCGTTCGTGGCTTCCTCGGGCATCGCTCGGGCATCATTAATACATTCAAACTATTGAGATTCCAAAACCATTTATTTCATTCGATATCGTAACATAAAACCTATCGGCTCGAGTTTACATGGCTTGCTTGGTTACAATTTGGGTCAAGGTATCACATTATACCCCTCTTAAAATTAGTTTTGTCCTCAAAACTCGGATGTGCATATCTAGGAATCTCTATTATCTCATCATGGAAATTTTCCCATCGTAATTTCCTTTTTAATATGTCTCTTGGACTTATCTCTAGTATTCAGATACTATATTCTCAAGCAAGAAGATTCCTTTATACGGGGTTCACAGTTCTTTTGTATTCCTCTTTGTTTTAATTCAATAGTGAATTTTGAAAGTAAAGGGTTTGACCTTTTAACTTCCTCGGGACTTTTACTCATTGTCTCCAAATTTTAGTATTAACATCCCCATTCGTATTTCTTTAGTCCTTAGATCTATGGCTAGGGGTCTATTACTTTCATTATTTTTGTATGATTCATTGGCATTCCTGCCTTTGTTTTCAAATTCGTGTGCATTCATCCTTTTATGAATTATATAAGTTGAGGAGATCAGTTCCTCCATTTTTATATTTTTTTTAGTATGGACTGGTACGAAGGCCTTTTATTTCTTGCTCACAATCGAGCTTTTCACAAATTGTGATTTCTCATCATAGGTTACATTTTTTCCTTAGTCGTTATTCAGCTTTTACCATTTTGTTCTTTCAAGAACTTATTCAACCGTATAGGGAGTTCCTTGTACATTTTGTGACTTTATATCATTTTTCAGGATTGTTCACATCAATTAGCCATCCCTATCATTTTATTATTACATTTGACATTTAAAGTTTATCAAGATTATGTCAAGCTTTTTCCACCATGGAAATTCTCTACTTCCTTAGTTTCACATATTTAGTTATTCTTACTTTCTACCTTAATCTTAATTATTCTCGTAATATCTCAAAGAATTATATATCACTTTAGCACAGTTGTTGTCCTCACAAGTTTTCTAGACACTATGCTACAATTTTCGTCTCTTTAATTAGTCAGATCACGTTGATCCTCAAAAGTCATTCAGAGTCATCAATCATTTATCTTTTGAAATAGATTCAACTAACTCAATCAAGTACTGCCCACAATTGGGTCATATTGTTACCTAGATCAACAAGATCCATTGGATTTTTTTTCGATGATCATTCATCACGTGTCAATCTCCTTTTAGAACCATCACATTTCATAACGTTCACTTGATAGTCTTGTTTAATTAGTATTGGCCTCCCAAGGATCCATTTGCCTTTACCTTGTATGACTCACTCAAGAATCCTCATATTTCTGATATGTTATCAATCCATCTGGAGTCTCAAACTCCTCACGTTACTATTCATTAAGTCGTCCTCAAACCATCCTTCATATAGATTTATTGTTAATTTCATTGACTTTCCCAGATTTCACAATCCCAACTCTATGTCACCTTATATCTTCCCAAGTGTATTAACTGTTGCCCTTGTTCAAATGATAGTTTCCCCCAATTCATTGATCAATTCACAGTTCAATGACTTAAGAGTTGTCAATCTCAACATTGGTACGATTCTTCCCAAGAATCCTTAACCTTTGCCTGTAAGCACACTACTTTCACCTAAAACTCAATATTCATTTGATCATCTCAATCGTCCAAGAAACATCAAAGTCAGTCTTAGCATAGTCTTTCCCAAAGACTATTAACCTTAGTCTTTAAACAAGCTATCATCTTCCAAAGTCACCGATCATTTAACTACTTAAATCCTCGGATTCTTAGTTCTTTTAAAAGTATCTAATCGGTTAATAACCATGTACTTATGATCTATACCTCATATGCTCTATATATATCTTCCATGAATAATGGTTTCCTCGTAGTACCTCAAAAATCATATATCATCTCAATTTCATGGTTTCTCTAAATGATTTACTACCAATTCAGTTTTTATGATCATTTAGTTCACATTGATCTCTAACAGTTATTCAGAATCATTGATCATTTACCCTCATCTACCTTGATAGATTGTGACTAAAATCGGGTCACACATCATCTTAGATCACAAGATTTGTTGAATTTGTTCCTAACATTTATTCATCACGTGTCAGCCTCTTTTCAAAATCATCACATTTCATAAGATCAGCCCTGGCAATCTCGCTCATTTAGTAATTGTCTTCAAGACTCTATTCATCTCTACCCTATCAGGGTCTACTTGTAACTTACTCAAGAATTTTCATATTTCTGATACATCATTAATTTATTTAGAGTATTAACTTTTTCTATAATTATCCATTAAGTTTCCTTCAGACTATCTCTCATTCAAACCTCGTTTATTTATCTATAACATTTATCAAAATTTTCTCAAGTATTTTCAGTGTCATTCCTCGAGAATCCTCATCGTTTATCTTTAAACATACTATTATTCCCTAACGGTCACTTTTTACTTAATCATCTCAATTGTTAAAGAATCATCGATTTCCATCATAACATATAGTCTTTTCCCCCGATATGTAGTATTTATCAATAATAAATCTCTCGATAGTATTAGAACAATTAACATGTAACCTAGGGGTTCTGTTTCTAAGTTCAACTTAGCAGTAAATGCGAAAGTTGTAAATACGTAGAGTCAATATTTAAACAATATGTGGGTAGGTTGTAAACAACATGAAAATACCTGCAACTACTAGTACAGTAGCTTGATCATCTCTTGGTGGTGTTTTCGAGACATTATCCTTAGTGGACTTTTAGGCAGTTGGGGCATTTAATTATGCCTCTATTGTCATCTTTGACCCTTTTTAGGAAATTTCCTTCCCACCCCATTTTATGGTCTTTATTGGTGCCATTACTGCATTGTAATGGTCAACCGCTAGGGGCCTGATTCTGGGTAGAGCCTTGGTGACTCTTTTGTAAGGCGTTCTATTCTGTTCAATTGATCTATCCTATCCATTTCAATCAGATGATTTCTGGCTATCGGCGTATTCCTGGTGTTAACCTTTTTTGTAAAAGATAATCAGTCCACAAATACGTAAAATAACAGTTAGTATTCTTATAAAGGTCTAACTTAGTAATGTCAGTGTTATTTATTGACTTACTTTTAGGCTTTAATAGTTTTAGTACTCTAATCTTGTCTATCCATGACTCACTAGCACCTAAGACTCTACTCTAATACCAAGCTGTCACGATCCAAAACCCACCCTATGTGGATCTCGTATCGCGGGGCCGACCCAATGGCCGTCCCTACTTTTTCCATTCTTTGCAACAATGACAACAATATATAATGTAACTTAACAGTAAATTTGCGGAAGCCTTAATACAAAATATTATTTAACAATGAAAAACTGTAAACTGACATAAAACCTAACATACAACCACTCTTAGGTGGTGAGTACATAGGAGAGACTACATCACTTCTAATGTGGTCTTGCAGCATCCTTACTTGAAAATATAGTAAGTTGGGGTGAGCTAACAAAGCTCACTAAGTAAAAGCCTATCTCCAATACGGATTAGGGTTAACATAGAAACATATGAACTCATCGGGTAGCATGGTAGTCAATCATGGAAATAGTTGCAGTTAATGGTAAAATGCCACAATGACCAATGAATAGTAAGGCACAATAAACAAGTATGAGTAATGGTATAACATGAATATGGGAAAAGCTCAATAATTATAGTCAATATAAATATATTGCCACAATAAACCGGTCACAGTCAAGTCCAACAAATGAGGGAACTATCAACATAGAATTATTCATAGGGAAATGACAACATCCTATGAATCCAATAAACATAACATATCAGTCAAACATAAATGATGTATTTACTGTGTTTAGGGTTTGGCAGACCCTTGGTCTTTTTGGGTTCGGCATACCTCCCTTAACATGAATGCATATAAAATGCCCTTATAGCTCACTGCGTAAAAATTCCATCATTGCCATATGTTCATTCACAGACTCGACCCGTAGGTCCTGTCAATCAGATAACATCGGATGGATATTGTGACTGAGCACAATTCCGCCTTTCATAATAAATCATGATTCTTTTGTGATTCCATAAGAAGTGCATAGAATGGAATATCATGCAATGGACATATAACAGTAGGCCTTTCAAGGCACAATACAACATAGCAATCATGATATGGCAGTCAATAAACATCCACAAGATAGGACAATATCGACTGTGGGACAATAATAGTGGGTACGTTCATGAGTAAAACATTTGGCAGTAATAGAAAGAATGTGGCTTGAAAAATCACGTGTAAGAGATATAAGTTTACTTACCTTAAATTTGTGTGATCTACTTTAGTACTCCGTAATTTTCTCCTTTCCCTTTGACTTGCCTACAAATCAGTAAACATGTCTCAGTTCTAATGTTACTTATCAAATTGCATACTTCAATATTTCTTTTACTAATTTAGACTCCACTATTGAGTCTGGAATGTCAAAGAAAGTCAGTTTAGACTTTCACGATTTCCAATTCAGACTTTTGCACTAAAAATGGTAAAATGGTCATTTTGCACTAGTACATGTCTTTATTTTTTGGGACCTATTTTCACAAATCGGACCTCACCTTTGAGTCCAAAATGTTTGAAATAATAAAGATTACTATTCATTCATTTTAATCAGAGTCCGTTTGACTTATGTTCAACTTAGGGGCATTTTGGTCATTTGGCACTTTTACGGGTATTTTTTTTTGGGACTCTGTCTCATGAAATGGACCTCACCGTTGGATCCAGAAGGTTCAAAATAATAAATTTACACTATTCATTTGCTAAATTTGGACACCAGGATTTAAAATAAGAATTAATTAATTTAATAAATTAATTTACTTACTTCCACAATATATATATATATATATATATATTTGTAGGGTATTTAACCACATGTGCTCGTGTGGCACGGTGGTGGCATTGGGTGTTATAAGGGCTTCAACTCACGTGCACCATGGTTCGATTCTCCTCAACCCCACTATTCACCCCTTTTTTTTTTAAATAAAACAAAAAACCCATCAGTCTTTCAACAGGGTCGGGTCATCACTGCTCTTGGGCGGGTTCCGACCCGACCTGACCCAACAATGCTTCCCCCTTCCCCCCGACTTTCCAGTGGCCCTCCGGTCACCTTTTCCGGTGTTGATGGCCGAAAACATTTTCCAGATTTTTTTTCTTTTTTTCCTTGTGGTTTTTCTCCTCCTTTTTGATTCTAAACTTCTTTAAAAAAACATTTGAAACATTCCTATAACATTTTTGGCCCTTAAAACCAACTAAAAAGGCATGAAATCTCAACATTACATTTTCCGATCATACCCTATATCTACCTCATTTCTCAACCGTTGTCTTCGCGGTTTCTTCCTAAATTCTAATTTTTCTCCCTAATACAACATTCTACTATCATCTACAAGCTTTGAGCAACTTTACATAAAAGCCAAAAAATTTATAGAGAAGAAAAAAAATGTGGGCTTACCTTCTGCGCCCCTCTCCCTGCTTCATTTTTCCTCCTTCCTCTTTCTTTTCTCATTCTCTCCTTCTATTCCTCTTCTGTAATCCGAAGGTTGTCTCAACTTCCTTTTGTTTTTTTTTTTTTCTTCTCTGCGTTTTTTTTTTCCTTCACGCATGCTGGCATGCCTAGTTATATCATAATCGCCCCCTTCAATCTCTCCCCCTCTATTATGACCCAAAACCCACCCTATGTGGATCTCGTGTTGCGGGGCCGACCCTAAGGCCGTCCCTACTTTTTTTCATTCTAGTATCATAGTACTAATATGTAATGTACTAAAAATTTAAAACAATAATTAGCAGAAGTTTTTTCAATACAATAATCAGCGGAAGTCTATTCAATACATAATACGGTTCTACAATAATCAAAATAAGAACCAGACATAACCAGCACCCGTGGGTGGTGAATACATTGGAAAACTAAAACATAGACTGGTACATTTCCTCAAAATGTCCTCCTACACTCTCAGACTCCTACTGGGGTCTTGTAGCGTCACTACCTGAAAAATGGTAAGCAAATGGAATGAGCTACAAAAGCTTAGCAAGTAAATTCCCATCTCTGACACTGGTATCGGTGATCATGAAGAATATAAATCCATGAATAAGAATACGATACCCAATCATAAAAAACGAGATGTTGTAATAGCCAATGAAAACAGTTGTCATAATGGCTAATGAATAGTGGGGTCACAATATACAATCAGCAGTAATGGATATAATATCAACATGGAACTCTCAATAACAATGTATCAACATGAATGTACTGCCACAATAAACCGATCATAATCAAATTAATAAGGGATATCTCTTAGTATAAGGTAAGTCATAAGGGATAGTGTTATTCAACAATCGTAGTCATGTCAATCATATAAGAGATGCATTTACTCTGTGTCAGAGTTTGGCACACCTTCGGTCTTTTGGGGCTCGACATACCCCCCTAATGAACTCCAATGAATTTCCATCTGTCCGTTCACAGACTTGACCTGTAAGTCACCAGTAGATCAGAAAGCATCAAATGGATATTGTGACTGAGCACAAATTCAGTATACATAAACATATATGATCATAAGTGATTCTATACGAGTATAAAAATGGAATATCATATATTCAGTAAAGACATAACAGTAGGCCTTTCAAGGCATGGTGTAGCATGATAATAATGATATAGCAGTCAATTAGTGTCCATAAGATAGAACAATATCACATTGTGGAAAACAATAATATCAGGTACGTTCAAGAGTACAAGTTTGGCAGTAATGAAACAAACTTGGCTTGGAAATACCACATGAAAGAGAATAGGATTTACTTACCTCTAAATGCCTCCCTAGATCAGTATCCAGTGGTTTTGCCATTTCCTTTTGAGTCACCTATACATCAGTAAATACGTCTCAGTCTTAATGTTATTCATCAAATTTTATGTCTTGCTATTATAAATATCTCTATCACTAATTTAGACTCTACCATTGAGTTCGGAATGCCAAAGAAAGTTGGTTTAGGCTTTCGCGAAATTCTTTTGGGTTCGGGCATCAATAGGGGTATTTTGGTCATTTAGCATTTTTACGGGTTTTTATTTTTTGAAATCTCGTCTCATAAAATGGACCCCACCATTGACTCCGAAATGCCCGAGATAGTCAAAATACACTATCTACTTGTTTCATTTAGGCTTCGTATTATTTTCTTATTATTAAATTAAATTTAATTAATATTATTTTTATATTATATTATATTATATATATATATATATATACATATTTATCCACAAAAGTTAACATGGGCTTGCCTATCAACTTGGTCACGCGTACCCTATCCTTACCCTAGGTTCATGGTTCAACTCGCGGGGACTACAGCCCTGCGCATTTTTTTCCTTATTTTTTAAGCCAAACAATGGTTACCCTTAACCGAGTATAGGATATTCCCCAATCCCCAATTTAACTCAATTTAATTCCTTACACTCACAACCAAACAACCCATATCTGATTTAAATTTAAAGCACCCTCACTCTCAAATGACGTAGTTTCAGTATATAATACCATTATACGGTACCGTTTAAGCCCTTACTATTCATTTCCTTCCTCGATTATCTGGTGAAGGTATATTAGGGTTCCATCACCTTCTCCAGTGATGACAACTCCTTTTCGATCAACTTTGCCCTAAAATTCAATGCAGTTACCTTCTCCCTTCCATGGAGATTACAAATCCAAGCTTGGTTTCCCATTTAAACCTCCCTAACCTCACGAATAGTGAGATTAATAGACCCGGCCGATTTTCTGGCCAAGTTTTTATTTTCATTTTCGTGACTTCTAAGTCACTATTTTACTCTAATTTAATTCTAAATGGTTTCTGCGCTATTGATGATCAATTCCTCATAGTTAAAACAAAGTTTGAAGCATGAAAATTCAGAAACCTGAATTATCCCCTAAACTTGCAACTCATTATTTCTGCCTCTTCATGGCATCATTTCTATTGATTATTTTTGTAAAATATTCTAAAATTCATGCTGATTCAGATCCTATAAATAAATCTAAGTTTCATGCTCTAAAACATAAAAACATAAACTTGCTAACTCATCTGATTTTTCTTTAGTTTCTACTCACTGTAACCCTTCAGAACCTCTCGGTTCTTGCTTTTGAATCCTTGGGAAATCTTCCTTTCAGTCTCAATTCTCAATTTTTCTTCTTTATTGTTCTGATTTCTCTCAAATGCCCCACTATATTTATAGGCATAAAATCTCCCACTTGCCCCCAATCTCACGCCAACCTTTTTCTCTCTCTTCCTCCATTTCTTGCAGCCAAAATAGACTACCCTTCAACCGCCTTTTAATCTCCATCCTCGACGCACCACATATACATTATATATATGTATATACAATACACCCACTTGCCTTGGGTGTTGGCAACCTTGCTGCCTTCACCACACCTATACAATACACATACACACATAGCCACACACACAACCACTCATATATACTACCATGCAACATGCTTGGCAGTTTTTTTTCCCTCAAAACTATTATGTATATATATATATAATATACTATACCATATGTATACTTATATATATACTCTAATTATACATATATACATATCTATATATAATTATATTTATACGTATATATACATTTCTACACACACGTACATACACTTATTTTCACTGACCCATACAGATATGTTACTGTTCACTTACATGGGTTTGCATGCTTGCACGTATTACGAGACTAGGTCTTGGGTTGCTCGGGTGTTGCCCGTCATTGGCTGTACAAAATAAACCGTTCACATTCTAAAATCGATCAGTCCAATAAAATATCATGATATAAAGTTTAAACAGCTCGGGTTACAACTGGTGTTACACTACTCGACCGGGTCTACCTCGGTATACTTACCATATCCCAGGTCGGTATGTTACATTCTTATCCTCTTAAAAATAAGTTTGTCCCCAAACTTAGCACATTCTACAATGAAAATACCTGAGGATACTTGGCGCGCATGTCATCTTCTCACTCCCAAGTAGCTTCCTCTATTCGATGATCCCTCCATAGAACCTTGACTAATGGAATAGTCTTGTTCTATAGAACTTGATCTCGACGATCCAAGATCTGCACTGATGCTCTATGTAACTCAGATTTTCCTGGACATTTAAGGGTTCGTGCTCAACTACCTGATCTGCACTTTGTATACATTTCCTTATCATCGAAACATGAAACACATCGTGTACATGTACTAACTCTGAGGGCACGGCAAGCTGGTAGGCTACAGGCCCAACCTTTCCCATGATCCTAAATGGCCCAATGTATCTCGGCCCTAGATTTCCCCTCTTACCAAACCTCACTACACCCTTCATGGGTGACACCTTCAAGAACACGTAATCGCCTACTATGAACTCCAACTCTCGTCTGTGAGCATTCGCATAACTCTTCTGTCAGCTCTAAGTTGCTAGTAAACGTTGTCTGATCAACTGTATCTTCCCTGTACCCTGTTCCACTATCTCTAGCCCATAGAGCTTCCTCTCACCCTCTTCTGTCCAACATAGTGGTGATCGGCACTTCCTGCCGTATAATGCCTCATATGGCGCCATACCAATACTAGCTTCATAGCTATTATTATATTTGAACTCTACCAGTGGCAATTGATCTTCTCAACTGCCCTCAAAGTCTATGACACAGAACCGTAACAACTCCTCTAGAGTCTGTATCATCCTCTCTAACTGTCCATTAGTCTTGGGATGATACGCAGTGCTGAGACTCAGTTCTGTGCCCATAGCTTGGTGTAAACCTCTCCAAAATTGTGATACAAACTGTGGATCCCTATCAGATACGATTGGTATTGGAACTCCATGATGTCTGACAGTCTCTCTGATGTATAACTCAACTAGTCGCTGTAAGGTCTGTGTCGTCTTGGTCGCCAGAAAGTGAGCTGTCTTGCTCAACCTGTCCACAATGACCCAGATATAATCGCTCCCTCTCGATGTCTTTGGCAACCCTAACACGAAGTCCATTGTAATGTATTTCCACTTCCACTCAAGTATAGGTAATGAATGCAGAAGTTCTCCAGGCTTCTGATGTTCTACCTTGATCTGCTGGCACTTGGCACATCGTGCTATGTACTCAGATATGTCACGCTTCATCTCGGACCACCAATAAGTGCTTCTGACGTTGTGATACATCTTGGTGCTCCTTGGATGCAAGGAAAATCTCAAACTGTGTGCCTCATCAAGAATCTCCCTCCTGATCTCTGGCACATTAGGTACACAAATTCTGCCCTGATAGCATAACATCCCCTTTCATACTAAAAACTTAGAGTCTATGCCTATCTCAGCCTCCTAACGAAGCTTAGTCAACTTTTCATCATGAGTCTGTTGCTCTTTGATCCTGTCCACAATCGATAAACTGACTGTGACGTTGGCACACATGGCTTCAGAGATGGGCAGAACTATCTCTTTCTCTATATCCTCCAAGTCTTTCAGTATCTCTGTCTATACCGTCAACAGGTAAGCTAAACTCCCTGATAACTTCCTACTAAGAGCGTCAGCTACCACGTTTGCCTTCCCAGGGTGGTACTGTATGCTGAGCTCGTAGTCCTTCAATAATTCTAACCAACGGCGATGTCTCATGTTAAGCTCCTTCTGTGTAAACAGATACCTAAGGTGTAACACCCTGACACAAAATGTCGGGAAACGTGACGTGCACTACGAGATTTTAAACTATAGTCTAAGAAATTAACTACTAGAAGACCGAGAGTCGAGAATTATACAAATATATATATATATATACATATATTTTCAATTTCATGATTTTGTTATGTATCACGAATATATATTAATAAAATTTTATAGGTATATTAACGTGGACAAATACACACATTGAGTATGTGTTGTGAGTATATATATACATGACCAAATATATGTATACATGAAAAATTATGTATATGTGTAAACAAAAACAATTATATGTGTATATATATATATATTAATACAATCATAAATACTAAAGTATGTATTTTATGTGTATAGCTAAGAATGTATAAATAAATATATACACACATGAACAATTATATATCTAAGAATTTACATATAGATTTATGGAAAAAGTAATTAAATTTAAATAAAAGGATTTAAAATGAAAGAAGTAAAGAAAGCAACAGAAGATTTTGAAGAGAAGTAGGAGTTGTCGGCAGCACACACCAATAGGCGTAAGTATGTGTTGTGTGCTGTCATATATATATATATATATATATATATATATATATACACAAAATGAATACACACACACAGCCAATTGATGGCCTGCCCCAAACAATAACATGAAGGACACTCATTAGAGATGCTACAGCAAGCAATAGGTGAGCTAGTGGTTGGGGCAACCAGAAAATGTGATGATCATGTATAGTTATATACACATATAAACATATTGTATACACACGACCATTTAGTCAAACTGAGATCTTAGAGGGATTCTAAGCATTCAAAAGTGAGAAATGGAAAGAGAAAGAAGGAGAAACCGAAAGAAAAGGTGAGAAATTTACTGTATTTTCATGTTTCGAATTTGTTGGCTTTTTTGTAGAATTTCTTAAATCTTAGAAAGAATTATATGGTTTTAAAGAGCATGAAAAATGGTGAATTTAGGAAGAATCCGTAGCTCATTTAGTTAAGAAATGAGTGAGAAAAACCAATTTAAAGTTTGAAGGAAATCTCTGGGTCATTGAGTTTTAGATTGTTTTAGCTCGTTTTATGAATTGGAAATTGTTGCCCATAAGTGAAGAAACTTGTAGGAAAAATTTGGGCTCAAAACAATGGCTAAAAAGCCATGAAAAAGTAAAAATTCAGTTCGCCGGAAAGTTGGGACAGCTCGTTGGAGCTGGCTGCAACTCCACTTTTCGAGGCCTTCCGGTGGTCCAAACTGAATTCCGAGGGTAGATATGGAAAGCCCATGAAGAGTAGAAGGTGACCCAAGTGGTCGGATGTCGAAAAATTGTCAGAAAACAGCTGCCATCGCCAGAGAATATGACCGGTGCAAGCTGGTCGGAAAAATGCTGCACATGCGTGTTGTGTTTTTTTTTTGTGATTTTGGGCCATGGGTCAGGTCGGGTTGACCCGCCCATCCACCCATGGGCTAGACCCAATACAGGTGTAACATGACGGATTTTTAAAGGTTTAAAAAATGGTGATTTGGGGCTGTTTGGATACAAGAATAGTAGATGAAAATTTAATTGTAAATGAGAACAAGGATAACTTATCCAAGGTTTTTGGCTTATCCATTGTTTGGCTATTCCAAATTGGAATAGGAAATTGTGAAATTCAGAATTTACCCAGAACTTATGGTAATTTCAGTTTGACCCCAAGTAATAAAATAATAATTAAATTAAAAAGAAATTACCAAAATGCCCCTAAATCAAAAAGTAGTCAAACGGGCTTCGATTAAAATAAAAGAATAGTGTATTTTTATTATTTGGAGCATTATGGACTCAACCGTGAAGTCCAATTTTCAAAAAGAGGTCTCGAGAAGTAAGAACCCGTAAAAGTGTAAAATGACCGTTTTGCCCTTTTTAGTACCGAAGTCCGAATTGAATTCTATGAAAGCCTAAACCGACTTTCTTCGATGTTCCGGACTCAAAGGTAGAGTCTATTTGACCAAAAGAAGTCCTTAAAATGAAAAGACATAAAATTTGATGAATAACATAAGTCAGGTGGCTATAAACTAGAACGTTGCCCGAAGTACTAAACAAAATAATAAGGTTAGTATTTCGGAATAAAATACGACACGACACGTAAACATGTGAAGTAAGTAAATTAAATTTAAGATTAATGGAGTTACCAGAAGAGTATAGTTTAAAATGAAATTAATTCCTAACACATTAAATTGTGTCGTAGGTTAAGAGTATGAGTTAAATTAAGTACGCATGAAATTATGGAATATTCGTAAATCGGCAAGAATTTAATACGAACTAAGCATAAGTTAAGAAGCATCAATAGGTGATATTGCAGTGATGTGAAGTTAATGAAACTATATATGGATTATTCTTAGGAATTACAAAGGAAGTGGGAAAGCGCATTATTAGCACTGACCCTAAAGACCGAGGTGAGTAATCCTGTATTTGAAGTGAAGATTTGACTCCATATATTTGAAGAAGTTTTTAAGTTCAAGTTATGTGAAGCATTTGAATATCAAATTCAGTCTTTATATGATTACTGTTTTAAAATATTCCGTTATGACATGCTCCGTAAATGTTTTTATACAGTTCCTTTCTTAGAAATATTGAGCTTGTCTGAGTAAAATGCTGATTTCTTTAAATATTCTGAATTTGATTATTCCAAGTATTTGAAGTCCTATTACAGAAGTTATATATTTCATGTTTTAAATACTCATGAAAAGTATCTATTGAAGAAGCCATGTGATAAATGTTTTATAAGATATATGGTACTTAAGTACCACATGCGACGTTGAAATCCTTTGGGATTCAACTATGACACGAAGAAATGCCCGGTAGCAAGATCTAATCTCCTAGGCAATGAGATATCTCCAGTGTAGCATTGCAGTAAAATAGGAGTCTGGTTTGAAACAGATTCCACCTAATTAAAGAGAAAAGATGACAAACGCTTTTGAAAATGGAAGCAGGTTTTTACCCCCATTTTTATTATGCATGTTTATATGTTTTTGAAGTGCATATACCCTACATGAAGAAATGTATGTTTAGCTTGAATACTTTCAATGTTTCAAAGCTATCTGTTTTAAGAATGCATATACTCTATGTTCTAAATGTACGAGCAATTGGTAGTGAGTATTTTATAAACTTTCATGTGCTAAACCACTGCCAATTGAAAACGCCATGACAAGTGCAGGAATTACTCACAAGCTTAGATTAGCTTACCCGGATTTTTATCCGTCCTCTTTTCAGGTGATCAATAACAATTTTGATTTTTTATGGCGATGATGATAAGCCTACCTATTTTGGAAGAAGCGTTAGGCAACTAATCACAGGACTAGCAGTTCTCTTGTGGAACACTATGGACTTTAATAGTAGCTTTTATATTAGGAAGTAGTAAACTGTTATGTATTAAGCCCCGTGGGGCAGTTAAACATGTATTACTTATAAAGCCTTTAAGTTTTTAATTATGCTTTGAATGTATATTCATATGTACCGCAATGTAAAGAGCGGTAGTACTAGACGGATGTGCAAATTTTAAAAAGAGAAAAGAAAAGAAAAAGTTTTTCACGCTTCCGCAAACCACATGACGCACATCTATTCGATACCGTTGCTTGTGTGAGCCTTGCCTCAGACCCCCGAGTCTGCAAGCGGTAGTCTCGACACGAGGTCTGAGCGAGGTGGATTTCGGGTTGTGACATGAGGCTCTTATGGTCAGTGAAGATCTTGCACATGATTCCGTATAAGTAATGCCTCAATATCTTCAAGGCAAAGACAATGGCTGCTAACTTGAGGTCATGTGTCGGGTAGTTCCCCTCATGTGGTCTCAACTGTCGTGAAGCATATACTACCATTCTTCCATTTTGCATCAACACACATCCCAAGCCCTTGAGTGAGGCATCACTATAGATCACAAACCCCTCGGTTCTATTTGGCACTGTCAATATCGGAGCTGTAACTAGTTGGTCCTTCAACTCTTGGAAGCTCCTCTCCTACTCCTCTATCCAAACAAAAGGAACAACCTTCCTGGTTAGCTAGGTAATAGGCGTAGCTATCTTAGATAATTCCCCAAAAAATCTCTTATAGTAGCCTGCTAACCCCATGAAACTCTGCACTTCCGTGACACTAGTAGGTTGAGGCCAATTCATGATTGCCTCGATTTTTTGAAAATCGACAGAGATTCCCTCCTTGTTGATCACGTGTCCCAAAAATGCTATACTAGGGAGCCAGAACACACACTTCTTCAGCTTGGCATACAACTTCTGCTCCTCTAACTTCTGTAGAACTCTTCTCAGATGTACCTCGTGTTCCCCCTGGTTCTTGGAGTAAACCAAGATAGCGTCTATGAACACAATCACGAAGTTATCCAAGTATGGCTTGAACACACGGTTCATCATGTCCATGAATACGGCTGAGGCATTGGTCACCCTAAATGGCATAACAAGAAACTCGTAATGTCCATACCGTGTCCTGAATGCTGTCTTTTGAATGTCAACGGGCCTGACCTTCAACTGATGATAACCAAACCTCTGGTTGATTTTCAAGAATACCTTAGCCCCCTTCAACTGGTCGAACAGATCATCTACTCTAGGTAGTGGATATCTGTTCCTGATGGTAACATTGATAAACTCACGGTAGTCAATACACAGCCTCATGGTTCCATTATTCCTTTTAACAAACAATACAAGTGCACCCCATGGTGACGAGCTAGGTCATATAAAACCCTTGTCTAACAATTCCTGCAATTGAAGCTTCAGCTTCTTCAGTTCTGCTGGGGCCATCTTGTAAGGTGTCTTGGATATCGGTGTAGTGCCTGCTAGTATGTCGATGCAAAACTCAATCTCTTTGTCTATAGGCATCCCTCGAAGATCATCCAAAAATAACTCAAAGAATTCCCTAACAATGGGAATCTTCTCTAACTCAAGCTGCTAAGAGTCAGTGTCTTGGACACTACATAAGAAACCGTGGCATCCCTTGCGAAGCAGACGCCTAGCCTGGATAGAGGAAACAAAGTAGGGTGGGGAAGCCACCCCTGTCCCCTCAAAATCAATTGTCAAAAATCTAGGGTTCTGTATGGCCACACACTCTATCGTACCATGGTTTGCGGCCAACCAGTCCATTCCAAGGATAACATCGAACCCACAAATTCCCAATGGTATAAGGTCAACAAATAAATGTGTATCCCCAATCTGTATCCCATAATTCCTATACATCGTATCCCCTAACAATGATTTCCCCGATGGTATAGAAATACTCAGTAAATATCCTAAGGGTTCTGTCACTATATTCAATCTAGCAGCATATGTAGGGGATATAAATGAATGTGTAAATCTAGTGTCCAATAAAACATGGGCAGGATGTGAGCAGACTAAAAAAGTACCTACGACTACAGAAGTTGTAGCCTGCACGTCTCTTGGTAAGATGGAGAAAACCCGTCTTACCTGCTGCTGGACATTCCCCTGTCCACTCTTGTGGGTTTGAGGTCTAGATATTGTTGCTCCGGGTATTGGCGCTCTAACCGAAGCAGTGCTCATCGTGGCTTGACCCTTTGAGGGCACTCCCTTGTAAAATGTCCCTCCTGGCCATAATAGTAGCAAGTGTGGCTATCCTTGAGGCACTAGCCTCTGTGGATCTTCTCGCAGTGGGGGCATTTGGTTGCACCCCCTCTAGTGTTACTCTGCCTCTTTTGACCGGACCTTATCGCTTGTGATACAACTCCAGGTCTAGTAAATATGGACCCCTATCCAAAAGAAAAAGGCCCTTGCCTCCTATTCTGATTACCTCCTGACCTTTGATTCCCTCGCCTCTTGGAGAATTCCTTGCCACTTCTCTTTATAATCCGTGCAGTCTCTACTACGTCGTCGTAAGTAGTCAACCACTAGGGTTTAAGTATATCCTTGATAAACCACCGCAGCCCTTCCTCGAACTTGTGAGCTTTCAAATCCTCACTGTTGATGATGTTCGGAGCAAATATGGCCAACTCAGTAAATGTGGCCTCGTATTGCTCTATTGTCATCCCTTCCTATTGTAGTACCATAAACTCGGCAACCCTCTGGTTCTGTACCTCCTGAGGGAAGTACTTCTTGTTGAAGATCGTAGTGAATCGCTACCAGTCCATGCCTGGCTCCTTGGTATTCTTTATCATCCACTACTGGTGTGCCATCCTTTTGAGCATATATGTGGCATATGCCACCTTTTGAACCTCAGTACATATCAGGATATTGTAATCCTATTCATTTCCAATAACCACTCTTTAGTTATAGTGGCTCCTCTAGTACCGTCGAATGTCGGGGGTCTCTTCTTTTGAAACTGCTCATATAGAAATGTAGAGTCTCTCTCGTTCCCCTGACAGTCGCCTATGTTGCTGCCTATGTTGACAGGCTGCTCCTGTTGTATCGGCTGACTCGTATTGGCCTGAATCTGTGGTAGAGACTCGATGACGCTCTGCATCAATCTCTCTAACTAATCTAAATGATCTATAGGTAACGGATTATTCCTCGTGCTAACTATGTATGTAAAGATAACCAATAAAGGTAACTAATAAGATGACCAGTCAATGTATAACAGAATAGTCAATGATCGTATGAAATCTATTTAAAGAAACGTCAGTTATATCTATCGACTCTAGTTCTAGTCCTATCTCCCATGACTCATGTCACGACCCGAAACCCACCCTATGTGGATCTCGTGTCGCGGGGCCGGCCCTACTTTTTCCATTCTTTTATCAATGATAACAGTAAATAATATGAACATGACATTAAAGTGCGAAAGCTTTATTACAATTATTGTTTAAAGACTAAACTTCAAACTAACAATAAACTGATCCTAAACCATTCTTAGGTGGTGAGTATATGGGAGAGACTTCATTCATTACTATTATGCTCCTCAACTGTCTCCTTAAGCTCCTAATCTCCTACTGTGGTTCTGTAACATTCTCACCTGAAAAATTTAGTAAGGGGTGAGCTACAAACTCAGTAAGTAAATACCTATCTCAAATACAGGGTTAGAGTAATCGTGGAACATATAGGATCATAGATGAACATGATAGCTAGTCATGGAAACAATTTCAGTCAACAGTAAGGTGCCAAAATGGCCAATGAACAGTAAGGCACGATAACCCAATTAGAACAGTGATATAACATGAATACGGGAACATTCAACATTCACAATCGATGTAAATGTACTACCACAATGGAATGATCCCAATCGAGTCAAATGAATAAAGATACTGTCAACATGGAACTATTTGTAGTGAATGAAACATCACATGAATCAAATGAACATCACATAACAGTCAACATGAACGATGCATTTACTCTGTTCAGGGTTTGGCAGACCCTCGGTCTTTTGGGGCCCGGCATACCCCCCTTTAACATGAAGGCATATAAAATCCCATTAAAACTCACTGCGTAAAAACGCCATCATTGCCACATGTCTGTTTGACCCGTAGGTCCCATAAATTGACCCATAGGTCCAGTCAATCAGATAGCATCAGAAGGGTAATGTGTCTGAGCACAAGACCCGGCATTTAACATAACTCAGGATTATATCGTATTCCATATGAGGTGTGCAAAACATGGAACATCATAACATAAGCATATAGTGAATAGCATCAACACAATGAATCAAGCCATGAACCATCAACCAATAAACATCCACCAGGTAGAACAATATCCATGGTGGGAACAATAATAGTGGGTATAAATACATGAGTACAAAATTGGCAATATAGAAAGATCGTGGCTTGGAAAACCACGTATAAAAGATAGAAATCCACTTACTTAATTCCATGCGATCTACCTCAGTATCCCGTCACTTTTCCTTTTGCCTTTTGAGTTCCCTATCATTCAGTAGACATGCTAATGTTATTCCTCAAATCTTATGCTTCATTATTATAAGTATTTATTTTACTAGCTTAGACCCTACCATCGAGTCCAGAATGTTTGAAATAATAAAAATTCACTATCCATCTATTTTAAGCGGAGTCTGTTTGACTCACATTTGACTTAGGGGTATTTTGGTCATTTGACTTTTCGACAGATATTTTATTTCTTTTTGGAACTCCGTCTCGTGAAGCGGATTTTACCATTGGCCTTAGAATATCTGAGACATAAAGAAAATGCTATTCATTTATTTTATTCTGACATCAAAAAATATCTCAATCATTTACTAAATTAGTTAATTAATTAAATTAATTAACCGTATATATTATTTTGGTTAGAGCTTGGCCACACGTGCCTCAGTGGCATGGTGGTTCCTTGGTTTTGCCATCAAAGATGAATAATCTAACTTCAGAATGTGAAAGATCATTACCCTTTGGTTCGTCCCCTGTTTCAATCCAATTTCTGAAAATGAATGCTTGAATTCCCCAAAACTTCCACTAGAATCAACACTCCCAACGTCTGGATCAATTTTCAATCCATTTCCAATATTGCTCCTCTCACGCCTCTATTTCGAATTCTGCTAAACCTCAACACCTTCGCCTAGGGTACAATTAGCGCAATGACCGGCTCAATCCGGTAACATTTCGAGACTGAACAACTGAAGAACTCCGAATAAAAATTGCATCACTGCCTAACTGATCAACCCTGGGAACCTCGTGCAGCACCGGAGGAACTTCGCACGCAATGGCGATGGAGAAATCAAGTTGTTCTCCGTCCGATAATGGAGCACCTACGACAAAATCTCCCTTGGATCCACCCTTACCTTCTAACTCGTCAAATGTAGCCCAGTGCATCTGATCATGGCTGGTATCATTATCCCTGTCCACAATTGCCCAAACAGCTGATTCTGCCAACTGAACCGTCAAAGCAACAATGGAAACACCAGATGACTCGATCCTCAAATAACTAGACAAGATAGGATATGATGTCGGAATAACCCGTTGATACGCCCAGACTGTGGCAGACCTCCTTGAGTTTTCTTGTTATCATTCCCCATCTCCAGAACCCAAAGACCCCCCAAAAAGAAGCAAAAACAACATCGAGCTTGTCGATCTGGTCTTTGGGACAGTTTCCAGAGTGGGCGTCGAGATCGGCATTGTCGAGAAGCAAATCGGAGGCAGAGAGGACGTCCTTGGAGGGGCGTACGTGGTGCTGAAGTTGCCAGTGTCGATCGGAGCCAAGGTGGCTGTGGATAACCTACCTCTGCTTCGCCGCCTCTACCTTTCTCTCGTTTGATCTTCCTCACCCTTTCTTTCCATTTCTTTTTCCTTTTCTCTCATTCTCTCTCTCGGTGACCTGTAACTACTCCCCCTTTAGCGCCCACGGTTCCTATTCCTTTCCCTGATGTGCACCCCTCTCTCCTTTGTTTCTTTTTTTTTTTTTTTTTTTTTCTGGATCTCCTTAACAGCTCATCCCCTTTTGATTTAAATTCAAACCCTCCAGATCCGTAACCACTGCCCCTTCATTTGCTGCACTTCAGCCCCATCCGTTTCTTCTTTTCTCCCTTTTTTTTTTCTTTTGCTTCAGTTACATCAATTACACCTCATATATATATATATGTACTTTCTTTATTTATTTACATAATCACACCTATATATATCCATATCCGTATATATATATATATATATATATATATGTATAGATTCCCATTTTTATTTCTTTCTAATTCCTATTTATTTATTTATTTCATATTCTTATTTTATTTTTATTTTAGTTTTATTTTATTTTCTTTTACATTTTTTTTCATTATTATTTAATTCAACTTCATTTTTGTTTTCTATATCTCGGTATCCATTCATGGTTTGCTCGGGCATCGCCCGAAAACTATTCGTACTTCAAGAATCATTAAATTTTCAATCGTTCCATTTTATTCAATATTAAACAAAAAGCTTTAACGACTCGATTTACATAGCCCGCTCAGTCACATCTGGGTCAGGGTATTACAACTCACAATCCAACCTATAGCTCTGATACCAAGCTGTCACGACCCGAAATCCACGCTATAAGGGTCTCGTGTTACGGGGCCGACCCTAAGGTCGTCCCTACTTTTTTTTCATTCCTATATCATAGTACTAATATGCAATGTACTAAAAATTTAAAACAATAATCAGCGAAAGTCTATTCAATACATAATGTGGTTCTACAATAGTCAAAATAAGAACCAGACATAACCAGCACCCGTAGGTGGTGAATACATGGGAGAACTAAAACATAGACTGGTACATTTCCTCAAAATGTCCTCCTACGCTCTCAGACTCTTACTAAGGTCTTGCAACGTCACTACCTGAAAAATGGTAAGTAAATGGAATGAGCTACAAAAGCTCAGTAAGTAAATTCCCATCTCCGACACTGGTAGTGGTGATCATAAAGAATATGAATCCATGAATAAGAATATGATAGCCAATCAAAAGAAATGAGATGTTGTAATAGCCAATGAGAACAGTTGATATAATGGCCAATGAAGAGTGGGGTCACAATATACAATCAGGAGTAATGGATATAATATCAACATGGAACTCTCAATAACCATGTATCAATATGAATGTACTGCCACAATAAACTGATCACAATCAAATCAATAAAGGATATTTCTTAGTATAAGGTAAGTCATAAGCGATAGTGTTATTCAACAATTGTTGTCATATCAATCATATAAGATATGAATTTACTCTGTGTCAGGGTTTGGCACACCCCCAATCTTTTGGGGCCCGGCATACCCCTCAATGAACTCCAATGAATTTTCATATGTCTGTTCATGGTCTTGACCCGTAGGTCTCCAGTAGATCAGAAAGCATTAGATGGATATTGTGACAGAGCACAAATTCGGTATACATAAACATATCATGATCATAAGTGATTCCATACTAGTATAAAAATAGAATATCATATATTCAGTGAAGATATAACAGTGGGCCTTTCAAGGCATGGTGTAGCGTGATAACAATGATATACCAGTCAATTAGTGTCCACAAGATATAACAATATCACATTGTGGAAAACAATAATATCAGGTACATTCAAGAGTACAAGTTCGAAAATAATGAAATAAACTTGGCTTGGAAACACCACATGGAAGAGAATAGGATTTACTTGCCTCTAAATGCGTCCCTAGATCAGTATTCAATGGTTTTGCCCTTTCCTTTCGAGTCCCCTATACATCAGTAAATACGTCTCAATTTTAATGTTATTCATCAAATTTTATGCCTTTCTATTCTAAGTATCTCTATCACTAATTTAGACTCTACCATTGAGTTTGGAATACCGAAGAAAGTCGGTTTAGGCTTTCGCGGAATTCCATTTGGGTTCGGGCATCGATAGGGGTATATTGGTCATTTAGCATTTCTACGAGTTTTTATTTTTTGGAGTCCCGTATCACAAAACGGACCCTACCATTGGGGTCAAAATGCCCGAGATAGTCAAAATACACTATCTACTTGTTTAATTTGGGCTTCTTATTATTTTCTTATTATTAAATTTAATTAAATTAATATTATTTTTATATATTATATTTATATTTATCCACAAAAGTTAACACGGGCTTGCCTATCAACTTGGTCACGCATAACCCATCCTTACCCTAGGTTCATGGTTCAACTCATGGGGGCTGGGCCCCTGCGCATTTTTTTCCTTATTTTCTAAGCCAAACAACAGTTACCCTTAACCGAGTATAAGATATCCCCCAATCCCCAATTTAATTCAATTTAATTCCTTACACTCACAACCAAATAGCCCATATCTAATTTAAACTTAAATAACCCTCACTCTCAAACGACGTAGTTTCAGTATATAATACCATTATACGGTACCGTTTAAGCCCTCACTATTCATTTCCTTCCCCGATTATCCAGTGAAGAAACATTAGGGTTCTGTCACCTTCTCCAATGACGAAAACTCTTTTCCGATCAACTTTGCCCCAAAATTCAATGCAGTTCTCTTCTTTCTTCCATGGAAATTACAAATCCAATCTTGGTTTCCCATTTAAACGTCCCTAACCTCATAAATAGTGAGATTAACTGCTCTGGTCAATTTTCCGGCCAAGTCTTTATTTTCATTTTCATGACTTCTAAATCATTGTTTTCACTCTAATTTAATTCTAAATGGTTTCTGCACTATTGAGGATCAATTCCTCATAGTTAAAAGAAAGTTTGAAGCATGAAAATTCAGAAACCCGAATTATCCCCTAAACCTTCAACTCACTATTTCTGCCCCTTCATGGCATCATTTCTATTGATTCTTTTTGAAAAATATTCTACAATTCATGCTGATTCAAACCCTATAAATAAATGTAAGTTTCATGCTCTAAAACATAAAAACATAAACTTGCTAACTCACCTGATTTTTCTTCAGTTTTTGCTTACTGTAACCCTTCAGAACCTCTCAGTTCCTACTTTTGAATCCTTGGGAAATCCTCTATTCAGTCTCAGTTCACAAATTTCCTTCTTTATTGTTCTGATTTCTCTCAAATGCCCCACTGTGTTTATAGGCATAAAATCTCCCACTTGGCCTACTCTTACGCCCACTTTTTCTCTCTTTTCCTCTCTTTCTTGCAGCCAAAATGGACTACCCTTCAATCGCCCATTTAATCTCTATCCTCCACGCACCACACATACATTATATATATATATATGTATATACAATACACCCACTTGCCTTGGGTGTCGGCAGCCTTACTACCTTCACCACACCCACACAATGCACATTCACACATAGCCACACACACAACCACTCATATATACTGCTATGCAACATGCATGGCAGTTTCTTTTCCCTCAAAACTGTTATGTATATATATAATATACTATATTGTATGTATTCTTATATATATACTTTAATTATACATATATACATATCTATATATAATCATATATATATATATATGTATATACACATTTCTACACAAACGTACATACACTTATTTTCACTGACCCATACAGATATGTAACTGTTCACATGCATGGGTTTGTGTGCTGCACGCATTACGAGGCTCAGTCTTGGGTTGCTCAGGCGTTGCTTGGCACTAGCTGTACAAAATAAACCGTTCACATTCCAAAATCGTCCAGTCTAATAAAATATCATGATATAGAGCTTAAACAACTCGGGTTGCAACTGGTGTTACATTACTCGATCAAGTCTACCTTGGTATACGTGTCATATCTTGGGTCGAGATATTACACCCTCTCTCTCTCTCTCTCTCTCTCTCTCTCTCTCTCCCTTATTGACCTTTCCTCTTTTAGCTTCCGTAACCCCCGCCCCTTCCCTAAATGTGGAGGTTACAAATCCATATATATATATATATATATATATACAACCCACTATTTATACTTTCATATATATATATATCATATATACACTTATATGTATACATATATATATATATCTATTTTCCATATATATATATATATATTCTAATTTTTATTTTTATTTATTTATTATTTTTATTTCATTTTATTTTTATTTTTTTGTCCTATTTATTATTTTATTTTATTTCGATATTCTTTCGTGGCTTGCTCAGGCATCGCCTGTACATCATCAATACATTCAAACTATTGAGATTCCAAAACCGTTTATTTCATTCGATATTATAACATAAAGCCCTATCGAGTTGGGTTTACATGACTTGCTCGGTTACAATTTGGGTTGGGGTATCACACTCCTCGTTTTGCTTGTTTGGAGGACCTTGTATATGTGGGGATTTGCCATGACTCTCATTTTGAACAATTTGAACACTTTGAACATATATTTATTTGAAATAGGTCATGTTGGGTAGAATTTGAAGAACCATCGAAATTTCCTTTGGAAGGACCTCTATTTTGCTCACTTGGGCATCATGAATTCTCATGAGGAGTTTCCTTACTTGTGTACTTATTTTTGAAAATAAAACATGTAGTTGTAGTTTAAATTGTATATAACTAAATGTGAAATGATGTTGTACTCATTGTGAGACTTATAGTTCTTTTTGGCCTTGTTCTTGAAGTTATAAAACATGAGATTTTGAGCTTGGAAATTGAAATATTTTTACTTGATGAATAAAAGTACTACTAGATGTTTAATGAATGGTAGATGATGATATGAATGTTAAATGAAATGAAAATGTATATTTAAAACCCTTGAGAATTAGGTTGAATTGAGAAAAGAATACAAAATAGGATAATTTTTCTTAAGTATGTCAAAGAAGGGGGCCGAGGGTTGATCAACACTCCATGAGGAATGATCGGAATTAGGAGGTGGGAAACCCTCATCTCAGTGTGCCGATCGACACTAGATGGGAGGGGCAGTCGTAAGGAGTCGAAAAATCATTAAAGGGTAATTCGATAAATTGCCAGCATAGGCTAAGGACAAACTTGAGATAAATTAAAGATGTGTCACCATGATTGTGAAATGAATTGATAAATCATCAAAATGACACAGTGAGGTTAAAAATGAATTTTGGTGATTTATTCGAGATTGGTGTGAGTCATGGGACTACACAGTTATTTACAGGACATAGATAAATAAGAAAATCCAAACAAAAAAATTTGGAAAAATGGATTACATATTTGGAATCAGAGTATCAAAATTTTCCAAGGTGCCAATTTTGGCGCCGTTCCGAGACAGTTTTAATTTGGACGCGTGTGCGTACATAGTGCCACGTGGTGCCTCGAGAAGCGTGAGAACCTTCTTCAAGAAGCTAAATAAATATTCTAGAACAAGACACTTGTCAAAATTTTGGTGGTAAAAGGGTGTGAGGTGCGTGGTTAGGAGACAAACTTGACATTTGATGTGCCATAATGTGACACAATCCTACCAACCCCTTTTTCCTCTCTTTTCTCTTTCCCCCTTCTCAGCAGAAATCCCTAGAATCTCTTCCTCGTGCCAATACTCTCTCTCTCTTTTTATCTCTCTAGCCAAGTGTGTAAGTATGTGTGTGCTTGTTTGGGCAGCCATAGGAATAGGGGAACAATGTTGTTATGTGTCTGTGTGTGTAAACCAGTGAGAATGAGAGAATGATGGTATGCGTGTGTATATGTAAGTGTGTATGTTACACACACAGCCAACCAGCCAAGAAACTAGAAGAAGAAGAAGAAGAAGAAGAGAAAAAGAAGAGGAAAGAAAATAAAAAAAGATAAGGGAAAGATGAATAAAAGGCTGAATAGTAAAGCTGCCATGGATAAACTAAAAGCCTTCTCTCTCTAATCTTTCTCTCTTTAGAAACTGCGAGCATGGGGGACAAGTACGGAACCTTCAGACCTCTCAGTTATTTTGGAGTGTGAAATGACAGATGCATGTGAGTTTTGGTAGAATTTTAGTCCATATATATAAACAGTGTGTGTTTGTGTGAGTGTGTTTATTATATGTTTTGGTGGGAGAGATCCAATTGCAGGTTTTTAAGTGAATGACCTCTCTGGGACCCTTGAAATGAATGTATAAAGAATCAGGAACAAAAGCGGAAGAGATAAAATGAAAAGCCATGGCTAGAGAAGGAAAACAGGGAATTGCAGACTCGCTAGAGAAGAATTGAGTTTCAATGAAAACCCTTGTTTTTGCCCCATTTGATACACAAAATTTTCCCAAAATGATTCCAAATGGGATTTAGAGCAGTTTAGAAAGAAAAGGAATTAAAAACAATTAAGGAAAATGAAAGAAAACCACTTCGCTGGAAAGTCAGGCTCTACTAGAGCTAATTGTGTTTGGTCTTTTAAAACTCCAATCCATGAGCTAAATGAAAAAAATGATCCACAAACCGTAAAGAAATCACCAAAAAAAATCACTGTTTCCAATACCGTTGCTAGAGAATGAGGCATTATTCCAACAGGTCCTTTGGGTAACGGGTCGCGTTGACCTGGTCAACAGTTGACTGGGTTTGGTCAATGGGTCAAAATTAGGTTATAGGCTCGGGTCTAGATAGCGGGTTGGATCTTGAATTTGGGTTAGGGGCTGTTTTTTGTGTGAATTAGAAAACAATGGGTTTTTGGGAATGACAAATTACTAAATTGCCCCTTTTTTAGTAAATTGAATTCTAAATGCAATTAAAAAGAAAAATGGGTCATTCTTAAGGTTTTTAAACATTCTGGACTCAATGGTGGGGTCAATTTGGACATTCGAGAACCCGAGGCAGTCCCACATGAGTATAAAAAATTATAAAAATATCCTTAATGATAATTTAAGTAACTTAACAATGAATTAAAATTCAGAAGGGGTTATTCCAAAGTTGTTGGATGCTTGAAATTCAAATATATGACCAGTTTGAGTAAATTGGGACCTGGTAATGGTCCCACATCAAGTGAGAAAATGACGATTATACCTTTATACTTATATTAAGCAATTGAAAGCCAAATTAAGATCTGGAAGAGGCGTTTCTAATATGTTTGGACGCTAGGAACTCAAATATGACATCAGAATAATGAAATGGGGACTCGGGATAGTCCCACCTGCTTAAATTATCATTAAGGGTATTTCATAATTTTATATATTTATGTAGGACCACCTCGAGTCCTTTAATGCCAAAATTGACCCCACCATTGAGTTCAGAATGCCCAAAAATCTTACAAAAACCCATTTTTACTCTTATTTTGCATTTAAATTTCAATATAATAAAGGGATGGGCATTTTCATAATTTTTCACTTTTGAACTAGTTCAATAATGAACCTATTTATATCTGAATTGGTTCATTCTTGAACCTTTAACCCAAAACCCCATTTTCCCAATTTGCACCACTAAGTAGCCCTTAAGGCCACCTAACTTGTTAACCCAAATCAAACACGTTGACCCGACCTGAATACCTTGTGACACGACCCGATTGACCTAGATTGACTGTTAATTGGTCAACGGTCAACTGTTGATTGGTCAACAGTCAATCGTTGACCGCCACAAGCACCAAAACTATTAGTCTTCTTCGGCGAACTTGCTGGAGTCTCATCGGAAACCTAAGATTTTTTGTCCATTTTTCTACAGTTTTCTTCATGATTTTTCTTCTTTTTCATCATTCGTTCCATTTTACATCATTCTATGAAATTGAAGACACGATTCAACAATTAAACGACCAAAAATAGTGAAGTTCCAATGAGCCCCAATTTTCTATGCTCACTATAACTCCACTTTTTAACATTGGTTCACCCTTCTTTCAATCTTAACTTCCTCCTTCACTCAAAAGAGATCTCTAACAACCTGAACCTGTCATTCAAACCTAGGAATTTCCTCCAACTTTCAAAACCCAAATTCATATACACACATATATATATACACACACATAGGTTGATACACACAAATACACACTGAAACACACATGTTATCAAACATATAATCACCTAAGACACAACTAGAACTATATAGATGGTTCTAGAAGTCCTTACCTCTAGTCGCCATGATTTGATTTCTAGAGAAAGCGAGTAGAGAGAGAAAACTACATCCTAGCTCCTAAGGTTGCCTCACGCTACCTAGTCCAGTCCAACCCTCTTTTCCTTCTTTCCTCTTCTTTTCATTCACTTTTTTCTATTATTCTTTTCTTCATCTTTTCTTTCTTACTCTCACTGGTTTTCTTCCTCTTGGTTCGACTTTACTATGTGTTCAACACATACACAAACCCATACATATACACACTGAATCACACACACACACACACACTTTCTATCTCTCTCTCAAACACACAACACACATGCACTCCTCTTTGATCTCACAGTGCACACATACACACATACACAAAGCCTCTATGGCTAATCATAGAGAAAGAGAAGGAGAGATAGTTCTTAAAAAATGGAGGTTGGAAGAAGAGCGAAAGCTTCTGCCAAAAGTGAGAGGGAAAAAAAAGAGGAGAGAGAGAGAGAGAGACTTGTCCCATCAATTGTCATGTGTGTCATTTTTGTCCCTTACCAAGCACCCTCACACACACTCTAACACCACCCAACTCTTGATATTTGTTATGTTCTAAATAATCCCACTTAGCTTCTTGGAGAAGCCTCTTACGCTTCCCGAGGTATCATATGGCTAGTTAGCCAACTGTGCGCGCACATATGCCCTGCAATAAACTGCCTCAAAATTACACCAAAATTGGCCCTCTGGTTAATTTTGATGCTTTAATTTCAAAGATGTAGTTCGTTTCTTCAAATTCAATCATTTAAATATTCATATTTATCTGCATCCTGTAGATGATAGTGTAGCCCCGAGGCTTACACCAATCCCGAATAAATTATCAAGATTCCTTTTAAGATTCACTGCGTCATTCTGGTGACTTATTAACTGATTTTACAATGTCTCTGACACATCATCCATCAATTACTAGTCTATCATTAGTTTGTACTAACAATTTATTAAATCATCATTTGATAATTTTTTGAGTCATTACATGGTCATTAAAAACTTACTTGTAAGCCAATCAAAGATACCCCAGGCAGTCGGTAATCATGTGTACTTGAATCCTTTATTGAGGATGTTTTTTTTAAAATGATTGGCGAATCCAAATAAGATGGGATGATAATATAAAAAAGGATCCCAATAAGATGGGATTAGAATAAAAAAGGAATGTGAGGGATGCAAAAGAAAAAAAAAATTTCAAAAGTGATGATCCAATATAAGTATATGTGCTTGTATTTGTGTGTGTGTGTGTCTCTCTCTCTCTCTCTATACATATATATATATATATAGAGACAGAGAATGTAAAATAGAACAATAGTATATACAAATGGGTCTTAAGAAACTTACTTATACGCCAATCAAAAAAACACTAGCTAATGGGTAGTTTCTAAAAAAAACCAATAAGTACTCAAATCTTTTGTTAGGGCATCTCCAGTTCTGACTCAAACTTATATCAAATTTAAATTTGAGTCAAAATACATAGAAATAACCCTCCAACCGTAGACTCAAATTCAACCCAAATCAGTTTTTACTCAAATCCTAACCCAAATCAGTGCACTACTATTCACAAAACCAAATTTCTAACGACTATTTTTTCCCCCTACCTAGCCTCACCTTAGATGGAAAGTGAAAGGAAAAGGCAAGGAAAAGAAATGGAAAGAAAAAGAGGAAAAGGAAAGCGACGGTATTTTGGAGAGAGCTTACAGTGGTTGATCTTCTTCCCTTTTCTTTCCTTCTCTTCTTCTTCTTCCCTTGATTTCCTCTTTGAGCTAGGGTCTCTTTTGAAACACACAGTCACACATGCACACACACTCGACTTTCCATGGCCTCCCCACCGAGAGAGAAAGATGAGAATGAGAGAAGAGAGAGCATATGGCTGAAATGGGGAGTGCTTCCCCTTTTATTCCTTATTTCTTTCTTTTTCTTTTAATTTCCACCACACATTTTCTTTTCGCACACAGACACAGACACAGACACACACAGACACACACACACATATATATATACATAAATACACATTAATACACTAATACATACAATTATCTCTCCTAACCACCAAACAATGGACAAGTATCCTACTTAAAATTAAAGACCACCCAACAATGGACAAGTGTCTTAAAATTGAAAATTAAGAGTGAAAGAGGTTTGGAAGAAAAAAGAAGTGGCAAAATGATTTTTGAAGGGAAACGACATAAAGTAGCTTTTCGGATAAGGTGTGAATTTTTAAAAAAGATTTGAGTAAAAACTTAAGTGACCATTGGAGAACATCAAACTCAAATTCATCTTTTACTCAAATTTTAAGTAAAATTGGGGTTTGAGTTTGAGTCACCACTGGAAATGGCCTTAAGAATGCTTATTTCAAACAGTTGAGTGGAGGGGTCATCCAGTGAGTACAGTAGCATTCTATTATCATGAGTCCTAATTAGGATGAAGACAATGATCAGAAATTAAGGATTAATATTAATCCACTCATGTATGTTTTTTTACTAAATGTAACCATACAAGTTAGAGAGTCTAGGTGAGGATGAAGACACTGATCAGAAATTAAGGGTTAATATATTATGACACAAAACACTAAATGTGAGATGAAAAAATTTGATAAATTTAAAATCTTTTACAAGAACTCAATAGGTTAAGAATTATCCAATTATTTATGTTTTTTTTTTGGGATTAAATCTAACATAGCAGTTGGAGAATTATCCAATAATTACAACTCATTTCTCTTTGATAATTAGAATTCTTAGAAAATTAGAAGTTCTAAAAACTATATTATAAGTATTTTTTCTTCGTTTTTAGTTTTTATCTTAATTTTACATTAGATGGAAAATCAATTTTAATTTTCTCTAATTAAAATATGGTTTTATCGATAGAAAAATGTAAAAAATGCATGGGAAATTTGTTAATCCTAATAAAATAATCCGAGAGAATAAAAAAAGGGCGTGCTATGCATAAAAGAGGCGTGATATGAACTAATTAATACTAATCAAATAAATTCCTAAACAAATACTAATCAAAACAGAGGAATAAATTCGTGTAATTGATATGAGATTTTGTTGGATTATTTTTTTAAACATCATTTAGCTGATTAAATTTATGTATAAGTTACTTAAATAATAAACAAACTGGCTATCAAAAAATCAAAAATAGTAAACAAACACATAAATTTGCATGATAGATATGCCTAAACAAATAGTAGAAACAAACACAATTACATATAACTGGAAAGATTAGGAAAACGCTTAGACAAAGTGAATATTAATTGAGTTTCTAAACTACTAACAGCTTCTGTTAGGAGATTGAGGAACACGTCCTATATGGATTTAGAAATATAATAGTTCTCTAAAAAAAATTCAGAAATCTAATTATATTCGTGCCCCAACACAAATACTAAGATATATAATTTAGCTACATTAATGCAAACATATTTATTAATAGGGCGGAGGCATTGCACAGAGAACATCGCAAGCAGAAACTTGGTAGAAAACTCCAAAAAGTAGACCTAATTGCTGGAGGGAAAAAAAGCTAACTAAACAAAACACTTCATACTAATTCAGGTCTATTACAAACACTACCAATCCAGCCGCATATTGCCATGCGTAATGCATATATCACCCAAATTATCAGGTAGATCCCCACTCCAACACATCATTGAAATGGGTGTCTTGCGCATGTATTGCCCATGATAGCTAGGTCGCCCCAGTTTCCTTCGTGTCATTTATGCATATGATACAGTTTTTTCAATGTGCCCAAATTGCCCAAGTGTTCATACAGTTCTTCTTTGTGTAACTCTTGGTCATTTCTCCAATTAAGAAATACTATAGAATCCTGCTAGAGAGAGAAAATAATAAATAATAATTAAGAATCACTACAAGAAGAAATATTTTTATCAAATCCACACAATGTCGAAAATAATTAAGTGTCGAAAATAAATATCACCGACAGATTATAGACGTCGTACAAAAGATTCGGTAATAGATTACCGACCGAAATATCTTGGCTTCGGAAATAATAACGTACTTATGTGTCGGTAAAGAATTATTTCCGATGAAAAAAATAGTCAGTAAAATATTATTTCCAATGAAACAAATGGTCAGTAAAACATTATTTCTGACTATACAAATAGGCAATTTAAATATTATTTCCGATTATATAAAGAATCGGTAAAACATTATTTCTAATTATATAAAAAGTTGGTTTAAATATTATTTTTGAATATATAAAAAGTCGGTTTAAGTATTATTTCTGACTATATAAAAATTCGGTTTAAATTGTACATTTTCTGACATAGAAAATGGTCTGAAATAATTTATTATTTCAGACTCGTTAGTTACATTTTCATTTCCAACACATTTTTTTGTTGAAAATAAAATTAAAATTTTGAAAAAAAAAATTGTTGCTGTAAAAATAATTTCTTATTTTATTTTTAATACAGCACAAAATATGTACATACACAACCTGATTCAACACATAACCAAATCATCCAACAAAAGTATGCTCCGCAACCTGATCACCCAACACAAGTCATCCACCTAAAGAAGCCATAAATTTCAATTCTTCTCAAAATATCAAAATTAAGTCAAGCCTTTAAAGAAAGGA
The DNA here is from genome assembly GCA_008638375.1 of Nyssa sinensis. NCBI lineage: Eukaryota > Viridiplantae > Streptophyta > Magnoliopsida > Cornales > Nyssaceae > Nyssa > Nyssa sinensis. The sequence goes on along the minus strand of CM018051.1, from coordinate 22,582,582 downwards.
AAACCCTTTTGACACATGATTTTTCCAGAGTGACAAAATGAAAGCTACATCCAGAATTTCAAACTATGGTTGTTGAATGAACTACAGAAATTAATTATCACAATATGCTGCCAATCTTGAAAGTCATTCATTTTGGTCCCGCAAAATTGCTCATCATTTTCGCAATTATGGGAGCCACCTTGGGATTTCCTTGATGCTTTGCCAGATTAGCTGGGTTCTTCATAACTGCAAAACAATCAACCAACATAAGAAAAATAAAAATGTTTGCCTGTTTGCTTTTTTCTACTTCTGCATGCTTTTACTATTCTTGAGCTATGATTCAGCAAGTTAACAGATACGATGGTTACATCAAATCACATAAAAGTAGAAAATGACAACATTTGAAAAATCATCTCAAACAACATTTGATTCAATGCAAAGTTCTCTTAAATAGGTAGATGCAAGGTATGTGAGAAAATAAAATAAACCAACATAAATGCCAAAGGTACAGATATAACATTACCTAAGAAGTTTTAACCAAAACTGTAACATGTTAAAAGATCGATACCAATGTTATCATAGTCATCACAGTAACAATTATATCTGATTGACTAAAGATTGTTATTTTTTTTATAACATCTATGACCAATTTATTGCTGTTGCTCAAGACACCTGTTTGTAGCTCCCAAGGACCCTCTTGCTAACTAGAATTAAAGAAAGACTTTCCAGCAGGTTATTTTATTTTTAATACAACACAGAATCTGTACATACACAACCTGATCCAACACATAACCAGATCATCCAACACAAGTATGCTCGACAACCTGATCATCCAAGACAAGTCATCCACAACCTGATCATCCATAAAGTGAACTCAAATTTTAATAAAACCGCTCTAAATTGATCCACAACCCAAACCGCTCTAGCTTGTTTTCACCTGAAATTAAGTATATAATGGTGGATTCTTATTATTTTACCAAGTGTTCTAAACATTATCTCAGCCACAAATTCACTCACTTAATATGTATTCTTCTAAATTAAAATTTTGTGCGAGCAATAGGTATATTGATGGAAACAACCATGCTATCAAACTGACTGCTACAATGATTGGCGAACAATTCAAATTCAAAACAACCTGGTTATTCTAATTTTTCATCACATGTTGTTAATAAGAAAATAGTTTCCTAGATGCCAAGTTAGTATTAAGTTCAGTAAAATCCATACCTGTACAAACAACCAACACACAAAATGAGAGCAAATGCTTTTCTACCAAAAATGTTCAATCGACTGCTCGGATCCTTGAGTTTTCCAGCCGGAAAAAGAACCACGGCTGAGGAGACGATTGCCGCAGATCTCTTCGGATCCTTCTTCGTACAGGCTTTTTATTGGATTCCTTGCGACGCAATGGGCGCAGATCTCGCAGACTTGCCAATAAGAATGCGAGAGAGGATTGGCGCAGATCTTGTCGGATCCTTCCTCGTGCAGGTTTTCTTCTAGTATTCCTTACGACAATGGGCGCAGATCTCGCAGACTTGCCCATAGGATGCGAGAGAGAAAGGATCGAGAGTTGCAGACAAACGAGAGAGGTCTGTGATGTGTTGCAAATGAACGAGATAGAGAGAGAGAGATAGAGAGAGAGAGAGAGAGAGAGAGTGAATGAGGTGTTGCAGAAGAAGATGTGGGAGATTGGCGACGGAGTATTATCGGGACGAACGAGTAGAATCGAGAAGTGTGGACGTGGAGTATACTATTTTGCGCCAACAGCAATTGGCGGGTACGAGGACATTATTTCCGACTGATTTTTACGTTGAAAATATCGTTTATCTATTTTTAACATGAACCAACGTCGGTAATATATTTTTATGAGGATATTATTTTCGATCAATATTTATGTCAAAAATAATAAAGTGATTTAAAACAACATTGTTTATTTATGTTCAACGTAATTTATTTTTTAAATTGTTATTTCCGTCTAAAATACTTGTTGAAAATATTGTATTTATTTTTTACTTTAACAATGCCATTCATATCAATTTTTAGTTATTTTTTACTCAAAACTTTGTCGGTCATACTGTGTTATATTTCTAATGCAATTTAAAGATGGTACTAGTAAAATATTACTGACAATATTTATTTCCAACATAGTAATATTACTGACAATATTTATTTTGATTGGTTATAGTTAATTATTTCTAACAACTTGAGGCGTCGAAAAATATGTTGTCGTCTTCTTACTATAATTCTGACGTTTAATGTTTTTTTTATCTCAAATACTCAATGTAACAGACGAATTTAAAACTGACGGCGACTATGCCTCGATAAAAACCTCATTTCTTGTAGTGAATTATCTACTGAAACATAAAAACTATTTCAATAATAACATTATTAACTATCAATATAGGAAAAGCCATTTTTAGCGACGCTTGTGAAAATAGCAATTTGTGTTGCTAAATGGTTTTAGCGACGCTCAAGTGGTCGTCGCTAGATGCGTCGCTAATACTATTAGCGACGTGCAGACTGGGTGCGTCGCTAAAGGTAACTATTAGCGACGTTCACAAAATGTCGCTAATAATTAGGTGGGGGCGTCGCTATTACTATATGTTGGACTCAATGGGCGTCACTAATTGGTACCTTTTGCGACGCTTGTAGCGCGTTGCAAATAGTTACTTGGAAACTATTAGCGACGGTTGTGGTGCGTCGCTAATAGTGTGTTTTTAGAATAATTTAGCAACGAATATGAAGCGTCGCTAAAAACTATGTTTTTGGTCATTTAGCGATGCCCATTGTTTGTGTTGCTAAAAGTTAAATTTTTTTTTCACCTATTTGCTTTTTTTTTTTTTTTTGTTTTCTGTATCAATCATCTTGATATATAATAAAATCCAAACATTCTGAAATGAATATATTAAAAGAAAAATGCATTCATATATATATATATTATACTAATTATTTACAATTATAAAAGTAGAATTTATAAATAAATACAAAAATAAAAAATTATCTCAGAAAAAAAAAAAAAAAACAAATGAGAATAGTAATTAAGTCCTGATGCAGAACAGAAGATGGTGCTGCAATAATTTTGAACAATCTGAAATAAAGATCAAATGATATATATTAGAATACTTATTAAATATATATGAACGTAGAATGTGAATATTTTTTTTTTTGCATGCATAAATAGTAAGAACGGTATAAAGTAGCATAAGTCTCAAACCGATAATCCAAACCGAGTTCCGTAAGTTCGTACAAGTTTATTTTATCATTTGTGAGGTGTGTAATGGGCTTTCGGGGTCGATAGGTTGATATTCGGCATTTTGGTCGGTCAAAACCCCAAAATAGATCTTTTTGGAGCTGAAACTTGCAAAAGGTTCAAACCGGGCATCCGAACCAAGTGTCATAAGTTCGTGCAAGTCTATTTTATCATTTGTGAGGTGTTTGATGGGGTTTCGGGGTCAGTAGGCTGATATCTAGTGATTTGGTCCGTTAAAACCCAAAAATGGGGCTTTTTAGAGTGAAAAATTGCGTAAGTTTCAAACCGAGCATCTGAACCGATTGCTGTAAGTTTGTGCAAGTCTATTTTATCATTTTTGAGGTGTATAATGGGATTTTGGGGTCGGTAGGCCTATATCCGGCATTTTGGTTCGTCAAAACCCCAAATTGGGCTTATAAACTTGCATAAGTTTTAAACTGGTGATCCGAACCGAGTTCTATAAGTTGATGCAAGTCTATTTTTTCATTTGTGAGGTGTGTGATGGAGTTTTGAAGTCGGTAGGCCGATATCCGACATTTTGGTCAGTCAAAACCTCAAAATGGGCTTTTTTGGAGCTGAAACTTGTAAAAGTTTCAAACCAGGCATCAGAACCGAGTGCTGTAAGTTTGAGCAAGTCTATTTTATCATTTCTAAGGTGTGTGATGGGGTTTCGGAGTTGTTCGGCTGATATCCGGCATTTTAGTCAGTCAAAACTTCAAAAATGGACCCTTTTAGAGCTAAAACTTGCAAAAGTTTCAAACCAGGCATTCGAACCGAGTGTCGTAAGTTTGTGCAAGTCTATTTTATCATTTTTGAGATGTGTGATGGGGTTTCGGGATCGTTAGGCCGATATCCGGCATTTTGGTCGGTCAAAAATCCAAAATGGGCCTTTTTGGAGTTGAAACTTGCAAAAGTTTCAAGCCAGGCATTCGAACCGAGTGTCGTAAGTTTGTGCAAGTCTATTTTATCATTTGTGAGGTGTGTGATGGGGTTTCAGGATGGGTAGGCTGATATCTGGCATTTTGGTCAGTAAAAAACCTAAAATGGGCCTTTTTAGAGCTGAAACTTGCAAAAGTTTCAAACCGAGCATCCAAACTGAGTGCCATAAGTTTGTGCAAGTCTATTTTATCATTTTTGAAGTGTGTGATGGAGTTTCGGGGTTGGTAGGCCGATATCTAATATTTTGGTCCATTAAAACCCCAAAATGGGGCTTTTTGGAGTGGAAAGTTGCATAAGTTTCAAATCGGTGAACCGAGTGCCATAAGTTTGTGCAAGTCTATTTTATCATTTTTGAGGTATGTGATGGGGTTTCGGGGTTGGTAGGCTGATATCCAGCATTTTGGTCGATCAAAACCCCAAAATGGGCCTTTTTGGAGCTAAAACTTACAAAAGTTTCAAACCGGGCATTCGAACCAAGTGTCGTAAGTTTATGCAAGTATATTTTATCATTTGTGAGGTGTGTGATGGGGTTTCGGGATTGGTAGGCTGATATTCGGCATTTTGGTAGGTCAAAAACCAAAATGGGCCTTTTTAGAGCTGAAACTTACAAAAGTTTCAAATTGGGCTTTCGAACCGAGTGTCATAAGTTTGTGTAAGTTTATTTTATCATTTTGAGTTATGTGATAGGGTTTCAGGGTTGGTAGGCCGATATTCGATGTTTTGGTCCGTTAAAATCCCAAAATGGAGCTTTTTAGAGCGGGAAGATGCATATGTTTCAAACCGGTGAACCTAGTGTCGTAAAATTATGCAAGTCTATTTTATCATTTTTAAGGTGTGTGATGGGTTTCAGGGTCGGTAGGCCTATATCCGGCATTTTGGTCAGTTAAAACCCCAAAATGGGCCTTTTTGGAGCTGAAACTTGCAAAAGTTTCAAACCGAGCATCCGAACCGAGTGCCGTAAGTTTTTGAAAGTCTAGTTTATCATTTGTGAGGTGTGTGATGGGGTTTCGGGATCAGTAGGTCGATATCCGGCATTTTGGTTGGTCAAAACCCCAAAATAGGCCTTTTTGGAGCTGAAACTTGCAAAACTTGCAAACTGGGCATCTGAACCGAGTGTCGTAAGTTTGTGTAAGTCTATTTTATTATTTTTGAGGTGTGTGATGGGTTTTGTGGTCGGTAGGCCTATATCCGGAATTTTGGTCAGTTAAAACCCCAAAATGGGCCTTTTTGGAGCTGAAACTTGCAAAAGTTTCAAACCGAGCATCCGAACCGAGTGCCGTAAGTTTTTGCAAGTCTAGTTTATCATTTTTGAGGTGTGTGATGGGGTTTCGGGATCAGTAGGTCAATATCGGGCATTTTGGTTGGTCAAAACCCCAAAATATGCCTTTTTGGAGCTGAAACTTGCAAAACTTGCAAACCGGGCATCCGAACCGAGTGTCGTAAGTTTGTGCAAGTCTATTTTATTATTTTGGAGGTGTGTGATGGGTTTTCAGGGTTAGTAGGCCGATATCCGATATTTTGCTTTGTTAAAACCCCAAAATAAGCCTTGTTGGTGTTGGCAGTTACATAAGTTTTTAATGGTCATTAGAACCGATGAAGTTAAGTTAGTCCGTGCACGTCTATTTTCATATGTGAAAGGTGTCATGCGATTTCTAAGCCGTTAGGCCAAAATGAGAAATGTTATTTTTTTATACGTAATATTTTCTATAAATAATATATACACCAAAGTAATTAATTTTAAAAACTTACCAAGGCTGAACAGGGCCTCCCTACTGGCTGAGGACTGTCTGCATAAGAGTCTTTAGCTGGGTCTCACGAGCCTAGAGCTCTGTCATCATTTGCTCTAGTTGTGCATTCCGTCTCTCAGCTGCCTCAACTCTCTGGGTGGCTTTTGAAACCTAGCATTGTTCTCAACGGTAGAGGACGATGCCGTCGACTCCATCCCACTCCCTAAGCCACGCACATATCCGTGCCTTCTGCCCAGAACAGTCTCCCGTATCTGGTCATCAGTCAGCGGATGCTCACCCTCAAGGGTCGGCTGAGCACGCAGCTAGACCATCTCCTCCTATAAAAACATAAATATATGTTACTATTTTTATAACTTTAGATTAATATTAAATTAGTAATACTAGTATATATACATAAATAACTTACATAAAGCTGCTTTGCTTTAGGCCCAGTCCAACCCTTCTCAGGATTGTAGTGCATCCTGTGCCACAAATCAATAGGGCTGGGTGGTGCACCGGTCTCCTGGTCTCGCTGTAGCAAATAAATAGTAGCTTGTGAAGATTAATTTCATGAAAAGATGATACAATAAGAAATTGATTCATGTATTAACTTACCATCTCATGCCTATACCTAACAAAAGATCGTGATCCACTACAGTGGGTCACCTTTTGCTTGCTTCTGCTCTCACTATTTTTCTTGCTACGTTCCTACACTTGGCCAAAACAAAGAAGGTTACTATAAATGATAATGATTTATCATACAACAAAATTAATTTTGACAGTTTTTACCTGGAATGCATCACTAGCGAACTGGTTGCATAGTAACATCCAATCCTCCACCGTCACCCCCTTGTAGGGTCTGTTGCGAGGCTCTCTACCAACTGCCACCTCCGCCTCGTAGTGCATGTGGAGCCTGTGTCGGTAGTCCCTGAAACGGACTCCCAAGTAACAGTCCACTGCCTTCACAACATGAGGCAGGTAGAGATCGATGTCAAAATTTTCTTGTAAAACATGTCATTGTCAAAACATTACTTTATTAGATATGTTAAAATTTAGTTGAATACAATAATAAAAGACCTACTAGGATATGAGCATGAATATCTCGTCGCTCCTCGTTAGTGACCAGACTTCAGTCATTAATATGGAGTGGGGCGCGTAGTCAGCAAATAATGCTGACCTCAGTGGTGAACTGTTGTGCCCAGCCACCAACGGGCTTCAGCAAGCCCGGAGGTATCTCAATCCAAAGTCGCGCGCCCCCTACTGCCTCCATGTAAACCTACAAACTACAGTTCTTTAACCTACCGCGCCCTCGTCTAGCGGCGGTGGCCGAACCTTTAGAAGAAATAAAATAGAAACAATTAGTACCATATTTATATAATCATTAATAAAAAGGAGAACCATGCATTCCATCGACGGCATGATCGGTTAACCCTGCAGATGAAGGGGAAGGGGTTGATGGGTCTGTCAAAACTATACGTCTGCATGAACCTGGTCCAACCATATCTACAAAGAAAGTTTAAAAATAAAATTCTACTACATCATAAAAATGAAAATCCATTACGAAGTAAAAATGAATACCCATTACATCATAAAATTGAATATCCATTACATCATAAAATTGAAAATCCATTACACTTGATCCTAACACATGTAACACCTATTACAATTATTCATCTGAGTTTGTATTATCATCTGTTCTTAAAATTTCTTCATCCTCAATACAATAATCTAACAATGTATCATCATAAAAATCACTTTCCTCGTCAGCATCATCATTAATGAAAGTTGAATCATTCGGATCAAACTGTATGGTATTAGTGATGTCGGAAGCTACGACATGATCTGGTTCTACATCAGTTCTATTCAACCAGCGAAGTAACATTTTTTTTATCATGGCAGACAACACCATCGTAGGCAGATTGAGGCTCTTCTTATAGTGCCTCCTGAATCCTCTCCAAATCTTCATCTCCTTCTTTAACTTCTAGTACATCATAAACATTTCTGGACTTTATTTTTTGGACAACATGCCAATCACCTCTGATTTTTGTGTCTTTCAAGTGGAAAACCTGTATTGCCTGAGATCCTAATACATACGGATCATCTTTAAATATCGTACGTGATGTATTAACACTTATGAAGTGCTTATCGATCTATATTTCAGTCTTCTTGTCACTTACATCCCACCAATCACATTTAAACAGATACACGGAATGACTGAAGTAATAATGTAACTGTATGATATCTTGTAAAACACCATAGTACTTTACAGTTTGTCCTACTTCATAATTTCCCTATACAAGGACCCCACTATTCTGTGTTCGCTAGCTGACCTCACATTCCCTTGTGTGAAATCGAACACCATCAACAATTAAACTGGTGTAACGGGATATCCTTTGATCAAGGCCACATGCTAAGCAATATAATTGATCGTACGCCTCAGGAAATTGTTAGTGGCGTAATAGCTTCATTTATAAATTCAATTCAAGTACAAAATTAATTGAATACAGATGCATTAACTAATATCATTACAATTAATTCAAACATATTCTTACACGTTCTTCGAATCACTTTGGAAACAAATTTTGTTGTCTTTGCTCTAGATCTGTATCGACAACATGTTTTCTCTAAAGCTCGGTCGTATACTCACTGCATAAGATGAGAAATGTTATATGTAACTTACATTTATATAGAACGTAGTATTGCAATAATTTTGATAAACTTACTTAAAATATGGCAATATCTCATCGCAGTTGTTGAGCACGGTATAGTGGGTTTTTACCAAGTTTTCAGGATGATACCATTCATATGTATGGGCAATAATTGGCCGCACATTCTGATTAAACACCGCAAGGTCAGTTCATTGCTGCCTTGGACATCTATCAGAATTTTGATCTTCACGATTAAACCTTGTTTCAATATCTTCAAGATGCATAGAGTATAAAGTGAGACATTCGGCATCAACGTAAGCCTCAGTAATTGACCTTTCCGATCATGCTTTGTTACGCACATATTGCTTCAATGTATGCAAATATCTGTTTTAATAATTAATCAGTTATAAATTAAAATAGATAGGATGGATAGATAACACAATTCCTAGAATTTAATATACCTTTCTATTGGATACATTCAATGGTATTGGACATGTCCGCCAATTTTTGCCTCATGAGGCAAATGCACAGCTAAGTGGACCATTACATCAAAGAAAGTTGGAAGAAAAATCTTTTCCAACTTGCAGAGGATCAGGACAACATCCTTTTCAAGATTTTTCAGTACTTCCAACTTCAACATCTTGGCATTTAATACTCTAAAGAAGCAGCCCAACTCAATCAATGTCGTTGATATGTCATCAGTGAGATATCCACGTATTCCAACCGGAAGAAGTCATTGTAAAAGGACATGGCAGTCATGGCTTTTTAATCCAGATGTTTTTCCATATTTAACATTTACACACTGAGATATATTCAATGTGTATCCATCTGGGAACTTCACCGATTTAAACCACTCACAAATCCTCATTTGCTCGTCGGATGATAACGTATAGCATGTAGGAGGCAGGATATATTTATCATCTCTACGTATTAGGTGCAACTCTTTCTGTATTCCTAACTCCTGCAAGTCCAACCGGGCTTTAACAGTATCCTTCATCTTCCCTTCAATGTTCATTAAGTTTCCAGCACATTATCATAGATGTTTTTCTCGATGTGCATAACATCCAAATTGTGCCTCAACTTAAGGGTTTCCCAGTATGGCAAATCAAAGAATATGTTCTTCTTCGTCCAATTTAACTCCACATTAGTACTCTTCCTCTTCTTAGTACCTGGTATCTTCCCAAACCTCACTAGTTGGATGAGTGCCAATTGCGACAACACGTCTTTCCCAAACAACAGTAGAGGTGACAATTTGCGCTCAATTTCTCCATCAAACAGATGCTTCTGCCGACTTCGCTAACCATGTGATGGCAGTAGAAAACAACGATGGCACATGTAGCATATCTTCTTTCCATTGGACAAATGTAAGGAACATGCATCCTTATTGAAAACTGGATATGCCAAATACCCCTTAGTGCTCCACCCAAACAAGTTTCCGTATGTTGGAAAGTCATTTATCGTCAACAGTAATGCTGCATGCAATTGAAATGTCTCATTCTTAAAGACGTCGTATGCCTCTACTCCAACCTCCCACAATTCCTTCAACTCGTCCACTAAATGACGCAAATACACATCAATTTCATTACCAAGAGGCTTCGGCCTTGGAATAAGCAACGACATGAAGATAAGTGGTTCTTTCATACATTTCCATGGTGGCAAGTTATACGGCATAAGCAACACCGGCCACATGCTGTAGGCATTACTCATGTCACCGAACGGATTGAAACCGTAGCTAGCCAACCCAAGTCATACACTACGCGGCTCATTTGCAAACCATTCGTGATTTCTATCAAACTCAGCCTAAGATTGAGAATCTGCCGAATGCCTACATACATTTTCCTCATCAACACGCTTCTCCTTATGCCACCACATATCTTCTGTCGTCTTCTGAGACATGTACAACCTTTGTAGCCTCGGTTTTAAGAGAAAATATCTCAACACCTTATGTGGAATTGTCTTGCTCTTTCCTTTATTCAACTTGTACCTGGGTTCATGGCACACCGTACACTCCATACATTGTTCAGTCTCTTTCCAAAATAGCATGCAATCGTTTTTGCAAGCATGTATGGGAATATACCCGAGGCCCAAATCTCTTAATATTCTTTTCACCTCGTAATATGATTTTGGAAGGGTCTCCCTAGTAGGAAGTGCTGCTTTAATCAATCCAATAACCATATTAAATGATTTGTTACTCCAACGGTTGATGGTCTTAATATGAAGGAGTTTCACGAGAAAATCCATTTTCGAAAACTTATCACAACCTGGATATAACAGTTGCCTTGTTTCCCTCAACAAGGACTCAAATGCTTCCAATTGTCCTGTGTCATTCCTGTGGCTACGATCCCCAGTTGTAGCCCCTTGTAAGTCTGCCAGCATTTGTGGCAAGCCTTCGTAACCAACCCCAACATTATCACCTAAGTCATCTTCGTTGTTTTCTTTTTCATCCTCAAATACCACTCGTACGTTAGGGTGTTCCCCATGAAATTCCCAACACGTATACCTCTGTGCATATAATCCCTATTATTGAACCTACTACATGGACATCTTATCATATTTCTCCCATCTACAGATGCACAAACAAACTCAATAAAATTTTTAATCTCCTTCCCATACCCTGGCAAATGCCTGCCCTTCAAGTTTATCCAACTCTTATCCATTTTCATCTACCTAATACAAGTCAAAATGATACTCATTATAAATATGAAACATGAATCCTATCACCTCCAACTTCTCTCTAAAGGGTAAGGTGGTCTTATCCCATTTGTGAATGCATAATCTACATTGCAATAAGTAGCAAATCAAATGCTTAATTCCACTCGGACAAAATTTCAGCAGCATCTCCGTACGGTTCTCTAAGTATACAAGATAGACGTTACCACGCCTAAATATATACCTAGAGAATAATATGAGACCATGCTAAAATTTTCTCATAGTGGAATATTCAAGCATGCGCTATTAATGCAATACAGATTTATGCATTCCCAAACTGTCCTACTCTAGACAGTTCAAGAATCAATTTTCATACATACGAGCCCAATCGCGAATAAATTGCACGATAAGATTCACATGTGATGAAAATGACTCTCGAACGGGGCTAGGCTTACATGAACGCAATTATACATTGAGTTACATGATCATTTAGTTACAAACACTACTAATACAAGAATATCACATTCGAGCTAATTTAAATATATATTCAGGACACGGCAGGGCAGTGCGAGAGTAGATTCTTCATCCTAGTCCTGAACCAATGTCGGGTTTTACTATGGCTTATCTATCTTTATGCATGTATCTTCACATATGTGACGTGTCACTAGATAAGGAAGCCCCTTTCTTCTCTCTCTCTCTTTCATCCAATGACATATTACATAAATAAAAATACATAAGTAATAATACAAGATCAATAAATCATTTCTGATTGAATTTGTATAGTTGAATGACACGTAATGAGAGTTGAATTGGCAGTCCAACCCATGGATTGAGGCTGCGACAAGCAAGGTTAGCCCTTATTGGCTGGAACCTTTTACTCTAAAGGGGACGAAAATGCTAGGAAGGAAGACATCTTGGAAAGAGACCTAGTCTAGAGAGAGAGAGAGACAACACAAGGATTGTTTGGAGGGGGGCTAACCAGAAATGGACTCAAAATACAAGAAAAATTCAACCCCCACCCAACAAAAAAAAAGGGGTCCACTCCTTTGGATACGGACTTCAATTAATCCATCTAGCGATAAATTTTTGACACTAATTATTTAGCAATTATATGAGACTCCGTGTGAGGAAAATTGTTATATAATCATTATGTAAAAAATTATCTCAAGTTATTGGTAATTCATTTCAGAATCTTATGAGTCTGTAATTATTAAGTTAGTTGAGTGTTAACACAAGTCATACTATACCAGTAAAGATTTTGATAATAACCAAACTAAATTACAGAGATATATTTCTAAAGAGAAGTAGTTTTTTATTAATATGAAAACTTCAAATTTATTCGCTACACTCAGCATATAAGACCTATATACCTAGTTACACTTACTACAAGAATATGAATCATATCTCTAACAATTTTCCTACTCCTTGAGTGACTCTTTTTGTTGGGATTGTACTTTATTTTATTTGCATTTTTAAATTAGTGTGGTTAATTGATGCGCTTGGCTATAAAATTAATTAAGAATTTAAACTAATTATTTCTATAAAAACATTTGATTTATGACTTAAATTCAACAATTTCTATCAAATTAATTAAAATTTTGAAACTATTTGCATAAACTCTAATGAATAATCAATTAATTATTAGTCTAAATTCAGCTAGCTCACTAATGTTAATTAGAAAATTGTATCTCACCTTGAGATGGTAATTGATTGGCCAGGTTATGTAGCATCCAGTCACTAGGGTCCCATTCAATCAGCATATGCTTCCCTTCAACCTCTTACTTCTATTTCAAAATAAAAGGTTGTAATTTTATATGTGATTACACATTCATGATCAACCCTATCTTTCCCTTACAGGACCTCCACCCTGGCCTTCTAACATGTCTTGCAAGAATAATTCTATATATGCTCTTTATAGTATTTTTTTGTTTCTCTCTACGTAATTGTTCTCTACTTTTAATTTGATTTTTTTATAGTAATTTTTGAAATTACTGCATGATGTCCATTCTTCTTCCATACTTCAAAATTATGACATTGCTAGCGATACCCTATAATTGACAAACTGTTTTCAAAGAAGAAAAAAAAAATCCCTCAAACTACCCACTACCCACAAATTATCAGAATATAAAGATCACCAAAAAGAAATAAAACCACTATAATCAAAGCCAAGATAACCACTATATACACATGCAAAATATAATAGAGTTGCATCAATACATAAATAGGTATATTTTCTTTTTCTCATATTTTCTTTTCCTTCTTGTTTCCCATGGTAACCAAACAAGAAAAAAAAAAAAAGGTTGCATCAATACATGAATAGGAATATTCAAAAAAATAAAAGAGAGGATAAGTGGTGAGACCATAAGTTTGGCGTTCGTTGGCGGCATCAATGCGACGGTCGACGGCAGAAAAAGCAAGCGTCTGAGAGAGAGAGAGATATCCACGATACAGAGAAAGAAAGAGAGCAACTGAGATAGATAGAGAGATTGGAGATGATCGATACCGAGAGGAAGAGATCGAGAGGAGAAGAAGAATATTAGGGGTCGCAACCGATCGAGAGGGAGAAAAAGAAACCAAGGGTCGCAGCATAAATGGGGGGGCTTTTTAGCGACGCTCAGTGAGCGTTGCTAAAGAGTCATTGTACGTCGCAAACTAATACCTAACACAACGTCGTTCTAATAATACAACTATTAGCGATGCACATTAAGAGTCACTAAGTATGGGTGACGCACGCGAGCGTCGCTAATAAAGTTTTGCCCATCGCCAAAAGATTGGCGCCCTTTTTTTTTGCACGGGAAGACCTTTTTTCTTAGTTTTTAGCAACACACATGGTGTACGTCGGAAATAAAGTGTGTCGCAAAAAATTACTTTTTTTGTAGTATATGAGCAACTCATTGTTAAAAGTTTAAATTGAAAAAAGTTTATTATTATAATATGTATTTAGAATAGCTAAAAATTGAACACCATGTATCATGATACAATCTTTTATTCTATTTAAAAATTTAAAGATGGAAAATTTTTTTTTAAAAAAAGTAATACAATTGATTAATAGAGATAGCAGTAACTTACAATGGAATTATCTTCAATGTTTGCTCAATCCATCTATTCATCATTGGAACACGGCACAAATATGTAAAATACTTATGCAACATAAACAAAACGAGATAAAACCAAAGAAAAACATTATATAGGGACGATGAGGGAGTCACTGTAGGCTGAGAATCAAAAGGGACAGTGATGGTGGGATGAGAACAAAATGGACGTGATGGTGTGAGGGTATGGGATGCCGAAATTGTTTTGGATGGATAGAGATATAGGTTATATGTTGTAACTGAAATTAGTTTGTCGGTTAGTTTTTTTTTTTTTTAGACAATTATTTTTCACGCAGTACTTTTAAAATTTGTGTTAGGAAGAGAGACATGCAGGGTTTGTTTTTATCTTGGATTTGTGGTAGAGTTCTAGTGTTGACATAGTTCTTGGAATGAAAAAAACTGTCATATGCACCCGTGGGGTATAATGAACGTGGGTTTTGCAGATTGATAAGTTTACTTCACCAAGGCCATGTTTGTTTTATGCATTGAATAAGGGTGGATTAACTATCTCTTTCACTAATAGTGATAGGATTAGTAATTTCACCCCTCCTCTCCTCTCCTATTATTTTATCCACGCTGTAAATCATTATTTACTCCCTATACTATTAATGAGCCATTTCCTTCTTCTTTTTTCTAAATACCGGTTTCACAAAGTTATAAAAACTATTATATCCAATCTAATCCCTTCCCCAAGCTGGTCAACAAACATAGTCTAAATGGACTAAGAAAGCCGCCATGAAGGATTGGAATTTAAGGGGAAAGAAAAAGTGGCATGTGCGTTTTTGGAGAGAGTATAGAAGAAAAAGTAGGATTTTGAAAAGAGAAGAGCATAGGAGTGCCATGCCAAACTACATTGTAATACTATATACTAGCGTTGACCCGTGTTATGCATGGGTATTAAAAATAATTATTATAATCAAAATAAAAAATTCTTAATTTGAAATAGATTTCAATTTTAAAAATTATAGTTTTTTAATTAAAAAATATAGAAATCTAGATTTGATTATGTTGAATTGTTGAGAATAATAATGTCATACCCCTGACCCACAGGACCAGAGTAATGGGTCATTGAGACTCCGAAAGGAAGGTAATAGGACTAAGCATTCTAACCAAGTGTATAAAACATAGGCCTTTTTTTAAACGATTCCTTTAATTGGTTTTTCTTTAATCAGTTCCGGTCTCATGATTAAACTTGTTCAAGTCCTGTAACAGGATTAAATAAAAATAATTACCATCAAAGACACTATACCAGTCATTTATCAACAGTGTATAATATGGTAATATCCAGAACTGACTGTCACGCCCCGAATTTCTGCAAACCCGAGGCGTGACTGACGAGACAGAAATGAAATAGATAAAAGGACAAAAGTAATCAAATTCACTAAACATGCGTCCATTCTCATCAATATATAAAATAATATACAATACATCGTTCATCGGTCATTCGGGCTTAAGCCCTTACATAACAAAATACAAGTCTCATGGATCACAAATATATCACGTGCTTCACCCTACCAGGGCATCACATAGTCTCAAGTGGCTGGAGGATCCTCATCTGAAAAATGTTGCCCACGAATGGGTCAGCACAACTGCTGGTATGATGAAATGCTAATGCCAGAAATAAAGCTAAGGCGTGGCATGTGCAAAGTGTACATTTATTCCTAAATGACATTCAAGCATCGTAGTAATACACATATGAATAGTATGCGTGACACACCCATGCACAACTCTATGCCACACCCATGTCTCGTTTACGGGTACTCCCCGATGGCTACGGAGTACCAATGCAATAGCCAATTTTGGGTTTTTCACCACAGGATCTACACCCTCATAATGCAAAGCACCATGTGCTTACCCACGCCATGTTCTCAAAGAATTCATCATATGCCAATATGCCAATGCAATCTCAATGAACATGAATCTCAATAATATAACATGCTCTGACAATAATAAATAAATCACCAGTCAGTTTCATATACATGCATATCTCATGTGTTCATACATCATAATTCATGTTCTTCACTTTATTAAACTTGCAAGTAACACATAACATGTAAACAACCAATTCCAAATAATCTGGTAAACACATTACAAATAAACACATACAACATCCCAGTCATTCACAAATATTCCTAACTTAACTTCATTTCTAACATTAGCAAAACACCATACCTGATGGGTCAGTCACAACCCAAGAAGAACGTGTACGATATGTAACTGAACTGGTCAATGAAAATGCAAGAGATCAGATCTCCCTCTCCTGTCCTGTAAGTGCCCCTAAAAACATAAATTCCAACTCAGTCTATTGTCATTTAAATTTATTCTATTCATCAAATTTTATGTCTTTAATTCATAGATTTCTCTTCTGCTAAATTAGACTCTACTATTGAGTCCAGAACGTCAAAGAAAATAAGTTTAGGCTTCCGTAGAACTCAATTCGGACATCTGGGTTCAAAAGGGCAAAACAGTCATTTTGCACTTTTCACGGGTTCTTACATTTCGTGACCTCTTTTCACAAATCGGACTCCACGGTTGAATCCGGAATGCTCGAGATAATAAAGTTTCACTATTTGTTTACTTAATTCTGAGTTCGTTTGACTGTACTTTAATCCAAGGGCATTTTGGTAATTTTAAAGGTTTCTACGGGTCTTTTATTTTTCGGGACCCCGTCTCATAAAACGGACCTCACCATTGGTCTCAGAATGATCGAGATAGTCAAAATACACTAATGACTTGTCCCATTTAGACTCCGGGATATTTTTGAATATTTAATTAAATAAATTAATTTAATTAATTAATTAATTAATTAATTTAATTAATATTTTATTCATGGGGGGTCAAACATAATTAATCAAAGTTCTAGGGTTCAAAATCAGATTTCTTAAGGTTCTGGGTTAAGGTTCAATTTTCAAAAGGTTCAAGGTCAAAATTGTAATTAATCAAAATTCACTATTCCCAATTCGGTTACCCAAACAGGGATAGGATATCCCTGTTCCTATTTCAATTTAAATTTTTGATTTCTTAAGTCTGTAACCAAACAGACCAGGTCCCCTTTTAATTTAAAACACCAGCGCGACACGTGGCAGGGGTGGTCCAGCCCCGCCCGAACCGGACCCGACCCGACCCGGAACCCGACCCGGTCACCCCCACCTTCTTCCCCGACTTTCCGGCGAAGCTGCAGTAGGGTTCCGGCGCCTTCTCCGGCTCCGGCGACCGATCTCCGGTGAGTTTTTCAAATTTTAAAAATGTGATTCTCTCCCCCTTTTCATGTAGATCTCATCCCCAACCTCCATTTCCTTCAAAACCTTCCCCATCTTCTCGAAATAGAGGGTCAAACCCTCGATCAACTCTCCGGCCAACTCTTTCCTTTTCATTTTTGTCACCATTTGGTCACGGTTTTTCTCCCATTTTCATCCTAATGCATTTCTGCACTCAAGGGGACTATTTTCCCAACAACCAAACAAGTTTTTGCACATAAAATGTTAACACCCACCTATCATGGCCGTGACCTGCAACCTAAGATTTCTCCCTAGTTTCTCAACCATTTCTTCTCATTCTTTTTGAAAAATAATCCCTACATTATGCTCTCTAAGACCCTATACATTAAATCAATTAGCATGCTTTAAAAAAATTCAAAACAGAAAGAATCACTCACGGTTATTTCCTGTTGTTTCTCTCTCTAGCCGTGCCCTCTTCCACCCTTCTTGTTCCAAGCTTGAATCAGCTTCAGAGACCCCTTTTCCTTTCAGAACTCTCTCTCACCCTTGCTCTCAGTTTTCTTTTCTTTCTTTTTCTTTTCTTCCCACCCGAGACCACCTTATACATCACAACTCAATCTCACACGTCTCTCTCTCTCTAGCCCCTTTCTCTGACTTCCTCCCCCTCTGTATTCAGCCACTTTCTTTCCCCCAAAATGCAGCTTTGCATTAAATGCAAAGCTGCCTATATAAACCTATATATATATATATATATATAATACTCATCACACACTAGGCACACACACTAGACGCACACACACTAGACACACACACACTTAGCCGACACTTCTCACACACACACACACTCCCTCGGTTGCACCCACACACAGTGCACACATGCACTGTTTTATACACATACACACCCATATATACTTATATATATATATATATATCCATCCATACATGCACTCATGTATATATATACATCTATATATATATATAATATCCCACACACACATGCATGCTACACTTAATTAAATAATATATATACATACATACTTATATCCATGCATATAAGACACACATCACATATAATCACACATTCCATTTTAATAACAATAATAACAACAATAATAATAATAATGATAATAATAATAATAATAATAATAATAATAATAATAATAAAATAAAAAAAATAAATTCAATAACCATTAATAAATAAAAAAAAAATTTTCCATGTCATAACACTAACTCTAACTGTCCTTATATACAAAACTATTTAAAGTTTTCGAGAAGAAATTATTGTATCATCCAGACTAATCATAAATTAATGTGTATAATATATTATACTTTTAAGAGACCAAAGAAATTACTTTTGTATATGTGATTTTTTATGATTATCCAGAATTATTGACTCAATGATCTTAGATCACACAGTAAACCTATCGATCCAGAAGCTTGTTTGTCTCGACACTCTCTTATGCATAAATTATTAAAAATTTGTTCCAAAATTGTTCACAATGAGTTCTTCACAATAACTGCCATAATTAGAACCCTTTTCAGACCCCGCCCTTTCTCTTTTTCTATATATGTTTATTTACATTTGTACAATGGCTAGATCTCCAAGCACTAGACCCTTTCAGTTATTTCAAGACTTTTCCCACCAGAAAAACCCCACAATTTAGAGGATTCAAAATTCAAATGTTGAAAGGAATAGGAATCCAAATATCGAGCAGTTCTCTTTCTTCTCTCTTTATATATGTTTATTATTCCTGTATAATGGCTAGATCTCTAAGCACTAACCCTTTCTATGCTATCAGAACTTTTCCCACTAGAAGAACCCATAATTTGATGGATTCAGACACTAACATGGATGGTCAATATATAGCTCAACGACACATGAGTGGATTAGAGAGAATTAGTTCACTGCTGACAATAATTACCTCTATTGGTTCATTGGAAATAACCAGCTTTCTTTCTTTTTAGCAGCATTTCATTACCCATATAATACAAATATTATTAACAAAATAGTTATGCAAAGAGTGTCAGTGTGAATCTTATCGGTGTGAATCTTGTCCATGAAACTATCTTGTTCCAAAATTATTCACAATGAGTTCTTCACAATAACTACCATAATTAGAACCCTTTGACCCCGCCCTCTCTCTCTCTCTCTCTATCTCTCTTTCTCTCTATATATATATATATGTTTATTTACATCTGTACAATGGCTAGATCTCCAGGCACTAGATCCTTTTAGTTATATCATGCCTTTTCCCACCAGAAGAACCCCACAATTTAGAGGATTCAGAATTCAGATGTTGAAAGGAATATGAATCCAAACATCCAGCAATTCTCTTTCTTCTCTCTATCTATATATGTTTATTATTCCTGTATAATGGCTAGATCTCTAAGCACTGACCCTTTCTGTGCTATTAGAACTTTTCCTACTAGAAGAACCCACAATTTGATGGATTCAGACGCTAACATGGATGGTCAATAAATAGCTCAACAATACATGAGTGGATTAGAGAGAATTAGTTCACTGTTGACAACAATTACCTCTATTGGTTCATTGGAGATAACCAGCCTTCTTTCTTTTTAACAACATTTCATTACCCATATAATACAAATATTATTAACAAAATAGTTATGCTAGGAATGTCAGTGTGAATCTTGTCCATTTTCTCGTACCATCCCAGTTTGCTCAATATCATTAATCCACTCAAATCTCACACACCTTAGGTATGCTCAATAATATGAATAATAGTAAACCTTGGAGTCCACAACAAATACTAGTAAACACAATACAAGTTTGGTCCATACACAATGATTATATAAACAAGACTATTGATATGTATATCTATGGCACAAATATGAATAACAGTAAAGTGTCAGAGTGATAATGACTCACACACCGTAATACAATGCAAAGGTATAACATTAAAACAATAAAGTTAATCACACTATAAAGACTAAGTCAAATGATAAGGCATCTGAAAGGGTATAATAGTCATATCTCATAAATCAAGTAACAGAGATACGTTGTCAACAAATTAGGACGTCCCCCTAGTCCTAGTCATCGTCTCACTACAAGGACACATTACATGTGTCTTTCATAATGCATATTAAACATCGTACACATTTACTGTTCCATCCCTAGGACTACCCTAGCCCTTAACACTATGGTTTCTTATTAAGTCTTAAGATTCTCTATGACTAATTACATATTAGCCTACATACCGAATACCCATTTTCCTAAACAGATATCAAAAAAGTGTTCTTGAGCTTTAAAAAAAAAAGACCCTATTGTATTGTTTCTAAGTCATTTGAATGTCTTTTAAACTCATAAGGGTTTTTTTTTTTTATAATTTATCAGACAAGTTACGCGTTTACCGAGACATATCTGTGCAAAATCGACCTTAGAATCGAATCTAGAAGGCTCAAAAGTCCTCAAAATACCTTTTTTACATTTTATTGACTCTTGTAGATATATGTTCTACACCTAGGGGCGTAATAATAATTTTATATATTCATATGGGACCAACCCCATATACCCATTTCATTTATCTAATATCATATTTGAGTTCTTGGCGTTCAAAAATATTGAAAAATCCTCTTTCAAATTTTAATTTGGTTTTTAATTGCTTAATATAAGTCTAGGAATATTATCGTCATTTTCTCACTTTATATGGGACCATTACCGGGTCCCAATTTGTCTAATCGTACCATGTATTTGAATTTTGAGCTTCCAAAAATCTTGGATAGTCATTTCTGAATTTTAATTAGCCTTTAAATTATTTAAATTAGCATTAGGGGTCTTTTCATAATTTTGCATAATTATATGGGGCCACTCCGGGTCCCTGAATGTCCAAACAGACCCCGGTATTGAATCCAGAATGCCCAAAAATCTTAAGAAAGCCCCCTATTTTCATTTTAATCGCATTTGAATTTCAATATATTAAGGGAAGGGTATTTTCCTAATTTTAATTACCAAGAACTGGTTTAATAGTAAACCAGTTCTGTCCCAAACAAGTTTAGATCTGAACCAGAACAAAAAAGCCAAGCCTCCTCTATCCCTATGTCCAAACAGCTTCTTGAGTCTTAACCCATGACCCGTTGACCAAGCCTAGGGTCCGTTGACCTCGACCTAGTTTGACCAAGACCCGACCCAGTTAATCGTTGACCTTGGCATTGACGAACTCGACCTGTCTGTCACGCCCCGAATTTCCCACGAACCCGGGGCGCGAGTAACGAGACAGAAAGTAAAATAAATAAAAGGACAAAAGTAATTAAATTCAATAAACATGCGTCCATCATCATCCATACACAAAATAACATAAGATACATCGTTCAGGAGTCATTCGGGCTTAAGCCCTTACATTTCAATATACAAGTCTCATGGACAAAATATAACAAGTGTTTTCCCTTATCAAAGCATCACTGGGTCTCAAGCAGCTGGGGGGTCCTCATCTGAAAAATGTTGCCCACGAATGGGTCAGCTCAACTGCTGGTATGATGAAGTGCTAATGCCAGAAATAAAGATAAGGCGTGGCATGTGCAAAGTGTACATTTATTTCTAAATGACATTCAAGCATCGCAGTAGTATATATGAATAGTATGCGTGACACACCCATGCACCACTCTATGCCACACCCATGTCTCGTTTACGGGTACTCCCCGATGGCTACGGAGTACCAATGCAATGGCCAAATTTTGGGTTTTTCACCACAGGATCTACACCCTCATAATGCAAAGCACCACGTGCTTACCCACGCCATGTTCTCAAAGGATTCATCATATGCCAATATGCCAATGCAATCTCAATGATACATGGTTTCCACAATATAGCATGCTCGAGACAATAATATATAAATCACCTAACTGATTCCACATGCAATCACATCTCGTAAAATCAACATATACACATGTCGTGAGTCACATTCATCATTCACTAAATATTCATAAGGTACAAGTAACATGTAAGCATGTGAACAACCAATTCCAAATAAACGGTAAACACGTTACAGATAAACACATACGACATTTAGTCATTCACAAATATTCCTAACTTAACTTCATTTCTAACACTAGCAAAACACCATACCTGATGGGTTGGTATCAACCCTAGAAGATCGTGAACTATATGTAACTGAACAGACGGATGAAAATGTAAGAGATCAGATCGCCTCCTCCTGTCCTGTCAGTGTTCCTAAAAGTAGGAATTACAATTCAGTCCATTGTTGTTTGAATGTATGCTATTCATCAAATTTTATGTCTTTAAATTCATAGGTTTCTATTCTGCTAAATTAAACCCTACCATTGGTTTTAGAACGTTTAAGAAAGTAAGCCTAGGTTTTCGTAGAACTCAATTCGGACACCGGGGTTCAAAAGGGCAAAACAGTCATTTTGCACTTCACACGTGTCCTTACATTTCGTGACCTCTTTTCACAAATCGGACTCCACGGTTGAGTCCGAAATGTTCGAGATAATAAAATTCCACTATTTGTTTACCTAATTCGGAGTTCGTTTGACTGTGTTTCAATCTAGGGGCATTTTGGTAATTTTAAGGGTTACCACGGGTATTTTATTTTTTGGGACCCCGTCTCATAAAACGGACCTCACCATTGGTCTCGGAATAGTCGAGATAGTCAAAATACACTAATGACTTGTCTCATTTGGACTCCGGAATGTTTTTGAATATTTAATTAATTAAATTAATTTAATTAAATAATTAATTAATTAATTTAATTAATATTTTATTAATAATTTAATCAGGTGGGTCAAAGTGTAATTTCTAACAGTTAGGGGTCAATTCGTAATTTCTGAAAGTTCAGGTTAAGGTTCAAATTCAAAAGGTTCAAATTCAAGGGGTTCAAATTCCAAAAGGTTCAAATTAAAACTAGTTTAATTAGTTATTCTAATTCAGGTTATCCAAACAGGGGACAAGGCTAAAACCGGGATAGGATATCCCTGTCTCTATTCAATTTCAAATTTTTGATTTCTTACCCTTGCAACCAAACGGGCCAAGTTCCCTTTTAATTTAAAACACCCACGCGACACGTGGCAGGGGCGGTCCACGCCCGACCCGAACCGGACCCGACCCGACCCGACCCGACCCGGACAGACCCCCCTTCTTCCCCCGATTTTCCGGCGAACCTCCGGTAGGGTTCCGGCGTCTTCTCCGGCGCCGGTGACCGGAATTTCAGAAAAATCAAGTTTTTAAACTTGATTTTTATGGCGTTTTCGAAGCCCCTTTTAATTCTAAACTATTCTAAAACGTTTTTGGAGCATTTTAATATCGTTTTGAAGCTTCCAATCACGGTGAAAACCCAGATTTTTCCCCCACGGCCGTGACCTGCACCTCCATTTTTCTCCCTCATTTCTCAACCGTTTTCTATCATTTTTGTTGCGTTTTAATCCTCACACTATGCTCTACAAGGTTCTATAATTTAAATCAATTGAAATGCTCTAAAATAAATCGAAACAGAAGTGACCCACTTACAAGTTTTTCGGCCGTTTCTCTCTCTAGCCGTGTCCTCCTTCTCCCTCTTGCTCCGAGCTCGAACCAGGTCTCTAACCCTCCTTCAGAGCTCTGTTTCTCTCCCTCTTTTCTGCTTCTTTCCTTCTCTTCTTTTCCACCCGAGACACTCTCTTTATTTTCTTCACTCTCTCTCTCTATATCTCTCTCTCTCTCTCTCTCTCTCTCTCTCTCTCTCTCTCTCTCTCTCTCTCCAAGACCAACCACCCTCTGCCCACTTCTGCACTCTCCCACTCCCTGAATCCCACTCACACACACAACCTCACCCATACCCCCTTGAGTGTGTAACACTCAAAGTCACACACACACACACACACGGTTACACACACATACACACACTGTTCTACACCCATTTATATATACATATACACACATATAATTACACATTTATTTATATACACTCATATAATTTTTACACATTTTATACATACATACAAATAATAAAAAAAAAGAATTTTAATTTTCCATACACATATATCCAATATTAATAATAATAATAATGATAATAATAATAATAAAATTAATTAATTAACAATTGCAAGAATAATAAATAATAATAAAAAAAAAAATTTCCATGTTATAACACTGTCAATCCGTTACTCGGGTTGTTGGTGCCAGTCACCATCTCCGGCACCAGTACATTAGAAAATCATGTTTTGGTATTGTTTTGCTCTATTTTTACTCCACTGATCTTCTACACCCGTTTTGACCCATCATGTGATAGAAACAAGGGATTAAACAATGTTGAAATCAAGAAAAACCCCAAGATATCATTTTTCTGGTAAACCATTGTGGTTCACGATTTTTACCTATTCTGACCACCATTTCTTTTGGTTTTTGATCCTACTAAGTCCCCCGACATCCATACAATGTGATAACATCCAGTTAATGGATCAAAACCGTCCCTATCAGTAGAAAACCCAAATCACCGATCAACACCCTAGTTTTTCCTTAACCTATGAACCTCACAGTTTCTCACGATTTTTCCA
The DNA here is from genome assembly GCA_008638375.1 of Nyssa sinensis. NCBI lineage: Eukaryota > Viridiplantae > Streptophyta > Magnoliopsida > Cornales > Nyssaceae > Nyssa > Nyssa sinensis. The sequence goes on along the minus strand of CM018051.1, from coordinate 22,557,577 downwards.
TTATTCTTTTCTCTTTTTGGTCTAGAAAAATTTCTTTAAGTTCATACCATCGTCAATATTCAAGGGATGGTTTGATAACCTTAAAACACTGAGATCTAAGAGAACCCAAATCTGGTTCTCTTTCACTCTTATCGAGCAGTATTTCTATACACACACACACACACACACACATATATATATATGCACAGCCACACTCACAAGTAAGCATATAAGGAAAACTAATTAAAACCCATACCTCTATTTTGTTGCTTTAGAGAGAAATCCAGGGAAAGAGAGTAAGCTTGACCAAGAGCTTTCATAGTAGCCTACTGTTGGCTTGGTTCCTTTATTCTCTTTCATTTTCTTCTTCCTTTTCTTTCTTTTTTTCTTTCTCATTCCTCTTTCCTTATTCTTCTCTTATTGGTTTTGGCTTCACAGTGTGTGTGTTATACACACACACATACACACACACATAAACACACATTGATATGTACACACACACACCTTGTGTCCTTCTCTCAAACACACACACAACAAACACACACACGCACTATTGGCTAGAGAGGAAGAGTGTGAATTGGTGTGAGAGAGAAGGAGAGAAATCTGAAAAATGGGGGAAGAGAGAGTGTAAAGACCTAGAAATTTTTTCTAATTTACAAATTATAAAATAATAAGAATGAAAATAACAATGTAAAATTTTGTGAAGAAATTGAAAAGTTAAATGAAATGACTAAAAATGGCTTGAAAATAAAAAGGAGAAAAAGAAACAAGGAAAGGCAAAAATGAGAATTTGACCTTTGTTTTACTTTTGTCTTATTAAAGCCAAAATTCCTACACGCCATAAATACACCCCAAAAACTTACACCCATTCATGTAAAATAGGGAAAGAAAGAATGAATGAGAAGAAGGGAAGGAAAACAAGGAATTTTTGAAGATTCTTCAAGTATTAGAGCCTTCTTTTGGAAGATTAAAGGAGTATAAACCTCATTCTACCTACAAGCACCATTTGGAGTTAGAGATTCTAGCTAAAAACAACAAGAACAAAGTTAGGGTTTTTACCACAAAATGAAGAATTGAGTTAGGGAATTTCCAAACCTAGGTATGGGACTTGTGTAGATAGGTTTATTATGCCATTATCTCATCTTTGATTACAAGAATGTTCATTTTTACATTTTTGGACATATGTTGCATATGTTTTGAAAATCTATGTATTGGTTGAGTTCTTTCTATGAAATGAATTTCTTTTATCCTATCTTGATGTTGATATAACTTCTGGTTGAATGCAAAAATAATTGATTGATGAAATCATGAAATGAGTTTACTTGTACTAGGCTTGATAATTTAAATTGCACACCAAGTGTTTGTGAAAATGCCATAATGTATGCTTGATGTAAATTCATGATGATTGAGGGAAATTATTTGAATGTTTAACCTCCTTGATGAATATTTGATAAATTGTGAATATGAATGTTCATGATGAGCCAGTGGAAATGTGAGAATGAAAACTTGGAAAGTAATGAACATTGGGCTAGAATTTGAGCACATCAATTGTGTGATTTTGAGCGTGGTGAGATTGTGCTTACCTAGTGTTTTGATTAGTGTTCGGGATAGTGTTTTCCATCTGCTTAGGAGCCATAAATTCACGCGGGTAGTCATATGTCCCCATCGGGTTAGTAGTCTGTAAAGCAAACAAGATTTATCGGGGGCCGACTAGGAATATAATATTAGGATTGAAACTTGAGATACAGAAATGAAAACATTGAATAATTGAAGAACTCAACTGAATGAATCCTAAATTTTGGAATGATGTATATCGCTTGTCTTGATAATGCTTCCTTATAAAGTTTACATACTTTAACACAAGAGCATTTCGTTATTCTTTAGATCCTTGTTCGTTGATGATGCATTCTTGATGAACACTTCATTGTCACTACACGTACACAAGCATACACGTGCCACCACATATTCTTACCTATGTTTAGAATTGTCCTACTAGATGCAAGAGCAGGCAGGGAAACGACTGCCAATTGAAGACTTATTATCAAGCTATTTTTGGAAGGATTACCATTTTTGTATAATTAAAAACCATGAAATTTTTGGGAAGCTTATTGATTGTATGTTCTTTTGGAATAGACCATGTATATTGCAGATAAAATGTATATGAAATAGAATGTTAAATGATGGTGTAAACACTATAAGAAAACTTTACCATCTTTTGATATTTATGGAATTCCATTTAGGAACTTAAGCTATGAAATAGAGGTGCGATTTCTTTATGAATGGAAGTGAATGTTAGATATTTAATGAATGTTATATGATGATATAAATGTTGCATGAAATGGAAATTGATGTTTAGGACTCTTGAGAATCAGGTTGAATTAAGAAAATGACCCAAAATAGGAGCATTTTCAAAACAAAAGAGAGCAGAGGACCCAGGCCTGATCGGCATTGGTGTAAAGACCGAAAAAACCATCGATGGGTAATTTAGTAAATTACCGACATAGACTAAGGGCAAACTGGAGATAAATCAAAGATGCGTTAGGTAAATTATAAAATGAGTTGATAAGTCATCAATGTGACACAATGAGGCTAAAAAGGAGTTTTGGTGATTTATTCGAGACTAGTGTGAGCCTCAGGGCTACACAGTCCTTTATAAGACGCAAATAAATATAAAAACCTAAATGATTAAATTTTGGAAAACAAAGTGCATATTTGAAATCATAGCGTCAAAATTGGCTAGGGTGTTGATTTTGGTAAAATTTTGAGATGGCTTAAATTCAGGCGTATGTGCGTGCAAAATTAGTCAACTGGCTACGTGGCATTTTGGGAGTGGTGCAAAAATCCCAAGAGAAGCTTGGTAGATATTTTAAGTGAGGGACATGTGTCAAGATTATAGTGGTGGTAGGAGAAATGCTATGGTCTGTGTTAGTGCATAGTAGGGGAACATGAGAGACCTTGATGGGACAAGTCATCTTTTTCTCTCTCCCCCTTGTCCCCTATCATTCCATCAGACCTCCTACTTTTCTTTCTCTTATGCTAACTCCCTTTCCTTTTTTCAAACTCTCTCGCTCTCTTCCTCTATCTCTTCTCACTCTCCCTCCTATGGCAGAAATTGTGTGTATACTGTGTACGCATTGAGACAGAGAGTGAGGTAGAAACAGTGAGTGTGGCGGGGGGGGATACACAATATGCATGTGTGTGGATCAATGTGTGCTTGTGTGTGTTGAACACACAATGAAACCGAAACTAGAGGAGAAGAAGAAGAAAGGGAAAGGAAAAAGAAGAGAAAGATAAGAAGGAAGAAGGAAAGAAGAAGAAAAGAAGAAAAAGGGGGCTTAACTAAGCAGAACCACACATAGTAGACATTAGAGCTCGGATGGAGCTTTCTCTCTCTATAACAACTTTCTCTTTCTAGCTAAAACTATGGAGGCAGGGATTTTTTTAGACTCTCTTAAGGTTATCACTGGTTTCTTAAGCCTCTGTTTGCGTGGTTATGTGTGGTTTTCCATATATGCATGTGTGTATATAGATATGTATATGTATATTGTGGAGAAAGAAAGATAGAGATGGGTCTTCTATTTTTCATTTATTCAGCCATTGAAACCGACATAGAAGGATAGATGAGGAATCTAGAAAGAATTTGAGAAAAATTTGAGTCGAAAAGATGTTTGAAACGTTAGAGAATGGGTTTGGAAAACCAGTTCGTTAGAAAACTAGATTTTTTGTTTTAGGCATGGTTGATCCGTGGAACTTGACTTAAATCATTAAAAGAAATGTAAAATAGAACATAGGATGAAAAAAGAGAAAAACCATGAGGAAAATCGTAGAGAAATGTATCGAAAAAATTAGGGTTCCGGCGGAACTCTGACCAACTAGTCCTAGAAGAAGCATTGTTTTGATGGTTCGTTCGGTCAACGGGTCTCGTTAACCAGTCAACGAGTTGACCCGATCAACAGTTGACTGGGTTTGGTCAATGGGTCAAATGTAGAATTCAGGTCGAGTCTTGATGGATCCGGGTCTAGTTTGTTGGGCTGTTGGACCTTTGGGGGCTATTTGGATACACTTGAATTGAAACTCTAAAATTTGATTGAAACTGGAATAGGGTTATGCCTATTCTAAAAATTGAAATTGAGATTGGTTTAGGCCCGTTTATATATATGAATAAGAAATTAAATCAAAGGAAATTATGAAGGGGCTGACTTAAGTTAAATAATTACAAAACGGTGAACAAAGTTTTAAAAAATTACGAAAAGGCCCACTCATTTATAAATTTAAAAATAAAGCCAATTAAAATGCGAGAATGGGCATTCTTAAGATTTTTGGATGTTTCGAACTCAATGGTGGAGTCGGTTTGGACATTCGAGGACCTAGGGTTGGTCCTTCATAAATATGATAAATTATGAAAATGCCCTTAATGATAAATTAAGTAATTTAAAGTCAAACAAAAATAAAAAAAGGGCTATTCCAAAGTTTTTAGATGCCCGTAATTCAAATATATGATTAGACAAAAATTGGGACCCGGTAATGGTCCTACCTAAATTGATAAAATAACGATTATATCTCTAAACCTATATTAAGCAATTAAAAGTTAAATTAAGATATGAAAGAGGCATTTCTAAAGCTTTTTGGACGTCGAAAACACAAATATGATATCAAAATAATGAAATGGGGACTCGGGGTGGTCCCACATGAATATGTAAAATTACTAAAATGCCCCTAGTCATGGAATAGATACCTAGAAGCATTGATAAAATATAAAAAGGATATCTTCAAGGTTTTTGGATCTTCTAGATCCGATTTTAATGTCAGTTTTGTGAGACGTTGCCTCAGTAGATGCGTAACTTGTTTGATAAATTATGAAAATGCCCTTATGGGTTAAAAAACATTCAAATGACTTAGAAATTATATGATAGGGCCTCCTTAGGGTTTTTGAGGCCTGAGAACACGTTCTTGATATCCATTTGGGAAAACAAGTACCCGATATGTAGACTAATGTGTAATTAGCCATAGAGAACCTTAAGACTTTACAAGATACCATAGTATTATGGGCCAATGTGGGCCTGAGGATGGAACAGTAGATGTGTAAGGTAATTGACGAACATTATGAAAAACACATGTAGTGTCTCCTTGTAGTAGGGTAATGATTGGGACTAGGGCAATGTCTTGTCTTAGTGATGTGTGTACTTGTCATATGATCTACATGATATGTTGTCACCATGTTGATATTGACTGTCATTTCTATTTCTATCATGGATATATATAACCTTTATTGCTTCTGTACCTATTTGTTAATCATATATCCTCTCTTATAGTTGTTAGTAATTGTTATGGATGTTGATGATATTGATATACATCTTATTGAATATACCCTACTTGGTGTGAGATTTGAGGGGATACCATGGTGTTAGACACTCGAGTGGGTGGTCGTTTATCTTCATCGGGTTAGTAGTCCATAGAGCACACAGGCTTACCGAGAGCTAAATTAGGTAGATACTCATGGGATTGAGATTATTGAGAGAATTGAATGAGTTGAATAAGGCTTTATCTCTTTTGCTATAGATTGATCGATTTGAGATTATTTTCTTTGATGCTCATATGATATTTCCTTGTGTTTATTAATAGACTGTATATTGGTAGTTTATGATATTGTCATAATTGTGGTTGGTTGTATAGCTGTGAATGTATATATATTTGTTGTGGCTTTAAATAGAAAATAGAGGTGCTTCGTAAGTTTGTATACTTATATTTATATCTTGAGATTCAGTCATGCACATATCTTGTTCTAGTGGCTTTAAAATAGGAAATTAAGGTGCTTCGTGCAATTGTATGTGTGTTTACACTTATGTCTTGTGTCCGACCTTCCATATGCCGACTACTTGGCGATTATTATTAAACCATATATAGTGGTGCTACACCTTTTTGATACTTATACTTATGTTTGTGCTTAGGATATGTTGATATTGTGTGCTTATGATGCATATTGAACTTTAAGGTGTGTCTTCTTTAGACTTGTATTGGTTTTTGCATGCTGCATGCTTATGTGTTTTGGGGAACCCTATTGAGCGTTATGACTCTCCATTACTATTCATGGGAATGACATATATTAGCTTGATGAAAGATAATTGTAGGAGCAGTACAGGTTGGACTGAAGTCATTATAGCATTTAGTTTATGTTTATGTACTTACCTAGTTGTATTTATTAATGGTGTATGTACTTTTCAGACTGTTGTTGTATATGTTATGTATATAAGGACTGTTAGTGTCAGCTCTAGACGTTACCATATTATATATTATTGTTAAATGGTTGGTATAGTGCCTTTGAATGTAATTATTTTCATTTAATCCCATTATGGTACTTGAACAAGTCTAATCAGGGAACTGAACTAAACCAATTAAAGGAACTAAATCAATTAAAACAATGGCTTGTATTTTATACACTTGACTAGGATGGTTAGTCCTATTACCTTCCTTTCGGGGTCCCAATGAACCCTTAGTCCGGCCCTTTAGGTTAGGGACATGACAATTGGGAGGTGGAAAACCCCTATCTTAGTGAGCCAATATGCACTAGGAGAGAGGCTTGACCACCTCTCCTTCCGTTTTGTCGTTGTGGCTTCCAAGCTGATTTTTCACCACCCGATTTGCTGTCAATGGATTATTTAACTTAAATAAGGGTAAAAGAACATGTTTTCAATTTAATTATATCCCCTTAGAGTGGTTCACAAAAGGGATCACTCAGCTTACCCCCAGGCCTCCTCGGTTTCGGGGTGTGACAAAGAGGATGACTAGTCTAATCAAGGCATATCAATTGTTAAACTTGTCTTCTAACCATGCACCCTCACACACCCCATCAATTCTCTCCACCACCATAATTTTTTGACACTTTTTCATCTCAATAAAATATCTAGTTAGCTTTTCATGGAAGCCTTACACAATTCCCAAAACGCCACGTGGCCATTTAGCCAATTGTGCGCGCATACGTGCCGAAAACTAAAATGTCTCAAAATCGCACCGAAATTGGCACCTAGCTAATTTTGATGCTTTGATTCCAAATATGTAGTCCGTTTCTCCAAACTCCATCATTTGGATTTTCCTATTTATCTATGTCTTGTAAATGACTATGTAGTCCTCTCACTCACACAGTCCTGAATAAATTACCAAAATTTCTTGTTAGCCTCTTACAATCCTAATGATGACATATCAACTCATTTTATAATTTTTTGACACTTTTTCAATTACTTCTTAGTCTGAACTCAATGTACGTGGGCAATTTACTAAATTGCCCTTCAATAATTTTCTAGGTCCTTACAAATAAAAATAGATGATATAATCTATCCATGAGAGAGATCAAAAAGAGACAATTTGTTCATGAATACATTTTTTTGTGGCGGTGGGATAGAATAGATTAATTTCATGTGGGGTAATTAAAGTTGATTAAAATTGAAACAATAAAGTGAAATAGAGATTTCAAGAATGATGTGTGTGTGTGTTTTTTTTTTATAAAATCATTTGAAAATATCTTAATTTCAAACTAAGCTAATTATTAGTGTAATGTCAATTCTCTTATACAATAAACATGAGATATAGAAAAATATATTAATAGATTTGACAGTCATTCATATTACTGTGCAAGGGTGTTACAAATAAATACTTTTAATACTTCAGTATATAATAATTTTAATACAATAAATTGATAAATTCAATATCTAACTATTTTAATAATTAATAAATTTTCTATGTCCCACCATTAAATAAATCTAATTGAAGTAGTTAAATAAATCCAATATAAGTAGTTAATTAAAGACATAGAATAAATCCAATTGCTATGCATGGGTATGACAAAATATATTTTGATATTATAAATTTTATAATTAGATAAAATATTTCTAAACTGAATTTAATTCTAATTTTAAAACTCATGCTTTTTAATTAATAAGATTTAAAAAAAACACAAATCTAATTAATCAAAATTTGTGTATAATTAAAATAAATAATACAAATTCGACATTTAAAGAAAGGGTGAACCTAGCATTAACCTATTCTATGCACACGTGCTGCATAAATAACTTTAGTATTATAAACATATATAAAAAAACTAAGATCACTTAATTGAATTAGATTCTAATTTTTTAAAAAATATTTTTTAAATAGAAATTCAAAAAATAATTTAAAAAAAATAATTGCAATTATTTAAAACACAACTAAAATAATGTGAAACCAACATTTTGAAAACCAACTAACAACATATGTCAGACTAATTAAAATAATGCAATTTTCGACATTCAAGAAAGGGTGGGCTTAGAATTGACCGGTGCTATGCACGACTTTTACATAAATAACTTTAGTATTATAAATAAATATATAATTAAACTTTAAGATCACTTAATTGAATTAGATTCTAAATTAAAAAATATATATTATTTTTTACATAGAAACTTCAAGAAAGAATTTAAAAAATAAAATTCGAATTATTTAAAACTCAAGTAAAATAATGCAAAACGGAAACCAACTAACAACATATGTCAGAATAATTAAAATCCAATTTTAATACACTAAATTTATAAATTCAAGAAATTGAAAATTCAATAATTAACAATTTTAATAATAAATAGTTTTTCTATGTCCCACCATTAAGTAAATCAAATTGAAGTGGTTAAGGCCAATAGGTTAGAGTTTGGTTTCCATATTTATTAACAATCCTTTTTTATTTAATTCTTCAGTTTGTTAGAATTTTTTTAAATATAAGGACCTGGAAAATTATCAAAGGGCAATTCAGTAAATTGCTACCATAAACTGAGGTCAGACTGAAAATAAATTAAGGATATGTCACATGGACTATGAAATGAATGTATAAGTTATCAATATGACACAGTAAACCTTAAATGGAACTCTGGTGATTTATTTGGGATTGGTGTGAGCTAAGGGGCCACATAGTCATCTATGGGACACAGATAAATATGAAATTCTAAACAATGGAATTTGGGGAAACGGATTGCATATTTTAAATTAGAGTATCAAAATTAGCCAGGGTGCCAACTTTGGTAAAATTCTGAGATAGTTTCAATTCGGATGAGTGTGCGCATATAGTTAGCCAATTAGCACATGTGCCATGAGGATGTATGTAAGGATTCTCCAAGAAGATAAGTGAAGATTCTAGAAGGGGGACATGTGTCAAGAGTAGGGTGGTGGAAAAGGTGTGTTAGTGTGTGTGAGGGTGCATGATAGGGGGAGAAAAATGACAAGATTGGACACTTGAAAGATAACTCCTTTTTCTCCCCCCTCCCCATGTGACAGAGCTCTCCCTCACTCATTTTCAGATTTCAATTATCTCTCTCTCTTTCTCTCTCTCTCTCTTTTTATCCCTTCCATGGCCATGTGTGAGTGTGTGTTTGAGACAATGTGTGTTTTGTATGTATTTTGAGAGATGAGAGAAAAAACATGATTGTGGGCTTTATATGTTTAAGAGAGAGAGAGAGAGAGAGAGAGAGAGAGAGAGACAATAAGTGAGATTGTGGGACACATTGTGTGAATAAGTAAGTGTGTGTATCAGTGTGTGTGTGTACACAGTGAACCCAAACCGAATCCAGAAGAAAATAATAGGAAGGAAGGAAGAAAAGAAGAAGAAGAAGATGAAAGGGAAAGGACAAGATGAAAAGATGAAGAAGGAAAAGGAAAAGGAAGACACAGAGGATTGGAACAGGAAATAGTCATTGGAGACCTCTCAAACTTTCTCTCACTACTTTCTTTCTCTAGAACCGCGAGCATGGAGGACGGGTATAGGCTTCTAGACATTACATTTAGTTGATTGGCATGAATTGGATATGGTCTTGAGGTTTTGGAGGGGGTGAATGAGTGTGAATGTGCATGTCTATATTACGGTGTGTGCTTATGTATGTGTTAGTGTGTTTTTTAGAAGGAGATCCATGTTAGATCTCCATGAAGAAGAAATTATTTTTGGCCTCAGGAAAAAGGCAAAATGGGTTCCCAGAAACTGAATGGCATGAAATGGGACTAAAATGGTGGTCGAGCTTGGGTGAACCAATCGTTCACCGGGAAAACATGGTGGTCGGAAACCTTGAGTTTCTTGGTTAGTGGTTCATGTAAAACTAGTTGAATAATGCTTAGAGAAATTAAAAAGTAAACTAGAATGAAAATGGACGAGAAAATATGTAGGAAAAGCGAGAAGAAAATTTGGGAAAAAATTGGTTTTTCGGCGACCTCACCAAAGAAGACGACTGGAGTTATTGACGGCTGTGGTCAAGCAGGCATTGATTGGTCAACAAATCAATAGTTAACCATTGACCGATCAACAATCAAATTGGGATAGCGGGTTAGTTGACCGGGTATTCGGGTCGAGTTCGGGTTGTTGACCGGGTCAATGGGTTGGTTACACAAGTTGGGAAAAACTAGTTTATAGTAAAAGGTTCAAAATGAACCGGTTTAAAATTGGAAAAGGTTTACAGTTGAACCAGTTCAAAAGGGGTAAAATTACCAAAATTCCCTTTCTTTAATAATTTGAATTCTAAATGCAATTAAAATAAAAAAATCAGACTTTTTGAAAAGATTTTTGGGCATTCTGGACTCAATGGCAGGGTCCATTTGGGCATTTGGGAAATCGGGGTGGTCCCACATGAATATGAAAAATTATAAAAATATCCCTAATGCTAAAATAAGAAATATAAAGGCTAGTAAAAATTCAAAAAGGGCTATCCCAAGGTTTTTGGATGCTCAAAATTCAAATATATGATCGGGATCGAACAAATTGGGACCTAGTAATGGTCCCACATAAAGTGAAAAAATGACGATTATATCCCTAGACTTATATTAAGTAATTCAAAGTCAAATTAAAATCGGAAAGAGGTGTTTCCAATATTTTTGGTTGCCAAGAACTCAAACATGACATTAGATTAATGAAACAAGGACTCGTAGTGGTCCCATATAAAAATGTGAAATTACCAAAATCTCCCTATGCATGGAACAAACATCTTGAAGAGTTAGTAAAATGCAAAAAGGGCATCCTTAGGTTTTTTAGACCTCCTAAACCTGATTCCAAGGTTGGTTTTGTGAGACAGTGTCTCGACAAATGTGTAAGTTGTCCGATAAATTATGAAAATGCCCTTATGAGTTTAAAAAACATTCAAATGATTTAGAACCAATACGATAGAGCATTCTTAAGGTTTTTAAGGCCCGAGAACACATTTTTTTATATCCGTTTGGGCAAACGGATACTCGATGTGTAGGTTAATATAAAATTAGCCATAGAGAAAATTAAGACTTGATAAGATATCTTAGTATTATGGACCAAGGTGGTTCCAAGGATGGAACAACGAGTGTGTAAGGTATTTGAAACATATTATGAATGACACATTTAGTGTCTACTTGTAGTGTGATGATGATTGGGACTAAAGTGAGGTCTTGACCTGCTGACATTTATGTCTATCATTGTTGTTAGATACATTATCATTTATTAACACTGTGGTTTCTGTGATTGTTGGTGAATTGAATATGTTGCATCACATTTTTTTGGTTATTGTTATGAACTTTGACGCTCTCTATCATTTATACTATTGAGCATACCTAAGTGGTGTGAGATTTAAGTGGATATGATGTTATTGAACATATTAGAGTGGTATAAGATTATGTGGAATTGAGGATTTTGATCATACCAGAGCGGTGTGAGATTTGTGTGGTTCTAATGAAGTGGATTTATGTCATAGTGAGAGATTATGAGCCCCGATATTGTGATGGGGATGGTGTCTTATGGACTATAGCCCCACGCGGGAGGTTTTCCAGACCTATGAGTTAGCAACTTATAAAAGGGCATGATATAGGTGCTTCGGGGGCCTTGTGTATATTTTGAAGACATTATGAAATCATACATATCATACTGCATTCATAAAAGTATTGCGCATTATACATTGAGTAATTGCATTAGTTATTTGGATGAATACAACAGATGATGGTTGACTTTTATTTCAAGGTTGTACTCAATATTTACTAGGACTGTGTGGTGATCACACCTTACTGATTTTCTAGTTGATGACTGTGTTAGTGGTGCTGCCAATCTATTTTATATATCTATTTTCATTGTATGTATATGTTGTTCTTGTGGCTTTAAACATGAAATAGATATGTTTTGTAGGCTTGTATGAAAATACTTATGTCTTATGTTCGATCTTGAGTAAACTAACTACTTGGTCATTATTGTTATACCACGTGGAGTGGTGCTATGTCTTACTGATTATGTAAAGACCTAAAAAATTAGGGTAAATTTTTTGTTTTGCTGGTAAGACACTATTCATGCATTATTTGCAGGTAGGGCACTACACATGTATCATTTAGATATAAGTCATATTTAGAAACATATTTTGAGTATTCCATAGATGTAAAATATGTTTGGATTGTTAAAATACATTTCTTATGAGAATTTGAGCCTATTCGGAGACAATTTGAAAAATAGACCATAAAGGGCATCCCGGGTGGACCCAGTCGCACCCGCCCACAGGAGAAAATAAATTTTTTGAAAAAACATCATTTAAAATAATTTTAAGAACTTTGGTTAAAGCAAAATGTCGAATTGAGGTGTTTCAGGACGAGTTGTAGTGTAATGGGGTCCCAAACTTATTAAGGGCAAAATGGTCTTTTTACCCCTTAGCCCCTTTAGTATAAATACAGCCCTTTAGAGATAGAAATATCAGAAATGGTCTGGAGAAACACAGCAGCTCGTGCAAGGAGAGAAAAGTGAAGAAAACCTAGGGTTTTCTAACTTTCAAGCCTTTAAAACTCATCTTTAGGCTAGGATTCTCACAAGACTTCCTTCTAGGAAGTTGTTCCCCACGTCAAGGGCTACATTCTCACTGATTGATTCAGCTGCACAGCGAGTACAACTCCCTAGGGTTGAGAAAAACTTTTTAGGTATGATATTTTGCTAAGTAAAGAATAGGGTTAAGTTTAGGAGTATTTTTATATGTTGATTGTATGACCTACACGCTTATTTGTTATTAGAGAACCACCTATCTTATAGTTACTTTGAAAATCTAAGGTTGGTACCTTATGAACCTATGTACTCTTTGGAAGTTTGTTGAAGTGATGAATATGTAATATGACTATATGTATAATTCATTGCATTCTAGCTTATGTTCATGTAGACAAAGTCTTGTAGTTGGAAAGTTATGATTTATTCAATGCATTAGTACTTTATGTATTTTGTAATCTTTGAGAATTTTGTAAAGTTGTGAATATGTAATATGTTTATATGTGTAATTGATTGGATCACATGCTAGGTTCATGTAGACAAAGTTTTGTGATTCAAAAGTTATAGTTTACTTTATGTATGATGGATGATTTAAGGTGTATCTCGTGTATTTGATAAAATGCCTCATTGAAATTGCATAGAAAAATCAAGGAATATTGGCTTATTGTGAATCTTTAAAAACATAGTATGGGTTGAGCACTTCGGTGTTATGCATTATGAGGGTGTAGATCCTATGGTGAAAAACCCAAAATTGGCTATTGCATTGGTGCTCGCTAATCCAACAAGAGTGATCCGTGAAACGGGTCTTGGTACTTGTTGATCCAACGGGAGCGATCCATGCAACGAGACATGAGTTGGCATAGAGTTGCATGGGTGTGTCACGTATATTGCTATTGCATTGCATCGATGAATTTGAAGGTATGTAGATTATAAATTTACACTTTGCACATGCCACGCCTTATCTTTGTTCTTTATATTAGCATTATGTCATACCAGCAGTTGTGCTGACCTTTTATGGGATAACATATTATAGATGAGGCTCCTGGTACTTGAGACTTGATGAGTGCGCAAAAATGCATTCTAAATATCCGATTATTTGATTAAAATGTTAGAAAGTGAATAAAAATGTTGAGTTGTGATTGATATTATTTTATTTAATTTTTATTCACACTGAGATTGGTTGGAACTGTATTTTATAAGATTTTAAATCTCAAATATTACAATATTTGTTAGCAAGAGATAATTTGTAATTGTGCTTTACACTTAATATTTTTGAAATAATTTTTGAGCGATTTTAAGCTTCGTGGTTAATAGTTATATTTTATTTCAGAATTGGAAGCTTGGAGCAGCAGCGGCTGGCTTGTGACTGAAGAAAGAAAATAAATTAAGAAAACCAAAGCAAGTTAAAGGAAATAGAAGTCAAAGGGTCCACGGCCTGGAGAGAAAAAAAAAAAAAAACAATTGAAAATAAGAAGCAGACTTGGGCGGCAAGAACTATTGCTGTGGGCCAATGCAAAGGCTGTATTGCAAGGCCTTGCGCGGTGGGCGCCGATTGAAGAGTAGGCGCTGGTCTTGGCGCAGCTGATGTGGGGCCCATGTGCTGGAGTGTTTAGCAAGGCCTGCCCATGCGTTGGGCTTAATTGAATCAGGCACAGAATTGGATATAGGCGTGGGCCCATGGCTGGTTGATGTGTGCGTGACCAAGTACGAAGAGGGGCGCTGAAGGCTGACCATGCGGCTGATTTAAGTGCGCGGCTGTGTGGAGTGCGGGGCCCAGGCGGTTGTTTAGTGCGACATATCAGTGGGACGATTGGCGTAATGGCTTGGGATTTGGTGGCTGGCGCGCAACTAGGGGCGTGAGGGCCCATCAGTAGTGGGCTGAATCAAGGCAAATGGCTGGGCGGCTGTTTTGTGAAGAGGGTTTGCGTGGGCATGTGTAGGGCTCAATTTGACGGCTGAGATATAAAAAGAATAAAATACACAGAAGAGAGGGGATGTGCAATGCAGAGCTGCGGCGTAAGAAAATACAGAGGCAGCCGTGCGACTGCTACACATAGAACAGAAAAGGAACAGTGGCTGCGTAGCGACTGCATGACTCAGGTTTCTCTATGAGGTTTATATTATCCATCCTGTACATGGGTAACTAAATTTTCAAGTAGGGTTAGGGGTTAACTTGCACCATAGATGGTTATTTTAATTTATTTTTGATTCCTGTACGTGATTTTCACTTATTAAATTCTTTGATGTTCATTCATAATTAATTGTTGGGTTTTATTTTCCGAATAATTAAAGGGTTTAGTCCGTTTATAGATTCAGTCATGCTTTTTCTATCGAATGGATTAATGTTTTGATTTTTTTGGAATAGTTAGTTATTTATATTGATTCAATTCTTTGCTGCAATATTGCTCGTTTGGTATATTGTCGTCATTGTGTTTTCTCAATGTGAATAATAATTTGTGTGATTTAAAAGTGTTGAATGATTTTTCAAAGTGTTATTTTCAGTTTAATTTTGGTTCATAATTTTATATCTTTCGATTGAAATTTTTGGAATTTAATTTTTCAATTGAGTTATCAGTGAATTAAAAATAATTAAAATACCAGATATGTGTAAGGGATTCCCGACAGTCCACCGTTCGTTAAATTTAGTTACCCATGTACAGGACGGATAACATAAACTTCATGGAGAAACACTGAGTCATCTTTATTCTTTATATTAGCATTATGTCATACCAGCAGTTGTGTTGACCTTTTATGGGATAACATATTACAGATGAGGCTCCTGGTACTTGAAACTTGATGAAGTCATCGGAGCACGGAGGGAGAAAGTAGATTTTGAAGTATATTTTGCCTAAGGGCTTCATTTTGTATGTATGAGGGCATAAGCCCTAAGACATGTGTATTTACTTGTAGAAATCTTGTATATTATGAAAATAATGGGTAAGACCCTAAAATTGTAATGAGCATGAGGTTGTAATGTTTCCAATTTCAAGTATATGTGTATGTATGAAGGATTGTATATTTTAAATAATGTATAAGTGTTTAGTTGAATTAAAAAGATGTATTTTGGTTGCTATTTTGAAAAATGAGGGATTGTGTTGTGAAATATTAGGTGGAAAAAAGGCTTAGAAAATAAAAGAGACTATGCTAAAATTTTGTGAAATCAAAAGGTTAGTTAGGTGTGTGAAACATCCTAAATATAGGTGAAAAAGTACCAAAAAATGGGGGGGTTAAAAACCTTGAGGAAATAGGCTAAAAATGGAAAAAAGTAGCTTGAAACACTTTGGAAAAAAAATTAAGAAAGCAAAGAAAATTTGCTATAGAAACAGAGAAATTCAGCCGTAGTAGCTACAGTAAACTTGTAGGAAAAGAGCCTAGACCTACCCCAGCCTGCAGCCCCGCGCGCCCACTGATTTGGGCCCATGTGCGCGCCCAACGTAGCCATGCGTGTAACGCCTGACACTCCCTTGACACCAGCCTTTGGCCACCCTTTTGAGCCATGTTTGGCCAATTCTTAGGCCATGTTTGGCCACATTTAAGGCCATGTTTGGTCATCCTTTGGGACACACTATAGTCATATTTGAAGGCCATGTTTGGCCATTTACTTGGACCACTTTAGGTAGGATTTTTTACATATGCTTGGCCTATGTCTTAGGGCATTTAGGGCCCATTTGGGCCATTATTCTAAGGTATAATTAGAGACATTTTAGGGCTATCTTGGAGACCATTCTTGAACATAACTTAAACTAAATTTTAATATTGGTTGGGGGAAATATTTGATTGACATTAGAAAATCATTTTAGTTAAGTCTAGTAGGAAATTTTCATTTTTAATTTTGGGGAAACGTAGGGAGATAAATGAACAATCAACTAAATCCATTTAATTGCTTATTATTTATTTTTTTCTTAATTCATTTTACTCACTCTCTAGGTTTATCAAAATTTAGGGCGTGACCCCGCGCGCCCATGCCTGCCTCACCCATGCGCACCTGCTACCCAGCTCCATGTGTGCCCAGATTGACACCCCCTTGACACCAGCCGTTGGCCATCCTTTTGGGCCAATCCTTAGACCATGTTTGGCCACCTTTTTGGGCCATGTTTGGCCACTCTTATGGGCTATGTTTGGCGACTTCCTTAGCCTACCTTAGGTAAAATTTTTGACCTATTCTTGGCCTATGTCTTAGGGCATTTAGGATCCGTTTGGGTCATTATTCCAAGGCATATTTTGAGATAATTTTGGGGCTATCTTGGAGGCCATTCTTGAACATGACTTAGACTAATTTTGAATATTGGTTGCGGGAGATATTTGATTGGCATTAGAAAATCATTTTGGGTAAGTCTAGTAGCAAGTTTTCATTTTTAATTTTGGGAAAACATGGAGCAATAAATGAATAATCAACTAAATTCATTTAATTACCTTTTATTAATTTTCCTTAATTCATTTCCATTCACTTCCCGGGTTTTAGAAATTCGGGGTGTGACAGATTATATTGTCTACACTTGTAAATAATAGATGTTGTGATTGTGTGCTTGTGATGTATATTGGACATTAGGGATTGTCCTCTTTGGACTTGCATTAGTTTTTACATGCTACTTGCTTATGTGTTTTGAAAAACCTTACTAAGTGTTATGGCTCACCCCTGTTGTTCATGGGAATAGCAAGTATTGGACTAAAGGACGGTAGTTGTTGAAGCATTACAAAAGGACTGAGGACTAATAGCATTAAATTCACATTATTGTATCCATTTATTATATTTATTAAGGGTCTTTGTATCTTTCAAACCACTTATGTATATGTTCTATATATAAGGACTGTTAGAGTTAGCTCTGAACATTATCATATTATACATTGTCAATGGATGGCTAGCGTAGTGCCATTGACAGTAATCATTTTCATTTAATCCCATTACGGAACTTGAACAAGTCTAATCAAGGAACCAAACCGAAACCAATTAAAGAAAATCTATTCAAAAAAAGAAAAAAATGACCTGTATTTTATACACTTGACTAGGATGGTTAGTCCGATTATATTTCTTTCGTGGTCCTAATGATCCCTTAGGGTGTGACATTAAAACTCTAATTAAAATGTCAAACATTGAGTCTGTTTAGCAGTATTGGGGACGTATGAAACTTAAAAAAGGATTCCTATACGATGGAATACTTGAATTGAATAATATTTCTTATATTTTTTTATATAACATATAAAATTTCTTGGCAAGTAAACTTTTTCTTGAATTCCAAGTTTAAGCTGAGTTATGAAATTTTTTGAAATATGGATTAACAACCACTTTTATTTTGATTTTCTTTCTGCTTGAAACTCTAATCATTGTTATGTTAAGAAAATATAATTTCTCATAATACGTGAACTTGTGGGATTATTTTATTTTTATTCCACTTGATTTATTTACTTAATTTTATCTATAAGTTATCCATTTAGGTTGTAACATCTTGATTCTTTTAATATTTTTTATTAGGGTTTTGAGACATCAAACTTTTGAAATTAAGTGTATTTATTCTATTTAAAGTTAGGATTGTGAAGTTGAACCCTAATCCAATGTAGAAAATTAAATACTTGATTCAACTACTAGCAATTTTAAGGTAGATGGATGTTTAGTATTTTATCTATAAATTATATATATGTTATGAACATATGGAAAATTGATTCGATTAAATTTATTTTTGAGTAGAAAAATGATTCTCAGAGAAAGATTATTAATTATTGTCTTACCAAAAACCAAAACGGCAATTGCTGACTTTGTTTTAAAGTGATGACTCTCCTATATTTCTAAAGATAATCATCCATGTTTAAAAGGAGACCTTGTATATATTGATAGCTATACATTAGAGATACACATATATGTATAAGTTAATATATATATATATGTATATGTATTTGTATATATAAATATAAACATTTTATTTTTTATACAAAACAAATAGCAAGTTACAAAGTTAGGGCAGAGAAAACCTAGATTCTATTCTTGCGGTACAACAAATTTGATAAGGGAGAGGCTCTTGAGATTATAGATAGAGACGTGACTAATTAAACACATCTCAATTTAGATTTAGAATGGGATAATAATGTAGATTAGTGTGGGTTAACAATTTAGTGGTTAGTTACAAAGTTAGAATTTTGTTTATTATTAACCAATAAAAATTGACAGAAAAAAGAGCAGAAATTAAAACTAGAAAACTTAATTACGACAATTAGTAGAAAATTATTATCTAATAATTTTTTTGAATTTTAAAATATTTTTGAATTTTGAAAGAGTTGATAAATTTGGAATTGTGAGGGATGATAGTGGAGAGAGTAGTCTTTAAAACTAAATACGTGGGAGATTAACCCCCACTTTCTTTTTTATTAAAAGATAAAGTAAGAGAAGTGTATTTAGGAGCCACGTTGGATTAAGAAGAAGATGCAGAGTAACACGTGGATTTACAATGTAATACTACATACTAGCATTGAGTGTTATAAAAATAAATTTATAATTAAAATTAAATATTTTTAAATAGAATTAGATTTTAATATTAAAATAATCATTATAATTCAAAAATTTAAAAATAATTTAGACATGACAGAAGGACAGAAAAGGACAATTGAAAAAAAAATGAGAATTGAAATGAACCTACCTCTTAAAAACACAAATAGCTAAATATTTTAAATAGGGAACCCCAAATATAAACTTTTGTAACAAAATCAAATTTACAATTAGCAATATACACCGTATCCATTTACATCTCTATCTCCTTAAAACTTCTAACCAAATATGCTTTTGGATTGAAAAAAAAGTTCAGTGAGAAGGTAGCATGAAAAAATTTCATACTCGTTCAAATCAGTTTTTGACATGTGTTATAAATTTAAAATTAGAGAATTAGTTTGAAATACAAGTTTGGAACTGATTATCTTAGGACTTTTTTTCCATTTAAATGATAATAACTTGGCAGTTAAATTTAGGTTGGATCCATCGAGGAAGCGATTGTGTTAGTATGACTATGATTTTGGTTGGATAGGAATTAATATGACCCATGCATATATAAAAATAAATTTATAATTAAAATTAAATATTTCTAAATAGAATTGGACTCTCTTGTTAAAAAAATATTGAGCATGAAAGTGTCTTCTTTGGTAAGTGCTTACAACTCTCTATTACTTTCTATTAGGTTGAAACCACCTCACAACATATAAGTAACAAAAAATAAAAAAATAAAAAAATGACACATTAAACCATATAGCACAAAGTGCAAAATATGTGGTTGAATTTAATCTCTATATCACTAATGACATGACTTTCATAATCAAAATTTAGAACAACTAATCAAGTCCCTCATTTTGAATTCTAGATATTGAAGAACCAAAAATAAAAGTACTAAATCATTCTAGTTAACCAAACCGGGTATCAATACTCCTATATTATAGTTGGAATAAATAACGTAATAAACCCCAACACCAATATAACTTCATATAGTGAGAAACACCCTTCTAAGCAAAAGTCAACCAAAGCAAAATCAAGAAGAAGATGACTTCAAGTTTCCTAATTTGAAAGAAGAAATTTCAAAATGAAGGATGAGACTTCCTCCAACCACATCAAGGTGTCATCAACATTTCTTACCGTGTTGCCGGTCCGTATCAAACCAATGAAAAAAACCCACCCCACCCAACACATCATTGCATGGGTCTCTTACGGATGGATTAGCCGTGATAGGTTGCCCACATCGACCTGCTACTTTCTTTTATGGGGGGAGTTTTTAATCTCAAAAAAAATACTATATGTAATAGATGTAGCAGATTGTAGATAGAGAGGGGGGAAGGGAGAGGAGTTTTTTTATGGAAAATATGGAAAGAGATAAATGTGGGAATAAATTGGATTAGTTTAAAAATTAAAACAGGGATTTGCGATGGGATAAGGGTGAGTAATTACAAATTTTAAATTGAATAAGATAGACGTGGAATAAATTAGTTTAAAAGTTAAAGGCTAATTAAAATCCAGAAAGGGCTACCTTAAGATTTTTGGATGACCGAAATTCAAATACATGATTGGATTGAATAAATTAGGACCCGGTAATGGTCCCATATAAAGTGAAAAAATGACAGTTATACCCCTAGACTTATATTAAGCAATTGAAAGCCGAATCAAGATCTGGAAGAGGCATTTTTTGGATGTCAGAAATTGAAATATGATATCACAATAATGAAATGGGGACTCGAGGTGTCACGCCCCGGATTTCCACGAACTCGGGGGTGAGCGGAACAAAAAAAATTAAAAGAAATAATTACTGACAATGAAGTAAATTCAATTAAAGTTCCCTCCTTGTTTCCTCAATCTTCCCCACAAGATTAAAATTACCACTTGTTAATTGACAAATTTGGTCCAAAATGGTGGCCCTACTTGAGCCCATGTGATAGCCAAAAGTACCTCAAATTGGCCCCAAAAGTATGGTCAAATGTGGTCTAATATGGCCTTGAAACGTGGCCGAAAAATGTCCCAAAGGTTGCCCAACTTGGGCCAAAATCATGCCCCAACATAGCTTAAAAAGTGTCATAAAAATAACTCAAAAAGTGGCCAAAAGATAGCTCAAAAGGTGGCCAAAAGATAGCTCAAAAGGTGGTCAAAAGAGGACGAGACAGCAGGTGGACAGTAGGTGGGATAGCAGGTCAAGCGGTGGGGCAAGGCAGGACGCGCACGCGCAGGCGCGTAAGAACAGGCCACGCGCGCTCGGCAGGCAGCTGGGCGACAGGGGCTTGGCTGCGGGGCTGTTTTATGATTTTCTGAAAAATCACTGTAGCAATTGCAAGCTAAAAATCTGATTTTCTACAGGTTTACTGTTCATGGCTGCAAGCAAATTTTTGTGTTTGTTGCTCCAAAATTTCTCATTTTCCCCAAATTTTTCCCAAGTCTTTGAAGCCCCTTTTTCACTCATTTTCAGGCCATTTTTCCCAGATTTTAAACCCCCATTTTTCAGCCCTTTTCTCACCCATTTTAAACGTGTTTTACACACATGTTTAGTGTTCAAGTTTCCCAGAAATTTGGGCATAACTTCCCTTGTTTTTTCAAGTATTTTCCTCACCTAATATTCACAAAATTCACATGCATATTTAAGTAAACAACCCACCCTCACCCGGTGGCCACAACTCCATGCATCCATTATATTTCCAATACATCAGCTTAATATACATTCAAATAGAAATATTATATATTCATTACAAAATGGCCCAAGGCCTAGTGTCCACAATTTACATAAGTTTAAATACAACAAGTTGGGCTCATGCCCTCATATTCAAAATATGCCCCCCAAAGGCCAAATCTACTACATAATCCATTTCCTTCATTTTCTTCAACACTCAAGGAAGTCTCAAGCGGCTGGTGCCTCATCTAAAATATAATGTCCCACAAATGGGTCAGCTCAACTGCTGGTATGATAATTTACTAATACTAGCAACAAATTTAGGACGTGGCATGTGCAAGTGTACATTTTCAAGCCATACTTTCCCCTCCCGTTGTTCAATGCAATGCAAATCCACTATGCGTGACTCACAAATGCAAACTCTATGCCACACCCATGTCTCATGATACGGTCCTTCCCCGTTGGCATGAGTACCGCCTCGTATGTCTCCTTTTCGGTACGTCTCCAATGGAAAGGAGTACCAACGGCCAAATTTTGGGTTTTTCACCACATGATCTACACCCTCATAATGTCCAGCACCATGTGCTCACCCACAACATGTTTCCAAGGAATCACATTATGCCAAGATGCCATGATTTCATCATGCAAGTTCAATGTGACAAATGATCAAACACATGATGTCCCTTTTCAAGTCATGCATTAAGCCCCACATAATTCATAACTTTTAATTCCCATAACATACTTCACATAACATATGTCATAACCACACACCTCAACACATTTTTTTTTTCAAGCCACAATTTCACCAACCACAAGGAATAGACTAAATTTCACAAGGTCACTAAAATTCCATAAAAGACTAATACATTACACAACCAATTCCCTTCCAAGATGTCAAGTAAATATCACATAAATACACATAAAATACAGCAGTCTCATACAAGGGCAAGATACATCATTTACAAGGCAACAAAACATCAATTAAACTAAAGGATATTTAAACCCCTAAAGTTCCAACTCTACATAATTCAAATCAACACCACCTAGGTAACTTTTTGGCATTAATTAAACATCTACACAACTTAATTAACATGTAGCAAAGCAAGAAAAACTAAATCTATTCCTAGCTTAGCAAGAAACTATACCTAAATCAGTTTTTCTCCAACTGTGGAAGCTGTATTTTCTGGATAGCCAAAATTTTTGGTGACAATATAGAGCTTGGGGAGGAGAACAATTTCCTAGAAGGGACCTAGGTGAGATTCCAAGTGGAAGGTGTGTTTTGGAGGCTTGAAATTTGAAGAAATAAGGGTTTTTCTCTCACCTTTATGACCTGAACGTGGGCTGCTCCCAATTCTGATATAAAACTGATGCTAGAACACTAAGTGTTCTGTTTATAGTTATGGAGCAAAGGGCATGGGGCAAATGACCATTTTGCCCTTAATGAGCCCAAAGCCCCCGTTACACTACAACTCATTCCTAAGTACTTCAATTTAAATTTTTGTTTTAACCAATGTTTATAAAGTTATTTTAAATGAAAACTTTCAGAAGGAAACATTTTCATTTGATGTCGGTTTTGGCCGTTTCCACCCGGGTCACCCGAGTGCCCTTTTTGTCCAATTCCGGAAATTGTTTCCGTTTTTTCTGAAATTCATACAGAGGTTAACACACTATATTATAAGCATATTTCTATTCTATGACACACTCCAAATATTCTTCTAAATATGTCATTCAGTGAGATAATGCAAAAAAAATGCTTTACCGATAAAGCCGACAAAACTATGCATGCGAAATGTCCTACCGGCCAAAACGAATTTTTTTTTCTCATTTTTTAGATCTCTACATGAGGTGGTCCCACATGAATATGTGAAATTACTAAAATAACTTAGGCTTGAAACAGATATCTAGAAGAATTAATTTAAGGTAAAGAAGACTTCTTTAAGATTGTTGGGTCTTTTAGATCCGATTCCAAGGTCAATTTTGTGAGACAATGTCTCAGTAGACGCATAAATTGTTTGATAAATTATGAAAATGCCCTTATGGCTTTAAAATAAAACCAAATGACTTAGAGATAATACAATAGGGCTTCCTTAGGGTTTTTGATACTCGTGAATACGTTTTTGATATCCGTTTGGGCAAACAGGAAACCAATGCATAGGCTAACATGTAATTAGCTAGAGAAAACATTAAGACTTGATATGATACCTTAGTGCTATGGGCTAGGGTGGTCCTAAGGATAGAACAGCAAGTGCATAAGGCAATTAACCAACATTATGAAAAACACATGTAGTGTCTCCTTGTAGCGGGGTGATGATTGAGACTAGGGCAATGTCCTGACTTATTGATTTGTGTAATTGTTATATGATCTACATGAGATGTTTTCTATCACCATTGATTACCTTGTGACTAATTTATCAATATAATGTAATTGTTATATTAAATGTCATAATGTTGGATATTGCATGATATTATTGGATAAACGTGACCACCATATGGATACTTATTGTGATTCTACTCTTTTCGTGGATATGTATGATCATTATAGTTGCCATAATTATTCTGAATATAATATCCTCTCTCATAGTTGTTATTGTGGACTTGATGATGTTGTTATTTTTACTATTGACCATACCTAAGTGGTGTGAGACTTTAGAGGATATTGATATTGAAAAGCACCGTCTGTGGTATGGATTGAGATATTGGGATTGTGGAAAAGAACAACTTATGAGAAAAAAGAATTGGGAAGGGAATTAGTTACGTCTTTTATGTGCTCTTGAGTGTGGTGAGATTGCACTTTAGCTGGGGTTCCATTTATGATAAGGATGGTGCCACCCATCAGCTTACGAGCCATAAACCCCGCACAAGTGGTCATTTGTCTCCATTAGGTTAGTAGCCCGTAAAGTACTCAGGCTTACCAGGAGCCAAATTATATGGATATACATGAGATTGAGATTATTGAGGGAATTGAATGAGTTAAATAAGGATTTATCTCTTTTGCTATAGATTGATTAATTTGATATTACTTCCCTTGACACTCATGTGATGTTTCCTCATGTTTATTGATGGTATATTGCTAGTTTATGATATTGTGGCAATTGTGGTTGGTTGCATAGTTGTGAATGTATACATTATTTTTGTGGCTTTGAATAGGAAATGGAGGTGCGTCATATAGTTGGTAAGCCTATACATACACCTTATGATTGGTTATGTGCATATATACATTGTTCTTGTGGCATTAAAATAGGAAATTGAGGTGCTTCATGAAATTATATGTTTATACTTATATCAAGTGTTCGACCCTCCATATGCCGACTACTTGGCTATTCTTGTCAAACCATATTTAGTGGTGCTATACCTTCTTAATATTTATACTTCTGCCTGTGTTTGGGATATGTTGATATTGTGTGCTTATGACGCATACTAGACTTTAGGAACGCTGCTTGCTTGTGTGTTTTGGGAAATCCTACTGAGCGTTATGCCTCACCCCTGCTGTTTATGGGAATGATAGGTATTAGATTGATGGACGATAGCTTCTGGAGTAGTGCAAGATGGATTGAGGACATTGTGGCATTAGTTTGCATTTATGTACTTACCCAACTATATTTTTTAAGGGTTTCCATACCTTTCAGACTATTGTTGTATATGTTATATCTATAAGGACTATTTCAGTCAACTCTGAAAATTATCATGTTGTTCACTATTAATGGATGACCAGTATAGTTACTTTGATAGTAATCAATTTCATTTTACTCCCGTTACGGGACTTGAACAAGTCTAAACAAGGAACCGAACCAAAACATATTAAAAGAAAACCAATTATTAAAGGAAAATAATGGCATATATTTTATATACTTGACTACGATGTTTAGTCCTATTACCCACCTTATCAGGGTTTAATGACCCCGTAGTCCGGCCCTACGGGTCAGGGGTGCGACACGGAGAGACCCAAAAATTAGAGAAGAAGAATTCCATAAAAAATAAAAAGAGATAGACATGGGAATAAATTAGATTAGTTTAAAAGTTAAAAGAGGGATTTGAGAGAAAAGTATGAGGAGACCCGAAAATTAGAAAATAAAAATCCAAAATTTGACTCGTTAGTAATACATTGTAATACTATATTAGATATATATATATATATATATACAATTTGTAATAATATATATATATATATATATCTTAGTCCCACTCTAATTAAAACAGTCATACTTAAAATCAACTAACATACTCTAAATACTATTAGGATTGTATAAAACAAAATTAAGAAATTTCTTAAAATATGTGAGCTTGATTTAATTGGCCCAAAATTAATTTCTACAGAGGTTTGTAAAAGGTTTTCAAATCTTTGTATCAACAATTAAAGAAAATTCCACCGTGGACAATTTGACCCATAAAAATTGTGATAGACTATGAACTTGTCTTCTTTGGGTATGTGTTGTGAGAATCAACTAAATTTTAATAAAGATAGAATAGCTCTTAGTGAACCCCCAAAAAATTAGGGAAATTTTTATAAATATATAAAAAGTTGAGAGTATTATCTCATAAGTTTTCTAAAAATTTTATAAAAAATAATATTATGAAAGTATATTTTAAATTTTTAAAGGTTAGGAACCTTTTGCCCCTTCCTTCTACCTCTAGCCATAAACAATTGCTTCTTTATCTTATCCCTCTGCCAGCTCTACTCAAATTACTTTTTTCAAGGAAAGAGGGCCCTTCCTTCCAGAGGAATCTTTTATGTTATCTACCATTTTGGACTCTGTTTGGCTTGCTAAAGAGGTAGTCAAAAAATATTTGTTACGCCTTTTAAAGAAATTGGTATAATGTGGATTTTGCGTACTTACAATTATAAAAACATCTTAAAATACCACCATATGTTTCATATCCCCTCTCTTCATATGGTGTTGTTTTGGGTTCCCATCACAAGCATCTACGAAAAATTCTTAAAAATGTCTGATACAGTGACGTGGTAATGTATCCTTCTAATAGCACTCTACCACGTGTGATATGACCCACCTTCACCCTCTCTTTCATGTGGTTGTTTTTTCTAACAAAAAAAATTTGGTATGACTAAAAAGCACTATTGTAATATCCTGGCCCAATACTATTGGGTAATTATGACTAATGATGAATATTGTTGGAGACTAACGCTAAATGGACAACAGGCAATTTAATTGGTGTAATTATATTAAGAATTTGGAGATAAAGGGCATGTGTGTGCCATAACCATTTAATTGGTAACAATCAATCCCATAAATATGATTGGATGACAAGACTGATATTTCAATGTCACACCTAATTAGTGTTAATCAAGAATTAACGCATGGGCAAAGTTAGGTGAATTAGTGCACAAGTGTAAAATTTTGAAAACTATGGTCCCTAGACCAAATTGGGTTTAATTTTGGTAATTGGGACATAATGAGATTAGAAGAATCAATGTATTTATATTAAGAATTTGGAGATAAAGGCATGTGTGTGCCATAACCATTTAATTGGTGACAATTAATCCCATAAATATGATTGGATGACAAGATTGATATATCGATGTCACACCTAATTAATGTTAATCAAGAATTGACACATGGGCAATTTTAGGTGAATTAGTGCACAATTTTGAAAACTATGGTCCCTAGACCAAATTGTGTTCAAGTTTGGTAATTGGGGCATAATGAGATTAGAAGACATCATAATAAGATCAAAATAGGACCAATGATGTGTGACCAAGATAGAGGGAGCAAGTGTGGTGTACCAACACTATACCTATACATTAGCACATGTATATATGTGCATCAACTATGAGAAGGTAGTGGAAAGTTCCACCACCTTCCACCATTGTCTAGAAATTCAAATTTATGATGCTAGAATTATAATATAGGGAATAATGGGAGACAAAGGGATAAATAAGAGGATAGCCATGAGGAGAGAGATTGTTCAATTTTAGATTCTTTGTCTATGTGTCAAGTTGAGGTTATCTCATTCTCTTCCCTCTCATATATGAATCAATATGCAATATAATATGAGTTATGCAATTCCAACCATCTCAGTCAAATTTATTGAGAGAGAGAGAGAGAAGGTAGAGAGACAAATTAAGGATGTGTGCATGCACGTGTGTATATACAAGAATATATATAACATCGGAGACCAAAGATGGACTTAGAAACATAAAGAGACTTAAAGTAAGCTCAAGAAATAGGAGAATCACAAAGAGAAAGGCTACTGTGAGGTAATCCAAATTTGGTTTCTCCCTCTAGAATTTTATTGTGAAAGTTATTGTTTAAAGAAATGTGATGATTTTTACTTGCATACAATGGGTATGTGAATAATTTGTAAAAAAATGGACCTAGCAAGAGATAGCAAACCTAGGCCGCCATTATTGAACCTTGAAACTTGACCTAGAAATAAAGTTGCGTGAAACTTATTTTAGAGGATTGGGGGATCTATGCAAGAAATAAGCTAAGAAACCTAAGGACCGCGTGTCACGCCCCGAATTTTCATAAACCCGAGGTGTGAATGAGAATAATAAAATAAAAAAATTAAATTAATATATTTATTTTTAATTAGATTTTACTTATTAATCTCTAAGATCGTGTCTTATAATGGCTTAAAGTGTAGGCTAAACATAGCCTACGTGCTTTCATAACCTAACTTCAAGGTGGTGACCAAGCATGGTCCAAGTGGTTACTTAGTATAGCCTAAAATGATGACAAAATATGGTCAAGGTTGGTGGCCCAATATGGCCTAAGTAAAAGTTAAATATTTTCCTAAATAGTGACCAAACATGGTCCCAAATGGTGCCAAAACATGGCCCATAAAGGTGGTCAAACATGGCCCAAAAGAGTGGCCAAACATGGCCTAGGAATTGGCCAAACATGGCCCAAGGTGAATGGCCAACATGGCCCAAGGGTTGGCCAAACAAGGCTCAAGGCAAGTGGCTAAGGACTTGTGGCAAGGGTGCAAGGGACTGGGCCTGCAAGGCGCAGCGCACGCGGGGCGTAGAAACGTGGGGCGGCCAAGCGCGCGCGCAGGTAAGAGCATTCGCACGAGCGCAGGGCTGGGCATGCGGGGTATGGCCTGGTGTGTTGTTCCTGTAACTACAATGTATTTGCTCAAGATTTTTTCAATTTTTAACCTACTTCCTCAAGATTTTTAACCCCCACTTTTTGGCACTTTTCCAATTTATATATGGGCATTTTATACACCCAACAACTCTTTTTAATTCACAAAATTTTGACATGGTCTCCTTTGTTTTCTAAGCATTTCCTACCTAATTTTTACAACAAATCCAACACTCTTAAGCTAACTACCAACTACATCCTCCTACTCAACTAAGTCATTTATACATGATTTAAATGACAAACCATTAATACATAATTTAAAACATACATCCACCATATATATATATATATATTTATATGTGTATACTTGAAGCTTAAGTGTCACAAGCTCCATGCTCACTATAAACTAGAGCCTTGCCCATTGTTTCAATACTATAAAAAATTTTACAAGTTAATACATATGTCTTAGGGCTTATGCCATCATACAACCAAAAATATGCCCCAAGGGCCAAATGTTCTTCAAGGTCCACTTCCACGTCCACGCTTCAAGACTTCATCAAGTCTCATGTGCAAGGAGTCTCATCTTTAATATGTAATCCTATATAAGTTAAGCACGAAGGCTTGTATGACATAATGCTAACATAAAGAATAAAAATAAGGCGTGGCATGTGAAAAATGAACATTTATGAGTTATAATCTTTCCAATTCCTTAATGCAATGAAATGGCAATATGTATGACACACCCATGCAACTCTATGCCCAACCTATGTCTCGTTTCACGGTCCGTTCCCGTTGAATTAGCGAGTATCAATCATTGGCCAGATTTGGAATTTTTCACCGTAGGATCTACACCCTCATAATGCATAGCACCGAAGTGCTCAACACACGCCATGTTTCCAAAAATTCAAGTATGCCAAAATGCCTTGATTTTTCTATGCAATTTCAATGAAGCATTTATCAAACCCATGGAGTACGCCTTAAATAATGTAGCATACATAAAGTAAAGTATAACTTTTAAACCACAAAAATTTGTCTCCATGAACATAACATATAATCCAATAAATTATACATATAATCATGTTACATATTCACAACCTTACCAAATTCTCAAAGATTATACAAGTACACAAAAGATCAATACATTGAACAAATCATAACTTTCAAACTACAAAACTTTGTATACATGAACATACGCTAAAATGTAATGAATTATACATATATTCATGTTACACGTTCATCACTTCACCAAATTCCTAAAGAATACATAAGTACACAAGGTACCAACCCTAGGATTTTAAAGTAACTATATGCTAGGGGGTTTTCTAACAACAAGTAAGCATGTAAGTCATACAATCAACACATAAAAACACTACTAAACTTCACTTTATTCTTTACTTAGCAAAATATCATACCTAGAAGGATTTTTATCAACCCTAGGTAGTTGTGTTCAGTTCAACACAAAACCAATTAGTAGGATTGTAGCCCTTTTGGTGGGGAACAACTTTCTAGAAGGAAGCCTTATGAAATTCCAAGGCTAGAGATGAGTTTTGGAAGGTAGAAAGTTGGAAAACCTAGGTTTTTTCCACCTTTTCTCTCCAAGAATGAGCTGCTGTATATTCTAAGACCAATTCTAAGAAATTTAACTCTCAAGGTTCATATTTATAGTAAAGGGGTCAAGGGGTGAAAGGACCCTTTTGCCCTTAATGAGCCACGGGACTCCGTTATACTATAACCCGTCCCAAAATGCCTCAATTCGATATTCTGATTTAACCAAAGTTCTTAAAATTATTTTAAGTGATATTTTCCTAAAAAATTTATTTTCTTGTGTTGGCGGTTGCGGCCGGGCCCACCCGGGATGCCCTTTTGGTCCAATTTTCAAACTATCTCCAATTAGGCTCAAATTCTCACAGGAGGTGTATTTTAACATTCTAAGAATATTTTTCTTCTATTGAATACTAAAATTATGCTTCTAAAGATGAATTATGTCTAAATGATGCATGTATAGTGCCCTACCAACAAAAATGAAAAATTTATCTTGATTTTTTAGATCTTTACTTCCCTTCTCCCTTAAAGAAATTTTTTTTCTAAAATTTAGAAATGTACCTCTATGAAAAAAAAAAACTCTGAATACCTAGCGTAGACCTCAGCCTCGTGCTCCCAAGTGGCCTTCTCGACTCTGTGGTGGCTCCAAAGAACCTTGACCAAAGGGATGGTCTTGCCCCACAAAACCTGGTCCCTCGAGTCCAATATCTTTACAGGCCTCTCATCATAAGAAACATCACCCTCCACTTGAAGATCTACCCAATCAAGCACATGTGAAGGGTCAGGCTCAAACTTCCTCAACATCGATACATAAAAGACATCATGAACCCCAGATAACTATGGCAGTAATGCCAATTGATAGGCCACTTCGCCAACCCTCTCAAGGATCTCAAATGGCCCTATAAACCATGGTGATAGTTTCTTGCTACACCCGAATCCCCGTCGTAGGGCTACCTTAAGGAATATATGTCCTCCAACATCAAATGACAAACATCGTCACCTCTTGTCTACATAACTCTTTTGGCAGCTCTGTGCTTTCAAAAGACGCTGTCGAATTATTTGTATCTTTTTCGTGGTCTCATGGACTATATTAGGCCCTAAAACATCCGTCTCTCCTACCTCAGTCCAACATATCGGTGAACGACACGGCCTGCTATACAACACCTCGAAAGGTGCCATCTCAATACTAGAGTGATAGCTATTGTTGTAGACAAACTCTACTAAAGCAAGATGATCCTCCTAATTACCCCTGAAATCCATAACACACGCCCTAAGCATATCCTCAAGTATCTGGATAGTACACTCAAACTGACCGTTAGTCTAAGGATGGAAAGCAGTACTAAATTGTAGCTGAGTCCCCAAGGCTGTCTGAAGACTCTGCCAAAACTGTGCAGTGAAACGTGGATCTCAGTCTGTAACAATGGAAACAGGAATCCCATGTAGTCATACTATTTCTCGGATATACAACTTAATGAGAACATCCACTGAATCAATCGCTTTAATCGGTAGAAAATGTGTGGACTTCGTCAACCTATCAACAATAACCCAAACGGCATCATGACCTCTAGGTGACCTAGGAAGACCCATCACAAAATCCATAGTAATAAACTCCCACTTCCACTCGGCCATTGGCAATGGCTGTAATAAACCCTCAAGTTTTTGGTGCTCAGCCTTAACCTGTTGGTACGTGAGACATCTCGATAAAAACTGTACAACATCCCCCTTCATCCTCATCCACCAATACTGGAAGCGTAAATCGTGGTACATCTTAGTGCCCCTTAAATGCACTGCTAGACGTGAATAATGAAAATCTTGAAGAACATCAGCCCTAAGAGACTTTGGAACAAAGACTCTGCCCATATACCTCAGGCTAAGGTTAGAATGAACTATCCATCCCTCAAAGCCCTCGGTACTAGCAACTCGTGCTCGAATCTGTTCTGCCTTTGTGTCCTGCAATTGTGCCTTAATAACCCTGCTCAACAGTGTAGGCTGTGCACACAAACTAAATAGTGTGGCGTGTCCTTCAAACTCAACAAAGTTCAAGT
Organism: Nyssa sinensis; assembly: GCA_008638375.1. Classification (NCBI taxonomy): domain Eukaryota; kingdom Viridiplantae; phylum Streptophyta; class Magnoliopsida; order Cornales; family Nyssaceae; genus Nyssa; species Nyssa sinensis. The sequence goes on along the minus strand of CM018051.1, from coordinate 22,525,095 downwards.
CAAACTCACCAATATCTCTCATCATCTCCCACTCCCTAATAGCAATGCTCGAAATAGTGCTCCTCGGTCTCCTACTGAGTGCATCTACTATGTCATTGGCCTTCCTAGGATGGTACTAAAGATCAAAGTCATAGTCCTCCATATACTCCATCCATCTCCTCTGTCGAAGGTTCAACTCCTTCTGCGTGAAAATGTGTCTGAGGCTCTTATGATCTAAGAACACGTCGAACCTCTCCCTGTATAAGTTGTCGCCAACTCTTAAGTGCAAAGATGATGGCAGCTAACTCCAAATCATGTGTAGGATAGTTATGCTCATGATTCTTCAACTGACGAGAACCATAAGCTACCATTTTACCCTCCTGCATCAATACACAACCTAGTCTCTCTCGCGACGCATCGCAGTAGACTATATAGCCAATGCCTTCCGCAAGTATGATCAGAACAGGTGTTGAAGTCAGTCTCTTTTCCAGCTCCTAAATGACTGCTCACAGTCATCACTCCACTAGAATCTAATGCCCTTGCGCGTCAAACGAGTCATCGGCACTGTAAGGCAAGAAAATCCCTTTACAAATCGACGGTAGTATCCGACCAATCCTAAGAAACTCCGGATCTCAAACACATTCTTTGGCCTCTCCCAACTCATACAGAGTCAATCTTGGAAGGATCCATGGACACCCTGCCACCTGATACAACATGGCCTAGAAACCGTACCTCTTGAAGCCAAAACTAACACTTCTAAAACTTAGCAAACAAACGATGCTCCCTCAAAATCTATAATACAATCCGTAAGTGAAAGGTATGCTCCTCCTCAAAAGGTGAATAAATTAGAATGTCATCAACAAAGACCATGACAAACTGATCTAAATAAGGACTAAAGATGCGATGCATCGAGTGCATGAATGCCGTCGGGGCATTCGCCATGCCAAATGGCATAACTACAAACTCATAATGGCCATAACAAGTGTGAAAAGCTGTAATCACCACATCCTCCTCCTATACCCTCAATTGATGATACCCCGATCGAAGATTGATCTTCGAGAAACATCTCAAACCTCTAAGCTGATCAAACAAGTCATCTATCCTCGGTAACGGGTACTTATTCTTGATTGTGACTCGGTTCAGCCTCTTATAATCCACACACAAACGTAATGTCCCATCCTTCTTCTTTGCAAACAATGCCGAAGCACCCCACGGTCTCTGAAATGTTTGTATGGAAGAAGTACTAGCCCGGAACCTCTTAAGTGGTGTCCTACCAGTGAATGCCGGGGCAGGTGTAGAAGCCTGTGCTGTCACTGCCCTACTCTATGTCTGGGACGCTCTAATCCCCCTAAGGTCAGCCAACTCCCTCTCCACCCTGATGGCCCTAGTCATTGCCTCATCGTAAGTATCAATAATGTGACCAGCCAATCTGTCCCTAATGGAGGTCTTCAACCCCCTAACAAAGTGAAGAGCTTTTAGTTGCTCAATCTCAGTAATATGTGGGGCAAACCTCCCCAATGCTGTGAAACGAGACTCATACTAAGTCACGGTCATGTCTAACAGAAGGAATGCCACGAACTTATCTATATACCCAATCCGTGCCATATCGAAAAAGTAGTGGTGATTAAACATGGCCACAAATGCATCCCACCCCTCTCTGAATCTGTCTAATCTCGCAGTAGCTCTTTTCCACCATTGGCTAATTAGCTCGGTAAACTGAAAAATGGCACACCTAATCCTCAAGTATGGCTCAGTAATCCCTTGCAAGTCTAAGATCCTCGTGATCTGCTCTAGCCAGTCGGGCTGTCCTGAAAATATAGGAGGTCTCATCCTCTGGAACACTTTCATCACAAAGGTATCCCTAGTTTCAGTACAAGTAGTCCTAGAATCCTGCATGGTCCAAAAAATTCTCCTGTATAATCATCACCATATCGTTGGCGTCGATAGTCTACTCCACCTCCTCTATTGGGGCAGGTGTAGGAGCAATGGCCTCCTCTGTTGTGCTGAGTGTAGGAGCAGCAACTTTGGGCCTACCACGCCGAGGTGGTACAATGGCTCTAGGCCTACCGTGCCTAGGTGGTACACGTCTTAGAAGAGCTTTCCTCGGTGGCATGAGTCTACAAGTCTAAGAAAAAAATTAATACCCTTTTTCACATTAGACATAGCTATTAAAAAAATATTAAGCATGTTATTGTCAACAATTAACACTTCACAAGCAACAAGTATATATTATGTCATAACATACACTTAACAAGTTCTCACACATTACACAATGCTTACCAAAATTTCAAATCAAGTGCCGCGGTCCCATTGTGTTCAACAACACCTCACAGTCCTTAAGTATTCGAACCTAAGCTCTGTAACCAAGTTGGCACGCCCCGAATTTTCATAAACCTGAGGTGTGAATGAGAATAATAAAATAAAAGATTGAAATTAATGTATTTATTTTTAATTGGCTTTTGCTTGTTAATCTCTAAGATCGTGTCTTTTAATGGCTTAAAGTGTAGGTTAAACACAGCCTAGGTGCTTTCATAACCCAACTTCAAGGTGGTGACCAAGCATGGTCCAAGTGGTTACTTAGTATAGCCTAAAATGATGACAAAATATGGTCAAGGTTGGTGGCCTAATATGGCCTAAGTAAAAGTCAAATATTTCCCTAAGTAGCGACCAAACATAGTCCTAAAGGACGGCCAAACATGGCCCATAAGGGTGGTCAAACATGGCCCAAAAGAGTGGCCAAACATGGCCCAAGGATTGGCCAAACATGGCCCAAGGTGATTGGCCAACATGGCCTAGGGGTCGGCCAAACATGGCCCAAGGCAAGTGGTAAAGGTGCAAGGGATTGGGCATGTAGGGCGCAACCGGCGCGCGGTGCAAGTAAGCGGGAGGGCATGCGAAGGCATGCGGGGCTAGACGTGCGGGGCATGGCCTGGTGTGTTGTTCCTGTAGCTACAGTGTATTTGCTACAACCTAATTTCTTTGTTTTTTGAATTTTTTTCCAAAGTACTACAAGCTAATTTTTTCAATTTCTAACCTAATTCCTCAAGGTTTTTAACCCCTACTTTTTGGCACTTTTCCTATTTATATATGAAAGATTTATACACCCACCAACTCTTTTTAATTCAAAAAATTTTGACATAGTCTTCTTTGTTTTTTAAGTATTTTCCATCTAATATTTTACAACAAAATCCGTCACTCTTAAACTAACTCCCAACTACATCCTCCTACTCAACTAAGTCATTCATACATGATTTAAACAACAAGTCATTCATACATCCATCATATATATATATATATACATATTTATATGTGTATACTTGAAGCTTAAGTGTCATGAGCTCCATGCTCACTACAAATTTAGGGTCTTGCCCATTGCTTCAATGCTATATAAAATTTTACAAGTTAATACATATGTTTTAGGGCTTATGCCCTCATACAACCAAAAATATGCCCCAAGGGCCAATTGTTTTTCAGGGTTCACTTCTCCCTCCACGTTTTAAGACTTCATCAAACTTCATATGTCGGGAGTCTCATTTGTAATATGTAATCTCATATAGGGTAAGCACGATGGCTTGTATGACATAATGCTAACATAAAGAATAAAAATAAGGCGTGGCATGTGCAAAGTGAACATTTATGAGCTATAATATTTTCAATTCCTTAATGCAATGCAATGGCAATATGTATGACACACCCATGCAACTCTATGCCCAACCCATGTCTCGTTTCACAATCCGCTCCCGTTGGATTAGCGAGTACCAATCATTGGCCAGATTTTGGGTTTTTCACCACAAGATCTACACCCTCATAATGCATAGCACCGAAGTGCTCAACACACGCCATATTTTCAAACATGCAAGTATGCCAAGATGCCTTGATTTTTCTATGCAATTTCAATGAAGCATTTATCAAACCCATGGAGTATGCCTTAAATAATGCATTATACATAAAGTAAAGTATAACTTTTAAACGACAAAACTTTGTCTACATGAACATAACATATAATCCAATCAATTATATATATAATCATGTTACACATTTACAACCTTACCAAATTTTCAAAGATTACACTAGTACACAAAATACCAATACATTGAGGAAATCATAACTTTCAAACTACAAGATTTTTTCTACATGAACATAAGCTAGAATGCAATAAATTATACATATATTTATGTTACATGTTCATCACTTCACCAAATTCCCAAAGAATACATAAGTACACAAGGTACCAACCCTAAGTTTTCAAAGTAGCTATATGCTAGGTAGTTTTCTAACAATAAGTAAGCATATAAGTCATACAATCAACATATAAAAACACTACTAAACTTAACTCTATTCTTTACTTAGCAAAATATCATACCTAGAAGGGTTTTTCTCAAACCTAGGGAGTTGTGTTCACTTCAACACTGAACCAATCAGTAGGATTGTAGCCTTTGTGCTGAGGAACAACTTCTTTGAACGAAGCCTTGTGAAATTCCAAAGTTAGAGATGAGTTTTCGAAAGTAGAAAATTGGAAAACCTAGGTTTTTTTTTCACCTTTTCTCTCCAAGAATGAGCTACTGTATATCATACCAATTATGAGCAATTTAACTCTCAAGGGTCATATTTATAGTAAAGGGGTCAAGGGTTGAAAAGACCTTTTTACCTTTAATGAGCCACGAGACCCCGTTACACTACAACCTATCCCGAAACGCCACAATTCGATATTCTAATTTAACCAAACTTTTAAAATTATTTTAAATGATATTTTTCTAAAAGATTTATTTTCGCTTGTTGGCGAGTGTGGTCGGGTCCACCCAGGTCATCCGGGATGCCCTTTTGGTCCAATTTTCAAACTATCTATAATTAGGCTCAAATTCTCAAAGGAGGTGTATTTGGACAGTCTAAGCATATTTTCCTTCTATGATATACTTAAATTATGCTTCTAAACATGACTTATGTCTAAATGATGCATGGATAGTGCCCTACTAGCAAATAGTGCATGAATAGTGCCCTATCGGCAAAAACGAAAAATTTATCTTGATTTTTCAGATCTTTATACTACAACTCAAAATCTCATGAATGAGCTAAGATCAGTCAAGTTGCAGGTTCAGCCAAAAATGGATAAAGCACGAAATATGCCCTATCACTTGAAAATCTAACTAGAAAAAGAAGCCTATGATCTTAGGATCACAATGAAACAAACCACGTTCAAAACAATGCAGAAATGAGCTTCAACTGAACCACGTTATAGTTGGCCATAAGAGCTTGTGATCAGGCTACCTAGTGCATTTTAAACCTTAAAATTAATGACAAAAGGTTGCCAACACTTCCAAAAGATGATCGAGATGATCAAAAACTAAACGAAACTGTGGCTAAAATGGTGTGAAATAGTGCTTAAAGTTTTAGGGTTTCGAAATGAATAGTAATGTCCCACTAAAGACGATGATGAATTGTAATCAGACCTTGAGTCGAGTTTGAAACAGGTTCAGGTCAACCCGCTAGTGAACAAATCCCTGGCCTTAGTGATACCATGTCGTTTTTATGCATAGTTTTATTTGAAATTAAGTAGGACGATGTCGTTCTGAATGATGCCATGCTGGTGCATTAAACCAACTTGGATTGATAAGTTTTTGAGGTTATTGAGCTTGTTCACTTAAAATCTGACGAAACCGGTCGATTCTCAAGCGTTTTGAACCCATTCACTATTTAAACCACTAAATCAGTGGGGCCAAATTGGAATAAACCAGAATTTCTAATATTTATAATTTGATCCCAAAAGTTTATGAAAATTATGCAAGAGCGCAAATAATTAACTAATAATTAAATTAATGGCCGTTAATGATGAGGTAAAATTAACATTTGAACCCTAGGCCTAAATGTGATGTAACGAAGGCCAATTGAAATGCAAGAAGAGACATTTTCAATATTTTTAGGCACTTTCGACTCAATGACGGAGTCCGATTTGAGAAATTAGATCCTAAAATAATTTCTAGCCTATCCCACATGTGCTGGACCATGGGACAACTCTTAAATTCCCCAATAAGATCATTATGCATGTTGCTTAACATACTAAAATGCACATCGATCTTTCTTTACCTAGTCCTGATAAACTTTCATGTTCCAACAATGTTGGGCACTATTGTCCTCTTCAAATGAGATCATGTTATTGATCAAGGTCTCTACCAACAAGCTTCTCACCCTTTGTGAGGTCAACAATTACATTATTAGAGCCATCTACATTCAATTTACGAAATGTGACATTGCATACATTCCTATATTTTATTATTTTGCTACTAGAAATCTAATTAAAATTATTATTCTATATTTACACTATGAGATTGAAAATTTCACTAGGCTTATAATCATCTCTCATTTGTGTAAAATAGAAGTATGTTTTAAACTAATTTCAAGCAAAATATATCTAAATTAAAACTAATTTTATTCATCCACACAATAATAATAATTAGCATTTTAATACAATATGCAAGGATAATTTCTAGATATATGAGTTTATTGTGAAAATACATCTCCTTACAAGGATTCCCAAAAAATTAATACACCATTTCCCAAAAAGAAATTACATAGTTTGAATCAACCTACATCAATCTACTAGAAACAACAAAGTAAATGGAGATGTTATGCCAAAATCTCATATATCTAGAAATTATCCTTGTAATTTTATACATTATACAACATGTATACTAGAACATCAATTTCATTAAGTACATCCAATCACAACATGCATAACAATATAATGGCCTTGATGGATGGGTCTTACCACAACTCACCACAATGAGAGTAGATATTTGGGTCTGAGAAGAAAATGAGATCAATTTCATACAATAATGATGGAGTAAGTCATTACCCACATGATAATTAATGTATAAATGATCCACACATACTGTAATTGTTCTGAATTTTCAGAGCCTTTCCAAGAATTTTTCACATTAAAAATAAATTTTGTAGGTTTTTAAAAATAATTTTGGGGGTAAAAAACTAATTTTTAAAGTCCAAAAATACCAAAAAAATAGATGAAAAATTTACCAAAAAATAACTTGGACCCTAAATATTGTACTAAACACTTGAATGCCCCTGTCACGACCCGAAACCCGGCTTATGCGGATTAGGGGTTCGTGATCGGCCATCGAGGCCTATTTCAATAATCACAATACTTTTCTAAATACCATTTACGCAGCGGAATAATTTTTTTTTTCTTATCATCCACAAAATAAGCTACATCACTTCATTAGTTAATTCAAATACCATCATCAAATATCATAGTTTCTAAGTCAAAGGGTAGCATAATATTACAAAACTTAATACATAAGTTCCCAAAAATCTAATCTATCCTCGGTCAAGGACTCATCAAAAGAACTCGCTTCGTCACTTAAGCACTCATCCTGCATCACCTGAAAGCAAATTTGTCTAGTCCTTACCTGAAAAATGTTAAAAGGATGGGGTGAGCTTCAACAAGCCCAATGAGTACTTCCATAACATGCCAAGGGTTTCAAAACTACTATGTAGTACAGTCTGAAATGTCTATACTCATATGGGATTAAAATACATCATATCAAGTACAACAGATCAGAGAATAGTATCAAAATCATTTCAGTAATCTCAGTTCAATCACATTCGTAAATCAATATCGATAACATAACACAATCAAAATAATGATCCAATAATATAGTTGGTAACGATAATTTGTATTGTAATTCTAAGATGGTTCAAAGTCGTTTTCAATATCAATAGTCACAGTCAAATCAACATTATAGTTCAATTTTTGTAACTCAATCATACTTATGGTTCAAAGTCGTTTTCAATATCAATAGTCATAATCAAATCAACATCGTAGTATAATATTGTAACTCTATCATAGTTACGGTTCAAAGTCGTTTTCAAATTCAATAGTCATAGTTCAAAATCAACCTCATGGTTCGGTAACATAGTTCGATAACAATTTCATAGTTTGATAATCAAAATTGTAGTTCAATAGTTCTCAATTCAAAGATTCAAGGTTCAATCATAGTTCACATTCGATATTCATAAAAGTTCAAATCAATAAAATTCATCTTCCATGGCCAGCAAATTAGCACCTCGCTGACTGAGATCACATTCAATAATACCACCAATATACCCCGTGGTTAGGGTTCAAATGCCAGCAAATTAGAACCTCGCTGACTGAGATCAAATTCAATAGTACCACTCGTATACCCCGTGGTTAGGGTTCAATAAAGTCACAATCTATTCGATAATGACAGATCATAGAAGATTCAATTATTCAAAGCATCAAAATCATTTCCAAAATCAATAACATCAATAACAATCTCAATCATTCAATTAAGAATATCATATTTAGCCTTTAATCAAAACAGTTCAAAGATTGGTGAGAAAAATTGTTATAGTGTCATGAGCATTTTACAAACTATCAGGAATGGCAATGTCAATAAGTCATTCAAATCGAGTTCAAACAAAAGGATCTATTTTCAAATTATACAGGAGTTCGATATTTATATATATAATAAAAATCCACCTCAACATGGTATGAAAATACTCACCTGAAGTCCCAAAGCAATTTTCAAAAATCTTTCCTTAACGAGGGTCCCTATAATCACAATTCAAAACCTTATTACTTTCTTATTTCAAAATATCACATAAGTTAACTGTCAATTTAGAGCCTTCTCTATTCTGATTTCCTCACAAGGATGTCTCCGTTAGGTTTAGAGCATCGAAGATAATTAGTTTGGACTTTTCTAGACCTAAATTTGCGTATTTATAATTTATTTTAAGTCTAAGGCGTTTTCATGATTTTATGTTTTCACGTGTCATATTTTTCGGTACTTCGTTTGCCAAAATGGACTCTACCGTTGAGTCCGGATTGCCCAAAATAGTCAAGATAGACTACCTTTTATATTCATTTGGCCCTGGGTATCATTGGGGGTAAAATGATAATTTACACTTTTACGTGTCTTAATTCTCAGAGTCTTGCCTCGTAAAACAGACCTTTCCATTGGATCCGGAATGCTCGAAATAGTCAAAATACACTATTCATTTACTTTAATCGGACTCCGTTTGAGTCATTAAATGTTTAGGGGCAAAATAGTAATTTTACTTATTTAATAAAATAATTAAATAAATTATTTTATTATTTAATTATTTTTTCAGGGGTGTATTTGCATAATTTTTCCAAAAATTTGGGCCACAGTATAAATCTGTATAACAGTGGGGTCAAACCGTAAATATCAAAAATATTAAACTAAACCAAAGGGTTCACTTGATTTGTAACTGAACCGGTTCATAAATCCATTGAACCGACCGGTTCAATGTGTAATGCTGACGTCATGATGACGTCAGCCCTAAATTTTAAAATTTAAATCTTTTAAATCAAAATGGCATAGTTTCACTTAAACCCGATTATGCGACGGGTCGGGTTCCGACCCGAACCCAGATTCGACCCGAACTGACCCATCCCCTGTTCATCTTCCTCCCCTCTTCTTTCCCCGCGTTGCCCTAATTTTCTAGTTTTCGAGTCCTTCAATTTTGTGCATTTCTGTGTCGTTTCGTCCTCTGTTTTCTAGTGGTATTGACTACTGAAGGTGAGGGAAATGGTTTGGCATCGGTTTCAAGTCTCAAAACAGCCTAGAAGTCGAGTTTGGGCTCTGATATTGGCGACTGTAAATCGCCTACCGCACACTCATTTCTGCACCATTTCATGTGTGGCTTGGCCTGTCGTGTTCCTTAGGCTATGACGGTTCAAACCCTGCTCTAAAAACAAGATCTAAGGCTTCATTGATGGAACTGGGTCATAAACCTGTGACCTTCTACCTCATTTTTAATGGCCTTAACCTGAGTGTTGGGGTCGCGGTCTACCGTTTTTGAGGTGCTGGAGTGACCTATTTCAAGTTTCAAAAATTCAAAATGAGTTTGGTGTAAGTCGATTCAGACCTGCACCTCAAGGTCCATCCATGGTGGTTGTATACGGGTATGGGGTTCTAAAGGTGTTCAAACTATCTAGGGCTCGATTTCTTCCCTTGTTCATGTTTACAAATTCTAATCACCATGCATGCAAGAAAAAGGGCTTAACCAGTTTACAAAAGTGAGAGATTTTAGAGAGAGAAAATGGGCGGTTTTGTGTTTATACCTCAACAATGGAACCTCCCTTTGCTTGCTTCGATTCTGCTTCCTTCGTATGCTCTCAAGGTCTGATCCAAGTTGCATGCAAGCCATCTCCCCTTCTTCTTCTTCCTCTAACTAACTTTCTCTCTCTAGTTCACTCTCTCTCTACTTTCTCCCTCTAACACACTCTCTCTCTAGCTGACTTGCACACACTTCACTTTCTAGTTTTCTCACTCCAAATGCACACACGCAACTGTTATACAATCATATATTTTATTTTTAAAATAATTCTTTTAGTTGCATGAAAAGTGATTGGGCAATTTGGGAGGTGGAGCTTCCATTTGATGTGTATATATTCAATTATATTGCATAATAGGACACAAAAGGTGGGCAGCCCAAGTGGCTATTCTTTTGGGGCTTTAAAAACCTTGCCTATTTTGGGTCAAGGGTTCAAACCTCATGGGCCTCAAATTTTGGCTTCTCCCTTTTTTTTTTTTTGTTTTTCTTCCTTTATTTATTTATTCATTTATTATTATTATTATTATTATTATTATTATTATTATTATTATTATTATTATTATTATTATTATTATTATTATTATTTCGGTTTAATTTCTCGTAACATTTTTATTATGTCTCGTAAAATTTTTAGTTTCCGAATTCGTAACTAAATTTCCCGCTAATTCAGTCGGGGCGTTACAGCCCCCACGCGCCTATGTGAGAGTGGGGGTTACAAAATTGATTTAAAATCAATTTTCTACCTAAGGAATAATCTAACATGCACTCCTACGCGGGTGAAGCTCACACGCCTTCGTTACTGTGAGATATTCCAACAATCAGTTTTTAAGGATTCATATCTCACTTGTTTTACATAAAAAAATTTGTGTATTATATGTCGTTGAAAAGCTCTTGGAACAAGGAACATGTTGATATAAATTTCTTGCACAAAAAAAGTTTTATAGATCATTTTTTAGCTAAAAGTTTCAGATTTTCTTAAAAAATCAAAAATTTAAATCAAGATCTCTCATAAATCTGATGATGGATCGTTATGAAACTTTAAGAGTTACCTTATGGGGATATTAAGGACAGATCCACCATGGTGGATCATTCAAAAGGTGTTCATAAATATTTCATAGGTCTCAGTCCATTGCTTTGTGTTTTCTGAGCTAATAGGAACGCATCCACCCGGGAAATTACTGAGGTACTTGGCAAAAAGATTGGGTGATCTTGTAACACTCTGGTCCTGAATGGATCGGATTGAGGCATCATAGAGACCCCCAAACTATAAGATAGGTAGGTGATTAAGACTAATCATCCTAGCCAAATGAATAAAGTGTAGACCATTTCTTTATTAGTTTATTTTCTTCAAATCATTTTCCCTTAATTTGATTCAATTCGTTAACATGCTTATACTTGTTCAAGTCCTGTAACGTGATTTAATGAAATAGATCATAATAAAGTGCAACTGAACTAAAAATATTCATCAATAGTATATAACAAAGTGAAGTTTAGAGCTAACTCTAACGATCAATATACAATATATACATTATGTCAAAGAAGGGTACAAGCACTCTTTACAATATACAACAAATAAATATAACTATATAAAACCAATGCTACTTAAGTCTCAGTCTGTCTCGTGCTTCTCCAACAGCTGCCCTCTACCAGTCCAGTACTTTCCATTCCCATGAATAGCAAGGGTGAACCATAGCGCTCAGTAGGATTTTCCAAAACACATAAGCATGCAACGTGCAAAAACTAATGCAAGTCCGATGAGAAAAATTTCTAATATCCAGTATGCAATCCCAAACACACAGTAATATCATCAATCAGATCATAGGTTTAGATATAACAGTCAAGAAAATAAGATACCACTCCGCGTGGTATGACAATAGTGATAAGACATTCAAGTTTATCAACATATACAAATCTCACAAAGCACCTCAATTTCCTGTTCAATTCAGTCATAACAATGATATTCAATAACAATGTATTTGATACAAGTCAATAATGTGATAGAGCAATAAGTGTAATCACTACATAATCCATGTTTATAACAAGCACAATTCATAACACAATAAGTCAGACCTCGACAGGTCTTATACTTCTCTCTACTTCATTCACAATCTTTCAAGACTACTTAATGGCTCCCGGTAAAGCTTGAGTGCTTCTCGAACTACTAACCCGATGGAGACATATGACCATCCGCGCGGGGTTACGGTTAGAAACCGAAGGGAGACACAATCTCCATCACAAAATCCCGGTAATATTCATATATTCTCCTTTCTCAACTTGGATCTATCTCTTTCATAACTTTCCCTTTCTCAACTTATACTAGCTCATTCATAACTTTCCCTTTCTCAGACTTTCAACTATTGCATTTCTATCTATTCCATTATTGTGTCACAATATGTGGTGGTCACTTAAGCTCACACCACATTCACATCAACAGTCATACAATGGAGTACATGACATCTTAATATACAAAAATCACTCAATCCAGAGAGTGTCCATACATCAATCCAAGGCACAAGTATAACGAATTATAAAGCATCATAATGATAATAACAATCATTAAAAAGGCAGACAATAATCAAGCATCAAAATAATAACAGTCATATCATGAGGATCAATAAGAAGCACACAATACCAACCAATCAGAGTTAGATCCTTGTCCCAATCGCCACCTGACTATATGGAGACATTACTTGTGTCTGTCACTACATGTATTAGATAACTCACACAATCCAGGTTTAGCTCTCGGGACCACCTTGACTCTTAACATTATACTTTCGTAGTGATTCTTCAAGTTTTCTTAGGTTAATTACGCATTAGCCTACATGCCAAGTGTCCGTTGTTCTAAACGGATATATTAAAAAAGTGTTCCCGTGCCTAAAAAATCGTAAGGAGATCTCATCGTAAATTTTTTAATTATTTGAATGACTTTTAAACTAATAAGGGCAATTTTGTAATTTATCGGGCAAGTTACGCGTCTACCGGGATGTCGTCCTTTAAAACTAACCTTGAAATCGGATCTAGAGGTTCCAACAATCCTAAAAATATCCTATTTATATTTTATTAATACTTTTAGGTATCTATTCTATGTTTAGGGGCATTTTAGTAATTTTATATTTTTATGTGGGACTACCCTAAGTCCCTATTTCGTTATTCTGATATCATATTTAACTCTTGGGCATCCAAAAACATTTGAAACGCCTTTTCCGGATCTTAATTTGGCTTTCAGTTCCTTAATCTAAGTTTTGGGGTATAATTTTCATTTTCTCAATTTATGTGGAATCATCACCGGGTCCCCATTTTTTAATCTGATCATATATTAGAATCTTGGGCATCCAACGACTTTGGAATAGCTCCTTCTGAATTTTAATTAGCCTTTAAGTTTCCTAAACTATCTTTAAGGGTATTTTCATAATTTCTCATATTCATGTGGGACTACCCCGGGTTCTCGAATGTCCAAATCAACTCTGTCATTGAGTTCGGAATGCCCAAAAACCTTAAGAATGAACTATCTTTCATTTTAATTGGCTTTATTTTCAATTTTATAAACAAGTGGGCCTTTATGTAATTTCTTTAAAATTAGTTTACTGATTTGTAATTAACTCAAACAAGTCATCCCCTTTTTAATTTCTTAAACCTGTAACCAAACAGGTCGAATTTGATTTTATTCCCAATTTTCAAAATAGGGTTATCCCTATTCCAATTCCAATTTCAAAACCAAGTTTCAGATTTCCCTGTAGCTAAATAGACCCTTAGGTCCAAGCTCACCAGACCGGACCCATGATCCGACCTGACCTGACCCGATCCATAACCGGTGACTCAACTTGATTAACCCGTTGACTAGTCAATGGTCAACCGTTGACTATTGATCCGTCAACCCCAGAACAATAACCGTTGGCGACTTCACCGGTCATCTTCTCCGGCCAACTCACTAGAAACTAGAAAAAAATCAAGTTTTTCTCTCTCATTTTTCTTGCCCGTTTTTCATCCATTTTCATCCCAACTAATTATAGACCACTTCTAACAAGTTTTAAGGTAGATTATAGGCATTTTACCCCAATTTTTTGACCACCTCCAAAAACTCGAACTCCGGCCACTATTATTGAGTCTCTCTCATTTGCATTCGATTTCTTGGGTCTCAAGAACTCCAATCCAACCTTTAAGGCCAATCAAGACTTCACCTAGAGGTTTCTCTCCCCCAAACCTAGATCTACCCAAGCATATATGTATATATATATAGACATGTTTATATACATATGCATACACTAAATTACACGTATATCTAGGTACATAATTAGCCCAATGTTATTTCTAGACCTACATAGAAGGTTGTAGAAGTCCTTACCTGTTGTTGCTGCGTCTAGAAAGAAAAACCCAAGGAGAGAGGAAGCTTGGTTTCTTCCTTCCATAGCTGCCAAACCTTTCTAGTCCAGCCTTCTACCTTTCTTCTCTTTTCTTTCTTTCCTTTTTCTGGTTCTCTATGATTCACACACATACTAGCATGCACACACTGTTATACACACACAGTGTTTCACACACACACAGTCACTTTATGTAACACTCACAATCTCTCTCTTTCAACTACACACACAATTTTGTTTCACCCTCTCTAACACACGTACAACATACATATAAGTCTGGCCATGGTGGCCTTTAGAGAGAAAGAGAAAGAGAGAAGGTTTGAATGACAGAGGGAAAGAGAGTTGTGTGGAAGGGTAGGAGGAAAATCAGAAGAGAAAAGGGTGAGAGGTGATGAGTTGTGTAGGGACTTGTCCCATCTTGTGTCATTCTTTGTCCCCCTATGGTGCACCTTACCCATAAATAGGTTTCTCTTTACATTGGATCCTCTATTGTCCAATCAATTGGTGTCACGTGTCCAAATCTAGAAATATCCACCAAGCTTCTTGAGGAAGATTTGCATATTTGCCAATGTTCCACATGGCCAGTTGGCCAAATGTGCACGCACATGCGTCCAAACATGAACTGTCTCGAAATCGTACCAAAATTGGTACCCTAGCTAATATCGATGCTCTAACTCCAAATATGTTATCTGTCTCTCAAAATTCAATCGTTGAATTTGCATAATTATCTACGACCCGTAAATAACTGTGTAGTCCCATGACTCACAACAATCCCGAATAATTTACCAAAATTTTACTTAGCTTCACAATCTCATATTGAGGTTTTATTAATCGATTTCATAGTTATTCTAACACATCATTGATTAATTACTCATCTATCCTTAGTCAATGTTAACAATTTATCAAATTCTCCTTTATGATTTTCTAAATCCTTACAACCTCTACCTCTTATAAGAATTTCATCCTAAAAATTCAGGCCACATCTACTATCCCACCAAACTCTACCCATTGAGAGAATCAAAATTCTCCTTACACGATCAGACCAGCCAATATTGACGTGTAACTACATTGCTCTATCTCTATCACAAACTAAGTCTGAGCATACTAGGGTTAAACCACTAACCCAATCTAACTGACCATAAGACCAATAAGGTCTCTCATACGCACTCTCCAAGGCAACAGTCAACTCTAATGTACAAGATACAATCTTGACCAAACACGGTTCACAAACTGTACACCTCTCGATAAGAGAGCTCCACACAAGGATAGTTCTATACTTTTAAGCATAGCTATATTGAGTAACCACTACTCAATTCCAACCACAATGTAATCAATAAAAAATTTTATTCCTTAAATTTTTTACTGTTTTATATGTTTTGTACTTTATGATTTACAACCTTCCCAACAAATTTTCATTCGGTACTTCATATTTCTTTATTAACTTCTCACTTTTATAGCTAGGTGATAACCCCTCATGGACCACAGCTCCTTTTTTTGCTAGGTGATGGGGCGTCATCCATCACTTGTAATGCAAGACTTAAGACCAATTCGATTTGTATAGTATATCATAGTCTAAATAGTGCAACCCATGAATACTCGGGGTACTAACCTAGCACCCATGGAGAACCGATCAATCAATAGGTAAAGTTAGTACATAGCCTACCACATAAGCACATCAACATTGGATCTATCTAAAAAATATACACATATACAAATGCGCAGTTCATCATATGGACAAAATATATCCACTCTCAGCTATATAAATAATCAAGCACATAGCCTATCCCACAAAATCTACGATCTATCACATAGACATAAGAATTTAACAGTTCTAATCAAATCAATCAACCAAGCACAATACGCAATTTCTAGTAAATAAGAACTCAAGTACAAAACCCAACGGTAAGCATACAGTGCAACAAGCACACACAACAAACAATCCGAAGCAACCCAAGCAATCTGAGGACTAACCTCTCCCACTGTCCTAGGTATTTGAAACCTAAAGCTTTGATACCATTCTGTAATGCCCCGGTCCCGAATGGACTAGATTGAGGGGTCACCGAGACCCCAAACTATAAGATAGGTAAGTGATTGAGACTAATCATCCTAGCCAAATGAATAAACTGTAGTCCATTTTTTTATTAGTTTATTTTCTTCAAATCATTTTCCCTTAATTTGATTCAATTCGTTGACATGTTTATACTTGTTCAAGTCCTATAATGAAATTTAATGAAATAGATCATAATAAAGTGAAATTGAAATAAAAATATTCATCAACAGTGTATACCAAGGTAAAGTTTAGAGCTGACTCTAAAGGTCAATATACAACATATACGTTATGTCAAAGAAGGGTGCGTGCACCCTTTACAATATACAACAAATAAACACAACTATCTGAAACCAATGATACTTAAGTCTCTATCCATCTCGTGCTGCTACAATAGTTTTCCTCTACCAATCTGGTACTTGCCATTCCCATGAACAGTAAGGGTGAGCCATAACGCTCAGTAGGGTTTTTCAAGAAATACAAGCATGTAGTGTGCAAAAACCAATGCAAGACTAATGAGGAAAATTTCTAATGTCTAGTATGCAATCTCAAACACACAATAATATCATCGATCAGATAACAGGTATAGACATAGCAGTCGAGAAAATAAGATACCACTCTGCGTGGTACGACAACAGTGATTAGGCATTCAAGTATATCAACATATACAAACCTCACGAAGCACCTCCATTTCTTGTTCAATTCAGTCAGAAGAATGATATTCAATAACAGTGTATTCGATACAAGTTAATAGTGTGATAAGGCAATAAGTATAATCACTATACAATCCTTGTTTATAACAAGCACAATTCACAACACAATAAGTCGGACCTCGACAAGTCCTATACTTCTCTCTACTTCATTCACAATTCTTCAAGACTACTTAATGGCTCTCGGTAAAGCTTGAATGCTTCTCGAGTTACTAGCCTGATGGGGACATATGACTACCTACGCGGGGTTACGGTTCGAAACCGAAGGAAGACACAATCTCCATCACAATACCCTGGTAATATCCATATCTTCCCCTTTCTCAACTAGGATCTATCTCATTCATAACTTCCCCTTTCTTAATTTATACTAGCCCATTCATAACTTCTCCTTTCTCTGGCCTTCAACTATTTCATTTCTATCTATTCCATTACCATCTCACAATATATGGTGGCCACACAAGCTCACACCACATTCACATCAACAGTCATACAATGCAGTACATGACATCTCAATATACAGAAATCACTTAATCCACAAAGTGTCCATACATGAATCCAAGGCACAATTATAACGAATCGTAAAGCATCATAATGATAATAACAATCATGACAAAAAAGACAGACAATAATCAAGCATCAAAATAATAATATTCATATCATGAGGATCAATGATAAGCATACAATACCAACCAATCAGAGTTAAATCCTAGTCCCAATCACCACCCGACTATATGGAGGCACTACTTGTGTTTATCACAATGTGTATTAGATAACTCACACACTCTAGGTTCTACTCTCAGGACCACCTGACTCTTAACACTATGGTTTCGTAGTGATTTTTCAAGCTTTCTTAAGTTAATTACGCATTAGCCTACATGTCGAGTGTCCGTTGTTCCAAACGGATATATAAAAAAATGTGTTATCGTATCTAAAAAAACCCTAAGGAGGTCTTATCGTAAAGTTTCTAAGTTATTTGAATGCATTTTAAACTAATAAGGGCATTTTCATAATTTACCAGGCAAGTTATGCGTTTGTCGGGATGGCGTCCCTCAAATAAGACCTTAGAATCGAATCCAAAAGTCCAACAATCCAAAACATGTCCTCTTTATATTTTATCAATGCTTCTAGGTATTTGTTCCATGTATAGAGACATTTTAGTAATTTCACATTTTCATGTGGAACTACCCCGAGTCCCTATTTCATTATTATGATATCATATTTGAGTCTTGGGTATCCAAAAATATTAAAAACACCTCTTTCGGATCTTAATTTGGCTTTCAATTGCTTAATCTAAGTCTAGGGGTATAATTGTCATTTTCTCAATTTATGTGCAACCATCATCGGGTCCCTATTTGTTCAATCTGATCATATATTTGAATCTCGGGCATCTAACAACTATGGAATAGCTCATTCTGAATTTTAATTAGCCTTTAAGTTTCTTAAACTATCGTTAGGGGTATTTTTGTAATTTTTCATACTTATGTGGGAACACCCCAAGTTCTTGAATGTCCAAAACGACTCTTCTATTGAGTCTGGAATGTCCAAAAGTCTTAAGAATGACCTCTTTTTCATTTTAATTGGCTTTAAGTTCAATTTTATAGACAAGTGGGCATTTTTGTAATTTCTTTAAAATTAGTTAATTGATTTACAATTAACTCAAACAAGTCAACCCCTTTTTAATTTCTTAAACCTGTAACCAAACAGGATGAATTTGATTTTATTCGCAAATTTTGGAATAGGGTTATCCCTATTTCCACTTCTAATTTCAAAACCAAGTTTTCGATCTCCTTGTAGCCAAATAGACCCTTAGGCCCAAGCTCACTGGACTGGACCCATGATTCAACCCGACCTGGTCCACAACTCGTGACCCAACCTAATTGACCCGTTGACTAGTTAACGATCAACGCCTAAACAGTAGCCACCAGTGACTTCGTCGGTCATCTTCTCTGGACAACTCGCCGAAAATTAGAACAAAATCCAATTTTTCTCTCATTTTTCTTTCTCGTTTTTCATCCATTTTTCATCCCAATTAATTCTAGACCACTTCAAACAAGTTTTAAGGTAGATTATAGGCATTTACAGCCATCAAAACAACCCAAATTTCTCTACCCCGATTTTTCAACCACCTCCAAAAACCCATACTCCAGCCACTATTATTCAGTCTCTCTCATTTCCATTCAGTTTCTTGGGTCTTAAGAACTCGAATCCAACCTTCAAGGCCAATCAAAACTCCACCAAAAGGTTCCTCTCCCCCAAACCCAGATCTACCTAAGCATATACTTATATATATTTACATGTTTATATACATATGCAAACACTAAAATACACGTCTATCCAGATACATAATCAACCCAATGTTACATCTAGAACTACATAGAAGGTTTTAGAAGTCCCTACTTGTTGTTGCTGTGTCTAGAGAGAGAAACCCGAGGAGAGAGAAAGCTCGTTTCTTTCTCCCATGGCTGCCAAACCCTTCTTGTCTAGCCTTCTACCTTTCTTCTCTTTCCTTTTTCCTTCTTTCCTTTTCTTCATTTTTCTTTTCTTTCTTTCGTTCTTCTGGTTCTCTGTGATTCATACAGTGTGTGTGTTAAACACACACAAAAACTAACACACACACACACACACACTGATAAACAAACATAGTGTTTCACACACACACTCACTGTGTGTAACACTCACAATCTCTCTCTTTCAACTGCACACACGCTTTTGTCTCATTCTCTTCAACAAATGCACAACACACCTATAGGTCTGACCATAGTAGCTTTTAAAGCAAGAGAGAGAGAGAGAGAGAGAAGCTCTGAATGCGCGAAAGAGAGAGAGTTGCATGGAAAGGTAGGAGGAAAATCAAAAGAGAAAGGAGGGGAGAGGTGATGGGTTGTGTAGGGACTTATCTTATCTTGTGTCATTCCTTGTCCCCCTATGGTGCATCTCTCCCACACACAAGTCTCTATTTACATTGGATCCTCTATTATCCATTCAATTGGTGCTATGTGTCCAAGTCTAGAAATACCTACCAAGCTTTTTGAGGAAGCCTTATGTAACACCCCGACCCGTTTACCAAAAAATTAGTCACTAATTTATATTGGAAACCTCACATAACAAATAAAAAGTTATGGGAAATTAAACCGGGAAAAAAAGAAAAATAATAATAATAATAATAATAATAATAATAATAATAATAATAATAATAATAATAATAAAATAAATAAAACAAAAAGGGAGAAACAAGGTAATGCCAAACAAGGCATAAGGAGAGAAATGTTTGGAAAAATAGCCAAAAGTGTTGGCCAAGGGATTTGATCCCAATACCAAAAATGAGAGAGAAAATTATATCTAAAAGGAAGCCAATTGGGCTACAAACACTCTTGTGCTATGTTTATCACCCAAAATGTATATGTGCAATACCAAATATCCCAAATCTGAATATTCAAAATTGAGGTGACGACACCCTATTAGGCCACCTCCCTTCCCCACCAACCCAATGACATGCAACATATATATATATATATATGATATATGTTATAAATATACTTATATGTTGGTTGAGTGTGTAAGAGGGAATGTTAGAAAAAAAAAAAACCAGACGTTGCGTATGACAGAAAGTGAGTGTGTACAAGTGAGTTTAGAGGGTGATTGAGGTGGTGAAGAAGAAGTAAAAGAAGGAGAAGAGAGGAGAAACATTGAACTAGTAAGGAAGAGAAAAGATCGTAGATGGAGAAAGAGAGGAACTAGAGTGAGAAGTCGGGCAGGCTTAGAACTAGGCTAAAATAGGTATAAACTCTACTCCCTTGCTTCAAACACATTATTTTCATGAAATATATGAAGGCTAATGTAAAAAAGATGAAGAAAATTATTGAGAAACAGGAGACAGCTCTTGGTCGAACACTCATTAAAATGAGTTGCGATAAAACATGAGTTTAAGCAACATTTGAGCGTACGACCTTGTAGATGAAAGAAAATAGTGTCTTTAGGTATTTGAACCAAGTAAATTGGTGTTGAATTGAGTAAGAACCATGAACTCATAGTCACGAATGTGAAGATCAAACCAGAGAGTTTGATTCGGTTTTGTTTTGTTTGGACCCATGTTAAGGGTTCCTTGATGGCCTAGAAAGAGAATGCAAGAAGAATGATCCAAAATAATGAAAAAAAAAAAGAGTTTAAAATTTGAAATTTGCAAATTTCGGTCACCAGTGCCGAAAATGGTGATAGGAGAATCTTCCGAAAAAACGAGGGAGAAGGGTTGTTGGGTCGAGGCATGGGCCGGATCTCAGTCGGGTCCTAACCAACTGTTTTAAAATGGGTTTGGGTTAAACTCAAAACTACGTCGTTTTGGTTAAATGAGTTAAAAATAAAATGTTAGGGCTGACATCAGCATGGTGCATTGAATCGACTGAACCTATTGGTTTAGCACAGTTTGGGGAGAGTTCACTTAAAATTAAAATAAACCCATTGGTTTTATTTAATTAGTTTTTAAAAATTATGTTTTGGCCCCCACTAAATTTTGAAATTATAATTAGACCCCCAGAAACTTCTGTTAATTAGAAAATGATCCCAACAGTTTTAATTAATTATGAAATGACCCAAAGATTAATTTAATATTTATTTTAAATCCCTTTAATTGAATAAAAAAATTACCAAAATGCCATTAGGCCAAAAATAAACCAAATGAAGGCTAATTAAAATAAAAGCATAATGCAACCCAATATTTTTTGGCATTCCGGACTCAACGGCGGAGTTCGATTTGTGAGATTAAGTCCCGAAAAATTAGACACAAAAATATAAAATTACTATTTTACCCTTAATGATACTCGGGGTCAATTGAATATAAAAGTAGCCTGTCTTGACTATTTTGGACGATCCGGACTCAACGGTGGAGTCCATTTTAGCAAACAAAGTGCCAAAAAAATGACACGTAAAAACATAAAATTACAAAAATACTCCTAGCCTTAAAATAAACTATAGGTACGCAAATTTAGATCTAGAAAAGCCTAAACCAATTATTTTCGACGCTCTGGACCTAACGGTGACATTCTTTTGAGAAAAATAAGACCTGGTAACAAAGTAAAAAATGATCGATGTGTCCTCGAGACTTAATAAAGCTATAAGAAGAGGATATTTGGAATAGAAAGAGCTCTAAGTTAACAGTTAAGTTGTGTGATGCTTTAAACAAGAAAGTAACGAGACCTTGAATTGTGATTATAAGGACCCTCGTTTAAAGGAAGGATTTTTTGGATTAAGCTTTTGGGACTTTAGGTGAGTTTTTCATACTATGTTGCGGTGAGTTTTTCATACCATGTTGATGTGGGTTTTCATTATAGATATAAATATTGACTCTTTTATGACTTTGATAATAGATTCCTTGTGAGTACCTCCGTGTCATGCTTGAGGTGGGTTTTTGTTATACATATAAATATTAAACTCTTTATGACCTTGATAATAGACATGTTTCATTTGCTATCATTTTGAATGACTTATCGATGTATATTGCCTTATAGCTTTTGATAATAAATACATTGTGCCTAGTGCATGTTTTAAATGATCCATTGATACCTATATTTTCTTCCTTTGAATTAGGAAAATGTTTTGTAAGATACTCATGATATTATATAGTTTTATTACCGATTTCTGAACTGTTTTAACTAAAGATTAAATGTGGAACTCTTATTCAAATAACTGAGTTTGTTATTGAGGTTATTGATTTTGGATATGATTTTAACGTTTTGAATACACCACCCTTCTATGATTTGTCACTCTCAAATAGATTGTGACTTTATCGAACCCTGCCTATGGGGTATATTAGTGGCATTATTGAATATTGATTTTAGTCAGTGAGGTTCTAATTTCCTGGCCATAGAATCTTCTATGATTGGTCATTATGAATAGATTGTGACATTATTGAACCCTACCCACGGGGTATATTAATTGTACTATTGAATATCGATCTCAATCAGCGAGGTTCTAATTTGTTGGCCATAAAAGAGGAATTTTTAATGATTTGAGCTTTTATGAATATTGAATATGAACTATGATTGAACCATGATGTTGATTTGACTATGACTATTGATATTGAAAACGACTTCGAACCATGTTTGAATTACAACATTGCCTATCGTTATCAAACCCCGTTATTGAATCCTTATTATGATTATGCTATATTAACAATTTCTGATTTACGAATATAATTGGACTGAGATTTATTAAAAATGACTTTGATACTATTATCTGATCTGTTGTACTTTGATATGATGTATTATAATTCCATATAAGTATAGACATTTCAGAATGTACTACATAGTAGTTTTGAAACCCTTGGCATGTTATGGAATACTCACTATATTATCGATTTCTGATTTATGAATATGATTGGACTGAGATTTATTAAAAATGACTTTGATACTATTCTCTGATTTGTTGTACTTTGATATGATGTATTATAATTCCATACGAGTATAGACATTTCAGAATGTACTACATAGTAGTTTTGAAACCCTTGGCATGTTATGGAATACTCACTGAGCTTTCAAGCTCATTATAGATATTTACCATGATTTCAGGTGAGGTCTAGACAAACTTACTTTTAGGTGATGTAGGATAAGTGCTTAAGTGATGAAGCGAGTTCTTTTGATAAGCCCTTGATTGAAGATAGACTAGATGGTTTTTGATTTTTGTGAATCTAGATGGTGTAATATTATACAACTTAACTGTATGGTGATGTGGAAATTGTATCTTTCAGAAAATAATGTTTAATTACTGACCAGGTTATGTAGCCTACTTTTTGAATGTGAAAGAGAAAAATGTATTCCGCTGCATAAATAGTAATTAGAATGGTGTTTATGATCATTGAGAGCCATTGGTGGCCGATCATGAACTCCTAATCCACATAAGCCAGGTTTTGGGTCGTGACACTTTGCACACTTACCAGTATGCCACATGGCTAGTTGGCCAAATGTGCACGCACACACGTCCAAACATGAATTGTCTCAGAATCGCACCAAAAATGGCACCCTAGCTAATATTGATACTCTGACTCCAAATATGTTGTTTGTCTCTCAAAATTCAAGCGTTTGAATTTTTATAATTATTTGTGACCCATAAATGATTATGTAGTCCCATTACTCACACTAGCCTCGAATAATTTACCAAAATTTCACTTAGTCTCACAATGTCACACTGAGGTTTTATTAGTCGATTTCATAGTTATTTTTACACATCATTGATTAATTACTCATCTATTCTTAGTAAATGTTAATAATTTATCAAATTACCGTTTATGATTTTCTAAATCCTTACAGATTTCTTAGGTGATAGAGTCCCAGTCCAATGCCTTGTGTTCTTCGTGCTTTTAGGAACACATCCACCAGGGAAATTACTAAGGTATCTAGCAAAAGGACTAGGTGATCTCTTAGGTGATAGAGTCCATTGCCTTGTTAAACATAGTAAGGGTTCAGTGATCCATTGAATTTTGGTTATTGTGAATTATGTTCAAACTGTTCTTTAAATTGTCTACGACCTGTACATCGGACTGCTATTCAAAATGTTCTCTAAAAATTTTCCTTCACGTGAGATGAAGCTTAGACCTTGAGATGTAATGTATAATCGTAATGGTTTTCTCAATTCATTCTAAATAAAGCAAAAAAGATTTGAATGTAAGCACCATAACCTACAGAATGATCTACCTTCAATTTATTCTCCTCCTCGTCACTTTTTTTTTTCTCCACAAAATTTTGCTTCAAAATATTTATTCTCTCTCTCTCTCTCTCTCTCTCTTTCTATATATATATATATGTGTGTGTGTGTGTGTCATCAAATATCAATCTAAGAATCTATAATTGAAAGTTTAAAGCACAACAACTCTAATGGACAATTCTTCAAACACTTCTCGTGTTTTCTGTATTAATGCACACTTCTTATAAGAATGAACCAAAGTTCATTTCTATAAATCAATCCACAATCCAAATTTAAACAACAAATGGGTCTTTGCTCACTTCTATGGTCTTTAATATATGCATACATACATATATATATATATATATTGTTGTTACCATTGGCCCATTGTTCTTCCTGCCACTCGTGTTACTACCATTGTTACTACTACTGTTATGACCAATAAGCCAACAAAGATTCAGCATTTTATTTAGAGTGGGTAACTCCCACTTGATGTATTGTGTGCGTGTGCTTGTCGCCTTCCAACGCTGACCATCAGATTCACCTCGCATAGCCGCCAACAAAGCCATCCATGCATCACTACCAGCCTTGCAAGAATTCGGCATCCAATAACCACCACTCCGTCGACTGTCAATCGCCACATCAATGTTTTCCCGCACATCATTAACTCTTCGTCACAGACTACATCGCTGGCAACAACTGTCACCCCCAATAAGCCATCACCGCCATCGCTTGCGAAAATCTCCATCTATTTTCCTCACTTTAACAAGCTCCCATTCGTGTCAGCAAGGATGAAGCTCCATCCTCGTCATTTTTCTGTGTGTGTGTGCGCATATATATAACATAATAGTATATCTATTCTACTTAAACCCAAAACAAATGAGATTTGTTCATATCAAATGGGTTTCTTTCATATGAGATGCATATAAATAAACATAATGTTGAATTTTGACCAAATAAATTATTAAATAAACAAGAGTATATTAGTAATTATACTATTTTGGCTAGCGGTGTTAAGTTGACAATCTTGACGGGGGTAAGCAGTGTAATTAGTCTAACTAAAGTGTAATTAGTCTAACTAAAGAAAGACTGTTTGCAATCGTCACAAATAACAAGGGTCCAAATATAATTTACTCTTTTTTTGTTTTTTGAATTGAATGACTTCTTAAGAGTAATATAGAAGGTTTGGGTCTTTATAAGCAAGGGCGGAGCAAGAGGTATATATTGGCTTGGGGTAGCATCCTAAGCAAAAGAAAAAAAAAATAAATGTAAATCTAACCACTAAAAAAAAATTTACATGGAAGAAAAATCTCTCCCCTAAAATTTCCCCCAAACAAAATTCTTGCCCCGCTCAATATTTTTTCCTTCTGGCTCTACGATTATAAGGTATGATTGGTGGCAAAAATCAAACTAATTTTATTAGGTCTTAAATATATGCTGAAATATCACCATATTCCCAATATCATAGATTTTAAATTGTTCAATGTTTATTGAAACTATATATAAATTTAAGCATCTCAGTTAACGTTTTGTGTCAACATTGCTTTCAGTATGCCGTTTGGGTGTCTGAATTTTTCAAACTTTGATATTGTTGTTGATATGGATATTTATTCTTTAATTGTTGGGTTATGCTAACCATATAGTAAAGATGGGTTCATTTTCAACTTCATTGTTTATTTTTCATTGTTTGGAATGATATATTGGATACCCTGGTAAGCAGGACTAAATAAATTTCCTCCATTTGCTCAAAGATTTTATACTAGATTTTTCTTAATTACAGTGGGACACATTCGACTCTATAACCTGGAAAATGGATTTTTAGTCAATTAACCAGATCGTTATAGGAGATCTATTCTACTGTATTCTCTTGATGCACAATGACAACCTTGGCAGAAGCACTCTTTGACCCGTTTGATTTACATTCCTTCCTTAACCAATTTTGAGGTTTATTGATGATGAAAAAGCCAAATTTAGATGGAGAATTAGAGATGCTTCATTAGTGAATTCTCATTTGGGCAGCACCCAAGTGTTTGAGTCCCCATTGCCTAGCTGGTGGTTGCTTGGTCCATACTGTTCCGCTTTTTTATTGTTCTAAATTGGCACCTTGATTTACTTTGCTCTTGGTACCATGCCCAAAAAAACAATTTGGTTTAGATGATCTCCTAGGTGATACAGTCTCAATCCATTGCCTTGTGTTCTCTGGGCTTTTTGACAACCAGCTTACAAGTGTGCTTTTTTCATATGACCAAAAGTTCAGCATTTCCTTAGGTGGTTTGGATGGAGTTTTGGAATGTACTTAAGATTGTTAAACATAGTAAGGGTATAGTGATCCATTAAATTTTGGTCATTGTGAGTTGTGTTCAAACTGTTCTTTAATTTGTCTGCCACCTATACATCGGTCTGCTGTTCAAAATGTTCTCTAAAACTTTTCCCTCTTGTAGGATAAAGCTTTAGATCTTGAGATGTAAGGCATAATTGTGATGGTTTTCTCAATTCATTCTAAATAAAGCAAAAAAAGATTTGAATGTAAGCACCATAACATACAAGATTAACATAATTGGTGTATTACATTTTAGTATATCACATAGCAATAAGAATTTAAAGTGAAAGCTGTTAGGTTCAAATTTTGATGCTCATAGCCATTTGTTGACTTTGCTTTTGTGGCGCTGTATTTTGAAATTTGAGACTCATCCACCTTATGGAGCCTTAACTTGGGGTACAAGTCAAAAATGCCTCCATTAATTGATGGCTGCAAAATTTTCTGGTTATGAAATTTTTGTATTCCTCCAAAAAGCATTGAAGAAAAGAAAAATTGTTAAGCTACTAAACAAGAACATTTTCTTTTACTTCTTTTATTTTAATTAATACTTGGAAAATCAAATGCATCCAACAATATCTGAACTTGTTGCTTCCTCTACTTTTAAATCTATGTCACAATTGTCAAATGGTTTGTTCTCCATACTTGGTAGGATTTCGCGCCAATGTAATTGCTTCTTGAATTATTTCAGGTATCATCTATATCGAGATGACAATATACTGGGAACGATACATGACTGATGTGTTCTTCCCAGCTTGTTGAGGAATGTTTCACTAAGGATCTTAGGGTTTGGGCAATGTTTTATTAAGTGGTGGAGTTACACCATGCTGTAGAAATTAGGTGAAAGAACTGTGTGTTTTTCTATTGCTAGAGAAACAATTTTTGGATATATAAACCTAGGCTCTTGACTTGGTTTATAAACTATTATTTCATGGACTCTGTTCAGTTACAATTTTAAGACCTATCCCTCTGTGACTAATGTGTGTGATTGTCTTGCTTTCTTGAAATATGTTGCTTGTGTGATTGTGTTTTTCATAACTCAAAATAAATAAATTTTATTATTATATTTGGTTTAGATTATTTTGAGTGAAGTAAATCAATTTTTGTTTTGGTTAACTGAATAAAAATGATTATTTTATGGTAAAATAACCAAACATTATCTATCAGTTATATAATGTAACATTGTTTTCATTTTAGGTTCTAGGCTGATTTCGGCATCATCGAGTATTATGAAGCTATTTGTGTGAAAATTTGATAATTGCATTAAGTATATCTTTTGTGATTTGGGTGTTGACATGGTCAGTGGCCATATGGGTTCAAAAATGGACTATTGCTCAGAGGGGTATAATAGTTTTATTTTCTCAGACTATTAATTGGAATCAATTGTTTGTCTTATTCTTTGTTTTTTCCAATTTCCAGGGCTTTATCAGTTCACTTTTTTATCCTATCCCCTGATAAAGCTCAGTATCTACATACCTCATTTCAACTGCCGCTTAGTCATTATATAATTTAGGTCACAAAATCATCAGTGCATATGTTAATTCAGGCTTTCAGACACCACATCATCTCATTTTGCATTTGTACTCTAAATATTTTGAGATATAGGAAAAAATTTATACACTAATTGCTATATGATAATGGTTGTACTGGTATATGGCCGATGCAGAGCCATATATAGTCTAGTGAATACAGGTTTTTTAATTTATTTTAAAAAAATGCTTTAATTATGATTTATACACATATATATGTATATATAATTCCCCTCGCATGAGCATGCTTATGCAAGATGTTGATCAATCAGTATGTAATCTTGATATGATTGAGTTAAATATTCAATAGTTAAATGTTGATGAACTCGTCTATATAGTAGCATATTTTAATCCTCAGCTTGCACTTTGATCACATTGATGTGTTATTAAAGGGAAGGAATACAGGATTTGCCTAGCATCTATTCTTTTTCAATATTTTTAGTCATAAGATGATACCTACGCTGTGAGCCAATTAAACCAAGTTAGTATAGTTTTAGTAGGACTTTTAATGTTGAGTCCTAGTAGTATTTGAAATATTTTAGGTAAGAGTTAGATAATTTATTGTTAGTAGGATTAAAAGTCTTTATCGTAATGAAAATAGTATTATTAGTTTGAATAGGATTAAAAGTATTAGAATTAGACTTTATATAATTTATATATATATATGTATGTATATAAGCATGTAGTGTGAGACGACCTAAAAAAAAAAAAATGAGCCGTGAGGGTGTGTGATGTCATTATTTGTCATCAT
The DNA here is from genome assembly GCA_008638375.1 of Nyssa sinensis. Taxonomy (NCBI): domain Eukaryota; kingdom Viridiplantae; phylum Streptophyta; class Magnoliopsida; order Cornales; family Nyssaceae; genus Nyssa; species Nyssa sinensis. Next base: position 22,495,620 of record CM018051.1, on the reverse strand, counting down.
TCAAATCAAAGAACGCAATAGTGCCGAATTTTTTACCAAAACAGTGCTATTTTAGAACTTTATTACCAGAATAGGATTGTTCTCAACTTATTTACCAAACTAATGCCGTTTGAGAAATCGTCTTTTGAAAAGACGATTTTCATGTTTCTAAATTGGGCAAAACAACCGTGTTTCTGAATTGGGCAAACCAACAAACCGCATCTCTCTCATATCTCTCAACAGCGATCGTCGACCCTCGTCTCCACAGTGGCCTCTACCTCTCTTCACCGACTATCGTGACATCTCTCAACCTCTCTTCACCTACCAGCGTCTCTCTCTATCTTTCAACCTCTCTTCACCGACTGTCACTGTTGCCATCGCCGACGTTCGTGGATCATTCCGACGTTGACATCACCGACTTTTTCTCTCGTCTCCGGCACCGACCATTGCATCCAAGTCCTCTCTCTCATCACTTGTCTCTCTCGGCGCAGTAATCTCATCAGATCTGAGGTAAATGTTTTTTTTTTCAGATCTGTGTTTTTTTTTTTTTTTTTTCAGATCTGTGTTTTTTTTTTTTTTTTTTAGATCTTCCCCCCTTTATCTATATATAATCCTCATTTTCCAAGCACATTTAGTTTTTTTCCCCCCTTTTTTTATTAATGTCTTGAATGGACCAATTTGTGGTTTAGGTTATGCACTTATAGATAGATATATATATATATATATATCTGTCACAAATACGAGTCAAGATACAGGGGTGATGCAATCCACAATACCATTGGTTTTCATCACAAGGAAGCAAGTTCACATTGTCCACAATCATATTACAACATGACTTCTTTTATTGGTTCTATTTTCTCAGCATTGCAAGTTACTCAATCCTCACCATTAAACACGACCTGGTACCATGTTTAACATAAAGTCACATGATAAATGGACGCCTGCTTGTCTGTGTTTTTTTTTTTTTTTGGGGTGGGTGGGTGGGTGGGGGGAATGAGACAGGTTATTGTTTAAAGAAAATTTATATTAATCATTGCATCTGATTGTAGCCATTTTTTGATTTCAGAATCAACTTAAGAGGCGACTTCATGCCATAACTATTGCTTCTGCAACTTGTTTTCTGTTTCCCGTGGCCATATGGGACATGATTATAGTAAGTTTAGCTCTAGCCTCTATGACTTCAAGTCCTACACCTGATAGTGTTTTAGTTTGATTGGGAGTACATAATCCTGAAATTCTGTTTCTCTGCCTCTCTCCAGTGGCTGTGGCCTGATTGACATTTACTCTTCTTCCTCTTTCTGCTCTTATTGAGCACTTCAGGGATCAACTTCTGGAAGCAGCGTAGAGTTGCCTTTTTCTGCTTGGCCCTTTTTGAGTACCATTATCTTTGGAGTTATCTTGATATTCTATGTGGACAGTATTGCTGAGGAAAGGTATCCTATTGACTAACCCATCAAATGCTCTTTTACTTTGATGATGCTTGGTTAATGGTTCATGAGTTGTTTGTCAGCATGGGAACATACATAGTTGTGGTAGAAGCTAGGAATGAGGACATCTTCAAATTTACATGATGAATGTGGAGCAATTATTCCTTGCAATATTGAAACTGTGTCTATTGCACATTCTGTAGGTTGTAGTTGGAGGAGGCTGCCCAAAGATTTGGTGGGTTGCCAATGAGATATACTAAGCAACTTGAACATTGTTCTAAATATTTTTTATATACATATATTATTAGAATAAATGTTATAGGACACATTTTACTCACCATGTGGCTAAATTCTTGTGCAATTTACCAAGGGAGAAATTAATCAATTAAAGAGGATGTATGGAATTGAGTGGGAAATTGGTGCTCCTGGTAAAGCTTATACAAAATGGGCAGCAAAGATGGCTATTGGCCTTAACACTGGTGTTCCATGGATTATGTGCAAACAAGAGGATGCCCCTGATCCAATTGTAAGTAATTTCTGAATTTCTCCACAATTATTTTTCATTTCATATGCTAATGGTCCGATTTATCTGTTATGCTTTCCGTCCTTTCATTCTCTGTGTGATTGAGTTCTGAATAACTATATAAATGGCGAGCATGTCTCCTTGTCCCTTGATAATTGTATTTGATTCAAGGTACAGTGTAAAGGTTGAGTTGACAATATTTACTTTTTTTATGGAGGAATACAAGTCATTGCACTTGGTTGAATTAGTAAATTTCTAATGTTGTACAATAACAAATAATGGTGTTGTTTTGCTGGATGAACTTCAATTCATTGATTTCAAACATCTGTTTCTCTCTCAAACCAATTTTCATTTATCATGTGATAGATAGACACTTGCAATGGTTTTTACTGTGAGGGCTTCACTCCTAACAAGAATTACAAGCCCAAAATGTGGACAGAAGCCTGTACTGGCTGGTAAATCATATGGATAATTCCTATATAGTCAAACTTTTCTTTCCTTTCCTTTCCTTTCTTTTTTCCTTTTCCTCCGGTTCTTTATTTTTTTATTTTTTTATTTTTATAATTGTGTTATCATTCACAGAGACAACTTTCTAACCGTTTTCATTTCCTCTCTTGAACCTCTAGGTATACAGAGTTTGGAGGTTCAGTTCCTTATAGACCAGTAGAAGACTTAGCATATTCAGTTGCAAGGTTTATATAGAATAATGGTTCATTTTTTAATTACTATATGGTAAGTCTATTTTTTGTTGTGTTTAAAAGAATGTTTAATTCATCGGGTGATTTATGGTAAATATGAGTTCAAGTTTAATTCATCTAGTTGTTAATTTATCTTTTTGGTGGCTCCAGTACCACGGAGGAACAAATTTTGGCAGAACAGGTGGTGGCTTCATTGCCACTAGCTAAGATTATGATGCTCCAATTGATGAATATGGTAAATATGCAAGATTACAAACTAGATTATCTTGTGCTAGAGTTGCAAGCATTATATATGCACACATTCATGCAAATTATAATATGTTCTATAGTAGTCACGACTGTCTATCTGTTATGCACTAGGACTATTAAGGGAACCAAAATGGGGACATTTGAGAGATCTGCATAAAGCCATCAAGTAATGTGAACCGGCTTTAGTTTCATCATATGCTACACTGACCTGGCTTGGCAAAAATCTGGAGGTAGTTTTGTTCAGCTGGCTAAGAGAAACCCGTGCATATACAAATATGATATATCAATTTTTTTTTTCTTCTGTTCTTCTTTTAAACTATTTTCTCTTCTCATTTTTATTTATTTCTAGGCTCATGTATTTAAGTCAGAGTCTGGGCCTTGTGCTGCATTCCTTTCAAACTATGACCCGGAATCTTCAGCAAAAGTGACCTTCGAAAATGTGCAGTATGATCTGCCTCCTTGGTCTGTCAGCATTCTCCCTGACTGCAAAAATGTAGTTTTCAACACTGCAAGGGTGAGGAAATAGACTCTTTCCTGGTATTCCTGCAACAAACATCTTCCATTTATTTCCTGTTTCGATCCAATAAATCCAAATCAATTTCCACATTACCTTAATTTAGTAATGATAAATGTACAAAATTTTAGTTTGTTGATAGACAAATGCATGTTATATATAAACATTTGTTTTCTAATTTGGAAAAACAAAATCAGAATATTGCAGTTTTATAGGGTGTTTTCACAATATAAATTTGAACATCTCTATAAAAAGATTCCTAAAAAGCATTATCAATTTCTTTATAGATTAAGGCCAATGGCTCACCCATGAAGCTAGAGTATCACTTGGTTGCATGTTTCTTTGCAGGTTGGGCTGAAAGGTGAAGCTTTGAGTCTTCATACCGTCAGTGGAAGTTCCTCTGTTGAGTGGGTAGAAGGATCATTACTGGCACAAAAACAGCCCCTTACATGGTACAAGGTGAATATCACCCCACATGAATCCTTGTCCCAGTGTTGGCTACATGAATCGTGTTTCTCTCTGTTATGCTTCTCCTAGGGCCTTATTTTTAGTTCTACAAATATTTATGTGAATGTGCTTGTAATTAATCTAGTAATCTTTGCAGACTACTTTCAATGCACCAGAAGGAAATGACCCATTAGCTTTAGATATGAATAGTATGGGGAAAGGTCTAATTTGGATAAACGGTGAAAACATTGGACGCCACTGGCCTGGATATACTGCACATGGTAGCTGTAGCAGCTGTAGTTATGCTGGAATTTATAATGAGAAGAAATGCCGAAGTAATTGTGGAGAGGCCTCTCAAAGATGGTGAGGAAAGTTTTACTTATTTTGATGATATTTATTTCTGAATATTCAAGCAGAGATGATGAGACTGTTAATTTCAGGTACCATGTTCCACAATCATGGCTGAACCCTACTGGGAATCTGCTGGTTGTGTTTGAAGAATGGGGTGGTGACCCAACTGGGATTACTTTGGTTAGAAGAACACAAACAAATTAACCATGTTGCTAGAGGTGTCTGCAACTGAAATCAAGCAGCATCCATTATTTTCAGCCCTACACAAATTTTAATCACATTTTTAATTTTTATTGAAGTCTTTTTGTTGATTCAAGCTTACTCATCCATAGCTGCCGAGGCCATTAATTTGGTTCCTTTAGTGGTTCAACTGTACAGTCACATTACACACCTTTTGGCCAACTATAGAATCTGAAAGGTGATTGCAAATAAGCTTCATGTGTATAAAGAAGCTACAATTCATCGATAGAGTTCTGATTGCTATATAATCGTTGAAGGGCTCAATACAACAAGATGCAAAGGTTACAGTAAATAGAAGTCATGGGTAAAGCATTCAGCTTGCAGGGTAATAATCACTTGTAACCTTCTTACCACGGGAAGCAGATCCATTGCCTTTTCTTTGTAAGAACAAATTAATAAAAATGAATTATGAAAGTTAATTTGGATCATTAATTCCTACTGTAGAATCTCTATACTAATGTCCTCTTGTTTGTTTATACTTTATATTTCATATCATATATCTTCTTCTATTACTGCACTCATGCGATGGCATGTAGAACAAAATTTACCCTTCTGGAAAAAAGACTGCAATAAAAAGAGAAATCATTCGTCTAGTTGTTTACATTGATGAAAGATGATTATAAACAGTTCACAAATAATGCTATGGAAAAAAGAGTTACAGAAAGAAATAAGAATATTGCACATATTTACAGGAAAAAAAAACTATAATTTTTTTCTTGCAGACATCACAAAACTGCCTTTATAGAAAAATGAGATCTTGATTTTGCCGGATCCATCTCAAGCCAATATTATATCAGCACACATACATCATCAACTCTTCATACCACTGCTGTTATCAAGTGTCTCCTTCACTTATGTTCTCAAGATTTGACATGCAATGAGAAAGTAAACAAGATATCATGAAGGACACAACTCAAAAGATTTAAAATATAAATGAGGAAAAAACAACAGGCCTAGCCATGTAGTTGGTCGCAAGAAACCCCAATAGTCCCAGATTGATAATATTATATATAAACATGATAGATAGGAAATAGCATTCTGTTTTAGTATCAACAATATAAACAGATAAACATGCCTAAAGTTTATCCAATGCATTCAAGGGAACAGCCAAAGTGATCAGTTAACAAGTGATTGATAACACGGCAATAGAACTTAGAAGCACATAGTAAGATAGCACACCTTAATGGTATTTCTTGACTTTTAAAGGAAATCTCTTTTGGCAAATGGCTGAGCAGCTTTGAAACATTAGTGATTCTCCAATCAGTTGATTTTACTTCAAAAATTGGTGTTGATTGTACCACATATCGGAAGTGTGATGCTGATACTGCCACTTTGACAACAGCGTCTTTTCAAAAGCGGATGAGAAAGCATCCCTGCAACATTGGATAATGAACTTGTAACTGAAGTACTTTCTCAGTTAAGCCAATCCTATATTATAAATAGAGAAACATTCGCACACACACATGAAATTTTGTAAAGTAGAAAAACCATGTATCATAAATCAAACAATAGTCCTTAAAGCAGTAATGTGTTCTTCCACTACTTTAACTAGTTTGGGCTGTCTCCTTTCAAAAGCGTCTTTTGAGAAGAACCAGACCTTTTTCTGTCCACTCCACACAGCAGTCTCTTTTGAGATCATTCATTCGAACAACACACAAAGTACAAATGGAAAAAGAAAGCAAGCAACAACCCGCTGCCACATTCGCAAACCATGCTCCAGGCATCCAAAAACCACAATTTCCAATTGCCGTTGCAAAGAAGCTGATTTTGAGAAAAATGCAGGTGTCCAAAATGAATACATCTACTCCGGTTTGTGATGAATTGCTTTAGTCAATTTAACAACCCCATTTATGACCTACTCAGATTTTCACTCTTAGTGGGAGATAGTAAAGGAAAACAAAAGAGAACTTTCCAAACATTATTGAAATGAAATTCAACCCAAATATCTTGAAATGAATTTAAATCTCTCTCACTTTCAGTCATCATCACTCTCAAACAAAATGATATTGATACATAAATTAATTCTCTTTTTTATTAAGTCTATTAAATCAAGAACAATTACATAAATTCTCTTTTTTATTAAGTCTATCACTTCCTCATTACATAATATATATAATATAAACTATAGATAAAAGAAATAGTTAATTAATTTTTTTATCCAACACTCAATTAATAAGTCTGTTGAACCTATTTGCCCCAATGTCTCTGCCTCACTCCTCTGTACAGCTTTGTAGGAGAAACAGAGGGCATCAGAGGCCTAAGCAAGTTCCTACCGTCCTGTGCCAACCGTCATCATCATCATCCTTCCTGTTGGACTCAGGTTCAATGCATTACTCCAATACTGCAATAGCTGTTGCTATTGTAGCTGTAACGATGCCGAGTCCCCTGCAAAGTATGGTGGGTACCTAAAACCATGGTGGTGGTGGGGAGCAAAAGAGATCATCTGCTGCTCATTTATCTATTGTGGATGGAGCATAGGTAGAGGATTTGTTCTCAATTGTTTGTGAACTTTCTGTGGACTGCTGAGACCCATTTAATGCAAAAGGAAATAAAAGCCTTGAGGATGGCATCAACGAGGACGGAGGATAGGCATAGTACAGTTAGAGGGGTTGATGAGTTACAAAGACGCTTTTGAAAAGACGCTTTTGAAAGCTTCTTTTCAAAAGACGTTTTTCAAAGCGTCTTTTGGAAAGACGTTTTTTATGTAAATTCGGTTTTTAAAAATTATGAAATCATCTTTTCAAAAAAAAAATTCACACCGAAAACGTCTTTTCAAAAGACGTTTTTAAAACAACACTACTTTGGTAATTAAGTTCAAAACAACGTTAGAATGGAAAATAAGTTTTTTTTTTACGTTAGTTGAGGATTTAACTCCAATAGTGCCCTGCGTATGTGTGTGTTTGGCTACAACATTGTTAGTGAAGTTTTGATTAAATAAAATATCAACTCACGATTCCCAAGGCAAGTTCATATACATTCTATTTTATTCTTTGTTCAAGACATCACAAAAAGTTTTCTTCACTGTTCTTCACACTCCAAAGTAAATTTGATTTAGTCCAACAATTGGTATCAGAGCTTGATTTCTTAGTTCGTGAAAATGACTTTACTTATTGGTACGGTTTACAAATTTGATGGGAAAACTCATTTTCATATTTGGGAGAGTGTAATGATGACCTTTTTTTATTCAAGTGGTACGATGAAAAAGTTCATTAAGGAAGATCTTGCAGTAGATATAGATGAGCAAATAAGGCGAGTACACTTCAAAACTTTAAATTACATTCATCAAGTATTATATATTTCTGTTCTTAGTAAAATTATCCATGTTTAGTCTGCGAAACAAGTATAGGATATTCTTAAAAAAATATATGTTGGTATTGATAAGGTGAAAAAGGCTAGATTACAAAAACTGCATAGAGATTTTGAATTGTTGCAAATAGAAAAATCAAAAACTATTTCAGATTATTTTTTGCAAACCACGGCACTTGTTAATGAGATGAGTACTAATGGTGAAGAAATAGTAGACCGTCAAATAGTTAAAAAAATGCTTTGAAACTTGACAGTGCGGTTTGAATATAAAGTGACTGCTATTGAAGAGTCTCCTAACTTGGAGTCCATGACGGTGGATGAATTACAGGGTTCGTTGACTGTTCATGAACAACACTTGAATGAGAGATCAAAATTCAGTTAAGGAAGCTTTGCAAGCTCAATTAAATTTTAAGAATGAAAAAGGCAAGCCTTAGAATAATGCAGGATTTAATCAACGTTTTCAAGGCTACCAAAATAGAGAGCAAAATCACACAATAGAGGAGGCAAAGGCAATAATGGGCAAAACAGATCTAGTAGAGGAAGTGATAAAATAACAATCAGTAGCAGAATAACAATCAGTGGTAGAACAATAATCAGTGGCAGAATAATAATTGGCAGCACAGACCAGTCCAAGGAAGAGGGGACGGTAACAATTCTAATCTACATTCTCATAAATCTAATATTCAATGTTTTAATTGTGGCAAGTTTGAACATAAAAAATCTGATTGTAGATCTAGAAGGCCGAATAATAGAGATCATCAAGCTAATATTGTTGAACATAATCCTGGTTGTAATATCTCGACCCGGGATACGGCACGTATGCTGAGGTAAGTCAGTTAAATAGTGTAACTCGAACTGTTAAAATATGTATATCATGGTATTTCATGGAAATGAATGAGTGAAAACTATAAATGATTGAAATGTATATCTAGTGCCGAGCAACACCCGAGCACCCCAGGACATCGCATCGTAATGCATGCATGCATACACGTACGTATGTGTGTAGCCCGTTCAAAAAAAGTGTATGTATATATGATTAAAAATAGATTTATATGCCTACATATGGATATATATACACATATAAAATATGCATTTTATATGTATATATATATATGTATAACATAATGTATTATACATATATATGTGTATATGTATATATAAGAAATTAAAAAGAAAAGAAATGAAGGAAAGGAAAACTGCCAATCGCAGTATATGGGTGCAGTGTGTGTGGGGGTGTGTGTCAGTTGGGTGAAGTGTGTGTGGTGTATGTAATATAATATATATATACACACACAAGTCTCCCAAGCCATAAATGCAAGGTTGCATTTGGCAGAGAGAATACCAGAACCCTAGGTCAAGAAAAGGGGCCATAGAAGGGGGAGTAACTGAGAGGGAAAGGTGGGAAGTGACAAGGGCGGTGGAATGTCTCTATATATGATATAAGTGTATACGGGCGTGAGTTAAGAGATAAAAAGGAAACTGAGACTGAGAGGAACATTTTCAAAGAACTCAGGAGCAGAAATAGAAGGGTTTGGAGGGTCACAGTGAGCAAAAATTGAAAACCTAGGTTAGTGATTTGAGTTCTGTTTTTATGATTTAAAGCATGATAGTTTGGTTTAAAGCTAGGGTCTTGATAAGCATGAGTTAAGCTTTTAAACGCAAAAAGAATGATAGAAAAAGGTGCTGAAATGAATGAGAAATTCAGAGTTGCAGGTTTGTAAAGAATAATCGGAACCTTAACATTTTATGTATTAAACCTTGTTTAAATGACCCAAGTATGACCCTATGAAGTGCAGAAACATATAGGAAGAAATTGGGGTTCAAACTGTGGCTAAAAAGCCACGAACTGATGGGATTATCAGACCACCGAAAAATCGGGTTCTAACAAAAAACCTACTGTTCGAGAAGATAGGGTAGTTTAAATTAAAAGTAAACCCTGGATATAGAACCCTTGTAAAAATTGGAATAAAACGGCATTCAAAAAGGAGGGAAAATCCATTGAAAATCGGTGACCGTCGCCGGAGAAGACGACTGTGGACAACCAGAACTCTACCGGAATGTCGTAGGGAAGACGATGATGGGGGTTGGTTCAAACGACGTCGCATGCGGGCAGTGGGGCTCGAAGCTACGTCGTTTTAGTGTAACTTTTGTTTTAATTAAAATGGAAATGGACTGTTTGGTAACAGGGATAGGAAATGTGAAATTTGGGTTTGGGCTTATCCAAACCGTGGATAGGGTAGAAACTCGGATATTGTAATCCGGTTCTTTGAATTAAACTGAACCGTTTGGTTCAGAGGAGGATCGGACTGGTTTAGGGTTTCTAGCTGTGAACCCACTGGTTCAGACCGAAACTTAGGGAAATTCCACTTTGACCCCAAATGTTTTAGGAAATGTCACTGTAGCCCAAACAGGAAAAATTAATAAAATATTAATTTTACAAAAATGCCCCTATTTCAAATATGGTTCAAACGAAGTTCAAACGATGCAAATGAATAGTCAATTTTTATTATCTTGGACATTCTAAGATCAATGGAAAGGTCCATTTCATGATACAGGATCCCAAAAAATAAAATACACATAAAAGTGCAAAATGACCATTTTGCCCTTTTTAGTACAAATGTCCAAATGGAATTCCGCGAAAGCCTAAACCGACTTTCTTTGGCGTTCTGGACTCAATGGTAAAGTCTAAATTAGTATTTGAGATACTTATGATAGAAAGGCATAAAATTTGATAAATATAATTTATTCTAAAACGTATTCACTGATATATAGGGAACTCGAAAGCCAAGGGTACACTCACGAATTTTTGATATAGAATCACGATAGAGGTAAGTGGATCACTCTCTTTTACATGTGGTGTTTTCACAAGCCAAGTTTATTCTTTTACTACCAAACTCATACTCTTGAATGTATTGATATCCTTGTGTTCCACAATTCGATATTTTTCTATCTTATGGACATTTGATTGACTGATGTATCATTGCTATCATGTTACACTGTGCCTTAAAAGTACCACATGTTATTGCTATCCACAATGTGATATTGTTCTATCTTGTGGACATTGATTGACTGTTATATCATTGTTATCATGTTGAACCATGCCTTGAAAGGCCTACTGTTGTATCCTTATTGAATGAATGATATTCCATTTTTATATTCTATGGAATTACTTATGATCATGACACGTTTATGAACACGAGAGTTATGCTCAGTCACAACACCCATCTGATGCTATCTGATTGACTGGGACCTACGGGTCAAGTCCCTGAATGGATAAATGACAATTCACTTGAATTCACTAGGGGGTATGCCAGGCCCCAAAAGATCGAGGGTCTGCCGAGCCCTGACACAGAATAACAGCATCTCTTATGATTAATAGGACTATGATTGTTGAATGGCACTATCCCTTATGATTCTTCAAGTCTCGAGGGACTTGCATTGATTGATTTGATTGTGATCGGTTCATTGTGGCAGTACTGCATTGTTGTTATATTATCATTGAATTTCTTCATATTGATATTACACCCAATACTTCTGATTGTGTATTGTGATTACTGTTCATTGGCCCTCGTGGCAATTGTTTCCATTGGCCCTCGTGGCAATTATTTTCATTGGCTATCACAGCATCTCATTCTCATGATTGGATATCATGTTCTCATATGAAATCGTATTCATTATTGATCATCGATACCAGTGTTGGAGATCTGCATTTACTTACTGAGCTTTGTAGCTCATTCCACCCCACTTACCCTCCATTTCAGGTGATGACGCTACGAGACCCCAGTAGGAGTCTGAGAGCGTAGGGGGACATTTTGAAGTACTGTACCAGTCTATGTTAGTTCTCCCATGTATTCACCACCCCTGGGTGCTGGTTACATTTAGTTCTCATTTTGTCTTATGTAGAACTATGTCATGTATTTAATAGACTTCCGCTGTTTAAATTATTTAAAAGACTTCCGCTGGATTACTGTAATTGATAAAGACTTCCGCTGTTCATTGTTTAAAATTTTTAGTACATTGCATATTAGTACTATGATACAGGAATGGAAAAAGTAGGGACGGCCTTCGGGTCGGCCTCGCGACACGAGATCCGCATAGGGTGGGTTTCGGGTCGTGACACTGGTGGTAATAATGAAGTAGAGATCGTGTTGCTGGCTTGTAATGTTGTGGATAAAGATGATGGTACTAAGTGGTATTTAGATACTGGCTGTAATAATCACATGTGTCGTAAAAAAGGCATATTTTCTTGTTTGGATGAGTCCATTTGATTAGAGGTAAAGTTTAAAAATAATTCAAAAATACCTGTGATAGGTAAAGACAGAATAGCAATCAATTTGAAGAATGGGTCTCACAAGTATATTTCAGATGTATTTTATATACCAGGTCTGCAAAAAAATTTGTTGAGTATGGGACAACTTTCAGAGCGAGGTTATGATATGCGAATCTACCATGGAGTTTGCACAATTAATGATGATCGTATAGGACTAATAGCAAAGGTAAACATGACTCTAAATCATTTATTTTCATTGAGTATTAAATGTGAGAATTTATCTTGATTTAGTTTTATGATTGATGATGATAGTTGGTTATGGCATATGCGTTTTGGGCATGTGAATTTTGGCAGTCTTAATTTTCTTGCTAGAAAACATTGGGTTTCTGGTTTGCCTGCTATTGATATCCCAAATAGAGTTTGTGAAACTTGTGTTATGGGAAAGAAATATAGAGATGGTTTTCCTTCAGGAAATTTATGGAGAGCCAAGAGGCCTTTGGAGTTGATAGACTCAGATTTATGCTCAGTGGAGGTATCTTCTAATAGTGGCAGTAGATACTTTATTACATTCATTCATGATTTTAGTAGAAAAGCATGGGTTTATTTTTTATAACATAAATCTGATGTTTGTGATACTTTTAAAAAACTCAAGGCCTATGTTGAAAAGAGAAGTGAATTTCAAATTAAAACTTTGAGAACTAATATGGGTACGGAGTATCTTGTTTGTGATGATTTTTTGGAAAAACATGGTATTAGGCATCAGTTGACTGCTAGATATACTCCACAGCAAAACGGAGTGGCGCAAAGAAAGAATAGAACTGTTATGGATATGGTTAGATGCATGTTGAAATTTAAAAATTTTCCTTAAAGATTTTGGGCTGAAGCGGTTGCTTGTGCTATTTATGTTTTGAATATGTACCCTACTAGAAGTGTTTCTAACAAAACCTCGCAAGACGCTTAGAGTGGACAGAAGCCTATCATTAAACACCTAAGGGTGTTTAGATGTATTGCATATGCTCTTGTGCCAGATCATCTTAGAAATAAACTTGATGATAGAGGTGAAAAGTGTATTTTCATTGGCTACAGTCAATTGTCAAAGGCCTACAAGTTGTATAGTCCAATAACAGAGAAGGTGATTATCAATCGTGACGTGTCTTTTGATGAGCAAGGAGTTTGGGATTGGTCTCAGAATGATCAAATCTAGCCAGCTTTAACTTTTAATAATACAGATCCGTAGATTGAAATATAGAGTGAGCCTCAAATTAGTGATCCTCCATCTTCCTTCATCTTCAAATGTGTCATCACCTAATGCAAAGTCCTCTAGGCGTCCTCAGCGTCAGCGTCACTTGCCTGGTCGCTTATAGGATTATGTTGTTGGTAGTGATAATAAGCTAACTAATGAAGATTTGGTGAATTTTGCTTTATTTGCAGATTGTGATCTAGTAACTTTTGAAGAAACCTCTCGTGATGATCATTAGATTAACGCCATGAATGATGAGATCCATGTAATTGAGAAGAACAACACATGGTAACTACTACTCTTCGTGGTAGTAAGAAACCAATTAGTGTGAAGTGGGTATATAAGATAAAGTACAGGCCCAATGGTGAAGTAGATCGCTTTAAAGCAAGATTGGTAGCTAAGGGTTATAAACAAAAGCCAGGTATTGATTATTTTGAGGTGTTTGCTCCTATTTTTAGACTTGATATAGTTCGTATGTTTGTTTCTCTTACTGCTCAAAATAATTGGAGAATTTTTTAAATGGATGTTAAATCTGCGTTCTTGAATGGTATATTTAAAGAAGAGGTTTAAGTTGAGCAACCTGCCGGCTATGTGATAAAAGGGCATGAAAACAAAGTCTTTAGATTGAATAAAGCCTACTATGGATTAAAGCAAGTGCCTAAAGTATGGTATACACGCATTTACTCTTATTTTGTTGAGCATGGTTTTAAGAGATGTCTTTATAAGGATACTTTATATGTCAAGTCTAATTCACATAGTGATATTCTTATTATGTGCTTATATGTTGATGATTTAATATTTACTAGCAATAATCTAAAGTTGATTTCAGAATTCAGGGAGGCTATGATACTCATTTTAAGATGACAAATATGTGATTAATGTCTTATTTTCTTGGCATTGAAGTTGTTCAAACAGATGGTGGAATTTTTATTTCACAAAAAAATTATGCCAGTGATATTTTGAAAAGGTTCAAGATGGGCAAGTCCAATCCAATTTTGACTCTAGTTGAAGAGAGGTTGAAGTTGGTGAGAGAGGGTACATGTGATCTTGTGAATCCAACCTACTTTAAAAAATTGGTAAGAAGCTTGAGATATTTGACTTCTACTAGGCCAGATATTGTGTTTGGTATTGGGTTGATTAGCAGATTTATGGAGACTCCATATCAATCTCACTTGCAAGCTGCTAAACGGATTCTGCGATACATTCGAGGTACGCAAAGTGATGGTATTTTTTACTCATCTTCTAACAATTTGGAACTTGTTGGATATACAGATAGTGATTGGGCAGGTGATACTGAGATGCGAAATAGTCCTTCAGGATATGTTTTTCATCTTGGTTATGGTGTATTTTCTTGGTCTTCTAAAAATGAGCAGGTTGTTACTCTTTTAATAGCAGATGCAAAGTACATTGTAGTAGGGAATACTGCTACTCAAGCAGTTTGGTTACGGCAGACGCTTGGTATTCTACAACACAAGCAGGATGGTCCTATAACAATATTTTGTGATAGCAACTCAGCCATTGCAGTGACAAAGAATCCAATTTTTCATAGGAGAAGCAAACATATTAATATCAAGTTTCACTTCATTCATGACTTAGTGAATGACAATGAGATGCAGCTCGACTTTTGTCCTTCTGAAGAACAAGTTGTAGATATTTTTACAAAGCCGCTCAAAACAAATTCTTTTTTGAGGTTGAAGAGATTACTTGGCATGGTGAAGCTTGAAGAGCTTGGTTTAAGGGAGGTAATATGAGCCAATTAAACCAAGTTAGTATAGTTTTAGTAGGACTGTTAATGTTGAGTTCTAGTAGTATTTGATATATTTTAGGTAAGAGTTGAGTAATTTATTGTTAGTCGGACTAGGAGTCTTTATCCTAATAGAAATAGTATTATTAGTTTGAATAGAATTAGAAATCTTAATTGTATTGGGATTAGACTTTATATAATTTATATATATCAAATACTACTTAAAAAAAAAGTGAGCCGTGAGGGTGTGTGATGTCATTGTCTATCATCATTCAAATAAAAGGACACAATAGTGCATGTGTGTGTGTTTGGTGCAACATTGTTAGTGAAGTTTTGATTAAATAAAATATCAACTCACGATTCCCAAGGCAAGTTTATATACATTCTGTTTTTGTTCTTTGTTCAAGACGTCACAAAAAGTTTTCTTCACTGTTCTTCACGCTTCAAAGTAAATTTGATTTAGTCCAACATGCGTGCTTATTAAATAAAATCATACAATACACTTGAATTGAATTACTTATATATTATTAATAGGGTTATTAGACAACTTAGTAGGGACAGTAGACGACGTTGCCTCTGGTAGTGGTTTCCCTCTCAAAAATGTATTAAATAGAACCAGAGATCTCTCTGGTTGTGAAAATGGAGCTTCATGAGAAGCTCCTCTAATGGTGGCAAAAGATAGGAAATCACCATATGCTTGTGTCCATCCACCAACCTGTCAACAAATACATAGGCAGAAATTGGATTTTAGAAAATTGATTATGGCATAATCAGTTTATTATTTAGGTGTTTGATAAATACTGTGTAAAAGTGATTATTCAGTTTTTATATTGTATATATTAAGGTGCAAGTAGTGGGATTAGGAATAAAATTTGTCAAAAGTCAAAATTAGTTGAAGAAGTCAGGCTTTTTTTTTTTTTTTTTTGTTTTTAATAAAACTTTGTTTTGCAAATGGAATTTAATAATTTCCACTTGGTTTTTCAAAAATTGTCAAATATTTTGCAAAAATTCCAAAACAATGTTTTGTCGGACGGCACCACTTGATACACTTCAATTAAAGGACTAACCTGTCTCCCCTCGAACCAAGCTCTGTATGGCACAGTTGTGTTCAACCCCATCTCCTTTGCCAATCCATTAACCAGTGTTCGAGTTCCAGTGAACGGGATAGCTGCATCTTGATCACCACTGTAAGAAAAAAGAAGTGATTATTATGAGTAAATATCTGAAAATAAAACAGAGATTAAAAATTTTATACATAAAAAAATAAAGGAACACCTGTAAACCAAGACCCGAACACCAGACTTGACAAGGGAACCCAGTATAGGAACTGTTGGTATCTCTAGGTTTTGCAAGTCATAATGTAGAACTCTGTTATCAAGAGATTGAAACAATTCAATGCACGGAAGAAAAATAAGTACATTGAGAAAAAGATAAATCCTCAAAACAATTGTTTTCTTTTTGTCCCACGTGCGTGTGTGAATGTATTTACATATCTGTTGTTTTCTAATGTAAATTCAGAGTATCATTGTAATGGTATCTTCTTCTTTCTTTCTTTCAACTTTCTTGCTAAAAGATTATTACGCGCTGCAAAAAGTCCAGTTGGTGACTCCAACAAGCTGTCCATTGAGTGCCTTCTGCACATCTTTGCGGTTTAAGTATTTAAACGTTTCTTCCTGTACACAAACATCGACCTTCTCTGAATCTTTCTGCAAGTAGTTATTAACATTACCAGAGTTACTTACCCAAAAAAAACAAAAAACATTACCAAAGCTATTACTAAATGATGGAAACATAAGGAAAAGCAAGAACTTGAAGGGTTGAACTCACCAATTGATTTAAAATCTTGGATTGTGAATCAAGTGATGACAAACAAACGTCGAGAGTGACATCATATCCGTCGATAAAATCACCAATCTCTCTCGAAACTTGATCACTCACTCCAGAACAAACAGGGGTGAGGGAGCCAGTTGGAATCTGTCTTACGATCTGAGAATAGTTACACACATAAGTTAAAGCCTCAAAAGTAGCATCTGATATCAAACCATGAGACCAAAGGTATTCGGCCCGTCCGTTGAAATCAGTATTGAATTCCAGAAGTGGATTCCCTATCTGCAATAATACAAAAGTGATTCAAACAAACATTACTTCATTTTTTTGCTGATAGATTTTTCTTTCTGTTCAACTCACAGCTATTCCCTTGAGATTGAACTTCACTTTGGATTGTATAATGAGATGTGCAAGTTGTGGAACATAGTGTCCTGTTAAGTAAAAAAAACAGAGTTTTCATGTTTGATTGAACTAATTCAATTATAGTAAGTGATAGCCAGCTGAGTCCAAAACATACCAGCATAACTCTCCCCTGTGATGAAAAAATCTCTGTTCTTGTATTCTGGGAATTTGTCAAACCAATGTTTGAGGAATACAAGATTGTCTTGTGCTAAAGAGAAGCGAACACAGAATCAGTTTTGGAGAAAATGTCCATAGCAGAGATTATCACAAACCTATTCAGAAAGTGCATGGAAAAAATAAAAGGTTGAATCTCTCTGTTTTTTTTTAATATAAATGAGACTATAAAACCCTTGAAAAAAATTCCAGTGAGAAAATGTGTCCGGTAATTGAAATTTAGGTTTACGAATTATTTTATATTTATGTATCAAAATTTTGTTGAAATATCATATCATGATTGGTTCAATCCTATGATATATATCATATAGGAAACCTGTTATTTTGTCGTTCACCAAGGCATAGAAGGACTTGTTAGCAGAATAAGAGAAACCAACTCCTGCTGGGGACTCCAAGTATAACATGTTTGCTTCTGTAGAAAACATAAAATTAGAACATAAATTAGTTATTTAACTGGTATTGGAATATCAAATGATACAGAAACCCACCCACACACACACACTCTTCTCTCTCTCTCTCTCTCTATAAAGATATGTACATTTTTTATTTTTAAAAGCCTGTCTTTTTTAAGAGACTCTTAACGAATAACATCTATATCTATATATATATATATATATATATATATATAAAAGGGATTGAAGCGCGCATATGCAGTTGAAAATTTTGTAAAAAAAGCATTTGGGAAGGATAAAAATCTCGGTTTGTAGTACGATATCTGCATGAAGGAACCTTGATTCCAGCTGTAGTAATTTTTTAACAAAACATCCCCACGTGGTTTGAAAGGGCCATGCTCTGAGAAAGCTCCAACTCCAAGTGATGAACAACCAGGCCCTGCAACATTGCAATTATATTGTATGACATTTTAAATGATTTTAACTGCTTTCTACAATATTTGAAATCTACAAAAATATTGAGAGACAATTATATATATATACCTCCATTTAACCAAAGAACAAGAGGCTTTGAAGTTGGGTGAGTTTCTGCTTCAACAAAGTAGTAGAAAAGAGCTCTCTTCTCCTTTTCATCAATGGTTATGTAACCTGCAAATTGTTGGAAACTGACATGTGGTTGACCGGGAAAGCTCTTGATTTTATGGGCGTCAGAGAGAGACTCTACTATTAAACACATCTGTGTTGCATAGATTGTTGCCATGATCAATATCCATGCTTGAGATAACATTGCAGGAGATGGAGAGCGAGCGAGAGAGAGAGAGAGAGAGAGAGAGAGAGAGAGAGAGAAATGGGGTTGGAGCTGGAAGGTCTATCTACTTATAAACAAATGATTGACTGTAAGTTTTTCAGGAAGGGTGAAGGACCAAGTTATTTTGTAATTGTTTTTGTTGTGGATAATACTATATTGCCAGCGACATAAAAAAACTAGACATGCTCACACCTAAACATATATATAATTATATATATATATATATATACACACACACACACACACACACATACGGTGAGGCTATTCCCACTCCCCAAAGTATTATTCATACTCCAACTCGATCATAGAGATGTGAATGGGAGAGTGAATAACAATTTGGGGGTTATAAGGAGTCCCTATAAATATGTGTGTATTCTTGTAATGCAAATGTTGCTTGCAGTATGGTAATTTGAGCTGATTCCAACTTTAGAGTAACACTGTATATAAAAGCAAAAGCAGTTTCAAAGCTCAACAATTTCTTTTTTGGGAAGTAGCTCAACAGTTGAAGGCCAAAGTCTCTCTGTGGGACAGGAAAATTTCAATTCGATGAGTTTTATAATGTGGCAGATCCAAAAAAATAATAATAATAATATGGCAAATCTCGACCATTCAATTAGAGGGAGACAAAATAAAATTTAAGAATTTTTTTTTTTTTTTTTATAGAAATAAAAAAAATTCAGCAGAGCAATTCATAATATTCTCAAAAAAGTTTCTACAAAAAATAATGATAAGAAGTCAAATTTAAATATCATCTGTGATAAATAAATGACTTAGAAAAAGATCAAGCTATTCGATCTAAGAAAAGGGATAAACCAGAGCAAGCGTGCAGGCCGAAAGAAAATGAAAACACATACTAAACTGCCCATTCAAGCTTAGTATTCCTCGTATATATTAATTTTAATTTATATTATCTAGTACTTATATAATAAATAAAGATAGGTGTCTTTTTTTATTGGACAATTTTGTACTTAATCTATTAATTATTTACCAGATCATCATTTATTCATTTATTTTTTCAATGAAACTAGTGTTTTTGTCAATAAAATCTATAATTACTTAAATTTATTATTTTGATGTGATTGTTTTTAGTCGCCTAATAATATGTATGTGTATATATAAGCCTTGTTTTTTGTAATTTTTCTTTTTCTTTTTTTTTTTTTTTCATTTTGCCTTTTACTTGTTTCTTTCTCTCTTTAATATATATATATATATATATATATATATATATATATATATAAATGCATTTTTATTCATTAATTTGCTAGCAAAAATTGAGAGGGTGACCACTGACAACACAAACTACTTATTCAGTCACTATCTATCCAACCAAATAATTTAATTAAATTGGTCACTACTTGATACTTATACACACACACACACACACACATATATATCGAATTTGTCAGCATGTCTGTATCCCATGCTTGGAGCTGCAGCAGTAACGACACTGAACACCCTCCAAATAAGATTAACAATATATATCAAAATTGGGGTGGCAGCGGCAGCAGCAGGTAGTGGGATGGTGGTGGTGATAGCTGCAGTGGGGGTGGTGGTGGTGGCAGCGGCAGTAATGGTGATGGAGTGGCAACGGTGGTGGCAGCGGTGGAGTGGCAGTGGGGTGGTGGTAACAGCGGTGGTGGGGACTTAAATATTGAAGGCCAATTATCACTTTCTCAACAGAGTTCGAATTATCCAAGAAAAATCCGAACTTTGCAGGGATGACTGAATTCTTCGAATTTTTTTTCTTTTAGATATCTATAAAAATTGTATCTCACATTAATTTTAGGAGGTATATCTTAGATGAATTAGGGATAGCCCAAAGTCCTCAAAGACTAGGTTTCCATCCTACCTCATAAAGGGTCTAAGATTTTGCTTAGTTTATATATTTTTTAATTTAAAATTAACTTTTGGCTTGAAAAACGTAGTTTGATTAATTTCATGAAAATAAATATTTTATAACTGATTATATAAAAATTAATTAAATTATAAGGATGTAAGTTATTTTTTTATAAAAAAAAAAAATGCATGCTTATTCTATGTTTGTTTAGGAAGAAAAACAATACAAAAATGAAAGTAATAAAAAGTGAAATCAAAGAAAAGAAAGAAAAATAATTTTTTTATGGGTGTTTGGTTAGGATGTATAATTTTTAAAGAAATTACAAATTTAAAATATACATAACTACTATTACAAGAAAAATTAACCTTTTTTCCAGAAAAAAGTATAAAAGATTTCTTATGAAAAATTTAAGAGTTAATCTAATTTATTAATTATTTTTAATTTCTTGTAATAGTAGTTATGTATATTTTAAATTTTTAATAATCATAATGTGCTCTTTTTTAATATAACATGAAAAATATAACAGATAATAATTTAAGACTAATTTACTGACATGTAATAACTAATTATACTTTTTTAATCAAATTTTAAACATTGAATCAATTATATAATCATAATTTTGTTATAATCAAGACTAAGATGAAAAATTCAAACCAAACACGATTTTTTTTTCTTCTTTGAAAATGAAAAATAACAGTTAAGTTCAAACTCCAAAATTACAATTTGGAGGGTGATTCAAGAAGAAAATTCTTGAACGGATTTACTATAGTAATGTGACAATGTGTTCTTCTAATAATATTATGTAATGTGTGATATGACTCACCTTATTTAATGAGACATAATATATATGTCAAAGTATAACTGTATAATTAAAAGGATAAAAGTCACATAATATACCAGTATCTTAATTCAAAAATCACTTCAAATGTTTTCTCGAAAGTCGAAAGCGAGAGGCATTTAAATATCAAAATTGGGAATGAGAAGTGAGAAATAATGGTTGTGCATAAGATCCAAACAGTAAGAACACAGTAGAAGACTTAATTCTCTTCGTTGGGTGAGGTTCTAAATTGTGTTTGGTTCCCCAAAAGTGAAACCTCCTTGAAATGAAAATTCAAATTTGAATCCAATTTGAGCCCTTGCCATGCCTTTTTTTTTTTTAAAACCTCTCAACACTTTCTTCCATTCACTCGGTGAAAGTATAGTAAATTGGGAGACGATTAAATGTATCATGCACGTAGTTGTTAAACCAGATGGTGGTTCACTAACATCATATATTTGTGTATTTTTAGAAAAATAGTAGGATTCAAATCATTTTAAGAGCAAGAAAAAAGAGGTTAAATTATTTTTGCACAAAAAAAAAAATTATTTTTATGACTCAAACTCGTAACTTACGAAATACAATAAAATAATTTCTCACTTTCTATAACAAACACATATTATGTATCCAAAAGTAAAAAAATAAGATAAAAAAATGATTACACAAGGTACTTTTCATTTTCAAAACATATTGTTGAAAAACATTTTGGTGAGTTAACATTATCAAAAGTTAATGTTGAAAAAGATGTTGGCCACTGTGACACAAAACATCTGGGCCATCCATTGCATGGGGCATAATTTCGACTTTTCTCAATAATCATAGAACCTCCAGTGACTTCTCAATTTGGAGTATGTAGTGATAAGTTTTCTACTTATTTGTTTTCGAGAAGGGGGAAGGAGGGGGCCTGGTCCCGCAAAATTTTGAAAATATCTGTTATTTCTTTTGAATATTTAAATAATTTTTTTTAACTACCAATCCGTCTAAGCACTGTTTCCAAGGCACATATTAGTACATGATAATTTATTTGAGTTTTTAAATCAATAATGATGGTTTGTCCACCAACATTATATGAGTCTTAGAAATTTTATTTAATGCATGAAAATCAAGAGATAAAAGATAAAAAAATATAACTAAGTCCATCAAAGTTTCAAGTCGTAATAGTAATGTGTTAGTGTATGTATGGTAGAATTCACAATTGTAGATTGATAAACGCTTATAAATTGGCGACTTTGTAAGGCAATGAAAAAAAATACAGAGAACAAGGAAACGTGAGAAATGCGAAGAGAGTAATACAGAGATTGTGTGTAATTAAAATTTCATTTTGTATTCTCTTTCTAATAGTGAAGTTCCTCCTTCCACTCGTGGACGTAAGTTTGAAGCCGAATCACGTAAATATTTGTGTACATTTGTGTTATTGTTTGTGTCTATTTATCCAATATTTTACAACATTTACGTAGTTTGAAAATTTTCTATTAGATAAGGGCAATAGTAAATATATTTAGTAATATAGAGAATCATGAAATCATTAGTTGAACACACGTTTTCAATAGTTGAAATCGGCCCTCTAAGAGATGATTTTAAATTTCAAAAAAATCAATCACTAAAAGTTTAGCTTGAAGAAAGAAATTTTATTTTTGTATCATTTAATAAATAAGTGAAAAATTTTGACATAACTTGAACCAAGGAGGGTTTCTTTATAATTAGGTTTCGTGAGGACACCGATGTGATGTATGCCAAGAACTCTCCGATCATCAGGTTAATACAATTGCCTCAAGAAGCAGAGAAGAAATTAGGAAGGCTAGAGTTTTTGAGTATCAGATCTCTTGTACCTTATCGGTGTGAGCCTTTGGGTTTAAGTAGCCAAATTGTCGTATAGAGAGCACGTTCTTAACTGCATGTAACTCTTTGATCGTGGAGAGGTCATTAGGCCTTGGATGGTGCCTATAGTGGGGTTGTGCCCCCGATTGTCATAGGATTGGGATCGTTTCCCACTTGGTAAATATTTAAAAGGGGTTGACTAGGTCAAGGGACCCATACTATTTATTTTCCTATTTTGAGATTGTGGCCGGGATGTGCTACTGCCTGGTTTGGATTAATTATCGCATTAGTCCGGATGGATATGGTTCTGGCCTTAGCTAGTCAACTGCTGGATTTCATTTGGACTTCCTCGGGTAGGGGTACTTGGTAATTTCTCATTCAGCTATACATGTGGCAAGAGCTTATTCACTTGGAAAAATTATGGCTTTACATATGCCCTTTTTAAGTTCAAGTTAAATCAAATTTTCCCTCAAAAATTTTGTCCTTGAGGTAGGGCTCATTTGTTGCAAAGATGGGGATGATTGGAGTAGAAGACGAACCATCGACATGCAGATTGGCCAACTGGGACTCCATTTTTTCTTTGCTGAGATTAGGGTGAGCAACAGAACCCTCGATCCAGGGCTTCATTTTTGAAAATGTAGGTACATATTTAAATTGGTTTTTTATTTTTATTATATTCGATCTTAATTTGAAAATTCTCTATCAAAATTTTCTTTGATCCTTTTTCTCTTAGTGAGTATTCTAATGTCACATTTTGTGCTTTCGAACCCTCAATGTCATAGACTTCTAATTTATTTGTGTTTTTGAATTGATAGGAAACTTAGTTCTTTTCGCGTCTATAGACTCTCACATGCTATATCTTTTGAGAAAAAACTACTTTAGCTAATTGATGGAGTTGTAATCAAAATGGCTCAACTTCTCATTCTACACGTGAATGTGCTATGATCATTTATACAATTTTGAACCTCATCAAATCAGAGAATGTTGCTTCAATTTGGAGAAAGAAGAGATCCGTGGATTCCCCAAATTTAAAGAAAAGATCATAAACAATGGAGATGACGATCTTTAATCTTTTTTTGAGAATACTTTAGTTTTCTAGGCGAGCACTTTATGATTCTCTAAGTTCATTTTATACATTAATGTTGTGTAATATATAATTATATACATTTGTGGGTGCATGTGCGTTTTTTTAACTGATTGCTTACATTACATGATATGGTTTTCTGGTGATGTATAGAACATCAAGTTCATTTATATTCATGTTGTTATTCTTTGAGCCTCATAGCCTTGCTTTTGAGAGATCTCAAGTAGTTCTACTAGAAAATCTGAATTTATTTATATTCATTTCTCAATAAATGTTATAAAACTATCCATTTATAGTCAACTCAATTTGGCAAGGTATGAAAGATGTTATTTCTAGAACGTTATGGTTCATGGATTTTAATTGCTTGATTTATGGCTCCATCAGTTCGTGAGAAACAACACAAATTTTCAAAGAGCTAAGCTATTTGATATAAATAACAAACAATCCTCCAATTTCACCTGACTGTATTGATGTGATTTTATTCTTTTGTTACTAGTGTGTTTTATGGGTTCCTCTCCCCCCCCCCCCCCCCCCCCTCTCCCACTCTCTCCTAAAAAAAAGGCTTTACCCTTTAACAAAAAGTTTTCATTTCTTAATTTTGTTGTGGGTTTAAAACTTTCATTATGTCCATGATTCTAGACACAAGCATCAATTTGCATGAGTTGCACCCTGTAATTGTCCACAAAATTTGTGTTTTTTTTGTTGTTGCTATTTTTACGTGTTAATTTTTCTTTATGAATGGAATTTGTATCAATAGATTGAATATATGATATATGAGGCTTAGGATTCCATTGACGATAGATGTTAAAAATTGGGGTTTTGATTATTTTATGCATGATAGTACCTTCTAATTGTAATTGTCTTGATGTAATAGGTATTGATGTTAGGAATGATGAAAATGATACTAAAATGGTTTCAAAATGGATATTGATATGGGTTTGTTGTCAGATACCAGCGCTAGCCCTAAAGGATTTCAACCAAAGGTATCTTAGTAATTTTGATGATTACAAAACACTATCCATGATAACTAATGTTTTATCCAAGTTGTCACGCCCCTGACCCACAGGACCAGACTACGGGGTCATTGGACCCCGATAAGGTGGATAATAGGACTAACCATCCTAGTCAAGTATATAAAAGACAAACCATTTTTTTGAATTGATTTCCTTTAATTAGTTTCCCTTTAATTAGCTTCGGTTCAGTTTCCTAATTAGACTTGTTCAAGTCCCATAAAGGGATTAAATGAAATTGATTACTATCAAGGTAGCTATACCCACATCCATAATTATTAGATAATAAGGCATGTCCAGAGTTGACTCTACAGTCCAATGTATATATATATATATATATATATATATATATATATACATGAATATCTGAGAATGGTACAAACACCCTTAATAAATACAATAAATGAATACAGAAATGTAAACTGACTGATATACTGGTCTTTGTCCCCATCATGTTGCTCCAACAACTGTAGTTCACCAATCCAATACCTACCATTCCTAGGAACAATAAGGGTGAGTCATAACGCTCAGTAGGGTTTTCCAAAACACAAAAACAAGCAGCTTGCAAAACTAATGCAAGTCTAAAGAGGACAACCCTAAGTCCAGTATGCATTACAAGCACACGACACATCTACCCAATCATAGGCCTAGATATCACAGTCAAAAGATACGGCACCACCCCGTGTGGCATAACAATAAAAATCAGGACAATAATTATTCACAAGATCAAATATGTGATATGAGAGTATTCAAATAGACCTCATGAAGCACCTCAATTTCCTGTTTAAATCCACAAGAACAATATATTTACATCTAATGACAATAGATATATAGAATAGGTTGGCAGCACAACCAATATGATCATCAATAAAATAAATCAACAATGTATGACCACCACACCATCCCAGTACATATCAAACACAGGCCTTAACAAGTTACACTACAAAAAAACAGATTATTTGCGACGCTCAATATTCGCGACGCACAAAAATCGTCGCTAAAAGTCCCTTTTAGTGACGCACAACTGTGTGTTGCAAATAGTAGGAATAAATTAATAAAAAAACTTGATTCAGGCGCGAAAAATTAGGCACGAATGTATTAGTGACACACATGTGGGAATTTGCGATGCACATGGGCGTCGCTAATATGGGTGACGCGCGGTTGGTCGTCGCAAATAGAACAATTAACTGAAACGATGACGTTTTTAAGGAATTAGCGACGCACATTACACTATTAGCAATGCCATGTGTGCGTCGCTAATGAGTCCCTATTATACCCAATTCGATCTCTCGCTCTGTCTTAGACGCACTGGATCTGTTTCTCTCTCAACTCAGTCTCCGATCTCCATCTCTCATCTCTTGCTGCTTCTCCATCGATCTCTCGCTCTATCTCCAACGCACGATTTGGATCATGGTTTGAAACTGATCTCTCGTTGCTTCTCCATCGATCACTTTCTCTCTCTGGATCGATTTCCGATCTCTCATTCTCTGATCACCAGTTCACCGTGTTTAAGAAAGGTTTGGCTTTGTGGGTTTTTTTTTTTTTTTATTTTCTTCTGCTTGATTTGAATAAACACGTTTGACATGGTATAAACAGTTTGAAACTTCTCTCTATTACTTTCCATATCATGATTGTTGAAATAAAAAGTGAAATAATTTTTTTCATATTTTTCTTGAATGTAATTATGGTGAAAACGCTGTAACAATGCATTACAACCAAAGAAAGCATGCTTTTTAGAGGCTTAGTTAAGTAAATTGTTTGAAAATTTTGGTTCCTAATGGTGGTCTGAATGCTCATCGTCCTGCTGGTAAGGACTCCTACTTGAGATTAGTATTTTAGTTTCTTGTTATTAGATGTTAATATTTTCTAGTCAATGATAATCAGCCACAATTATTAGATGTTAATATTTAACCCTAGGCTCCACTTTGGTTGATGGTGGTTGGGATTGAGTTGTTTGTGTTTGTGGAAAGGTAACTTATCAGGTTAGCTCAGTTGCTTCATTTGCCAACTAAATTTCTTGGACTGATGGGCTGTTTGGTGGCTTTTGTTTTGAATTTGAGATTGGATTTCTGACTGAATGTTTGTGTATAACCATTGTTCTTGGCTGTTATCTCTTACTGAATATCAATAAAAATACAGGGAAAGTCTGTATAATTTTTATTTTAATTAATTATAATAAAATAAAAGTACTATATAGATGACTTAAAAAAGGCATATAGTTTTATAAATATACTCTCACTCTCACTCTCACTCGCACTCGCACACACATACACACATATATCCAATTTAAATTAAGTTGGCGGAATGCAAACTTGTGGTTGAATGGTCTCTATTTTAAAAGTAAAATTATTTTGTTATCATTACATGTAAAATTATTTAGCAATTTTATTGTATGCTTAAGTTTATTTAGTTATCATTATGTTTTATTCAAAGCATCCAGAAAGTTCTACTGTTATTTAGAATCGTCTTGTATAGTGTAGAGTCTGTAGAAGCTATGCGGTGGACTCCACGTTTTAGGTAGTGCATGTTCTAGAGTTTTATACAACTGTATAAAACATTTGTAAGGGGTTTTCAATTCTTCTCCCACTGGAACTCCTCCTGAGTCATTAAAATTGTTGTGTAAGATTACATCATAGTTTTAAGGATTATCATTAATTGAGGAGTTTATGTATTAATCAAACTCATCTATAGGTGAGTATTTTCAATCCCTATTTAGTAAATTTAAATGGATATTGAAGTAGTGAAGAAATTTATTTTGTATGCTGTCCAAGATTTAGTAATAAATGAGGGCATTTTGGGTGTTTAGGTGTTCAAGCACTTCTTGTATGTCAGAGATATTTAAAGTAAGATAAAAAAAGAAAAAGATTCTCTGTTTCAAAAATGTCTTTACCTTACAGAGGATGCATGCCACATAGATACACCTGACCTATTAAGTCAGTTAGTGGTTTTAGGT
Organism: Nyssa sinensis; assembly: GCA_008638375.1. NCBI lineage: Eukaryota > Viridiplantae > Streptophyta > Magnoliopsida > Cornales > Nyssaceae > Nyssa > Nyssa sinensis. Next base: position 22,467,510 of record CM018051.1, on the reverse strand, counting down.
AGCAATTGATTTGCTTTTGTTGGTTAAGTTGTTGTTGTCAGCTGCCAAGTAAATAATTCTTGACGAATGACCTTAATTAATAAATAAAAATTGAAAGCTAGGTGATTTTACTTGTTATCAACCAAGATCAATATGTTTTGTATTGGCATTTTCAATGCTATTGTTAATGTTTTTTTAAAGCAAAACTCTGTTTGACAATCAGAGTTTGCCCTTACACTAATGAATTTTTTAATTGCATTCATGTAAGCCTAACCCCGTTCGGGAGTCATTTTCATCACATGTGAATCTTGTCGCAAAATTTATTCGCGATTGGGCTCATGTGTATGAAAATCGATTCTTGAATTGTCCAGAGAGGACAGTTCGGGAAGGTATAAATCTGCATTGCAATCAATAGCGCATATGCTTGAATATTTCACTATGATAAAATTTCAGTACGGTCTCCTATTGTTCTCTGGGTATATATCTAGGCGTGCTAACGTCTATCTTGTATACTTGGAGAACCGTGGGGAGATGCTGTCAAAATTTTGTTCGAGTAGAATCAAGCATTTGATTTGCTGCTGATTGCAATGTAGATTGTGCATTCACGAATGGGATAGGACCACCTTACCCTTTAGAGAGAAGTTGGAGGTGATAGGATTCATTTTTCATATTTATAACGAGTATCATTTTTGACTTGTATTAGGTAGACGAAAATGGATAAGAGTTGGATGGACTTGAGAGGCAGGCATTTGCCAGGGTATGTGAAGGGGATCAAAGATTTTATTGAGTTTGCTCGTGCATCTACAGATGAGAGAAATAGGATAAGATGTCCATGTAAGACGTGCAATAAAAGGGATTATATGCACATAGATGAGGCCAAAGAGCACTTACTCGAACACGGGATGGACAAGAAGTATATGTGTTGGGAATTTCACGGGGAACGCCGTGACGTACGAGTGGTATTTGATGATGAAGAAGAAGACGATGATGATGACTTTGGTGATAATGTTGGGGTTGGTTACGAAGGCTTGCCACAAATGGTGGCAGACTTGCAGGGGGCTACAACTGGGGCGAGTAGTCACAAGAGTGACATGGGACCATCGACCGTGTTTGATTCGTTGTTGAGGGAAGCAAGGCAGCCATTATACTCGAGTTGTGATAAGTTTTCGAAACTGGACTTTCTCGTGAAACTCCTTCATCTTAAGACCATCAACCGTTGGAGTAACAAATCAGTTAATATGGCCATTGAATTGATTAAAGCAGCGCTTCCTACTTAGGAGACCCTTCCAAAATCACATTACGAGGCGAAAAGAATATTAAGAGATTTGGGCCTCTGGTATATTCCCATACATGCTTGCAAAAACAATTGCATGTTATTTTGGAAGGAGAGTGAACAATGTAAGGAGTGTACGGTGTGCAATGAACCCAGGTACAAGTTGAATGAAGGAAAGAGCAAGACAATTCCGCACAAGGTGCTGAGATATTTTCCCTTAAAACCGAGGCTACAAAGGTTGTACATGTCTCAGAAGACGGCAGAAGATATGCGGTGGCATAAGGAGAAGCGTGTTATTGAGGAAAATGTATGTAGGCATCTGGCAGATTCACAAGCTTGGGCTGAGTTTGATACAAATCATGAATAGTTTGCAAATGAGCTGCATAATGCACGACTTGGGCTGGCTAGCGACGGTTTCAACCCGTTCGGTGACATGAGTAATGCTTACAGCATGAGGCCGGTGTTGCTTGTGTAGTATAACTTGCCACCGTAGAAATGTATGAAAGAACCATTTATCTACATGGCGTTGCTTATTCCAGGGCTGAAGTTTCCTGGTAATGAAATTGATGTGTACTTGCATCCTTTAGTGGACGAGTTGAAGGAATTGTGGGAGGTGGGAGTGGAGGCATACAATGTCTCTAAGAATGAAACATTTCAATTGCATGCCGCGTTACTATGGACCATAAATGACTTTCCAGCATACGGGAACTTGTCTGGGTGGAGCACTAAGGGGTATCTGGCATGTCCAGTTTGCAATAAGGATGCATGTTCCCTACATTTGTCAAATGGGAGGAAGATATGTTACATGTGCCATCGTCGTTTTCTACCGCCATCACATGGCTGGCAAAATCGGCAGAAGCATTTGTTTGATGGACAAATTGAGCGCAGATTGTCACCTCCATTGTTGTCTGGCAAAGACGTGTTGGCGCAATTGGCAGTCATCTAACCAATGAGGTTTGGGAAGATACCGGGTAGTAAGAAGAGGAAGCGTACTGATGTGGACTTAAATTGGACGAAGAAGAACATATTTTTTGATTTGCCATACTGGGAGACCTTTAAGTTGAGGCACAATTTGGATGTGATGCACATTGAGAAAAACATATGTGATAATGTGTTGGGAACTGTAATGAACGTTGAAGGGAAGACAAAAGATAGTGTTAAAGCCTAGTTGGACTTGCAGGAGCTGGGAATAAGGAAAGAGCTGCACCTAATACGTAGCGGTGATAAATATATCGTGCCTCCTGCACAGTATACGTTATCATCCGTAGAGAGAATGAGGATTTGCGAGTGGTTTAAATCGGTGAAGTTCCCAGATGGATACGCATCGAATATATCTCGGTGTGTAAATGTTATAGATGGGAAAATATCCAGATTGAAGAGCCATGACTGCCATGTCCTTTTACAACGACTTCTTCTGGTTGCACTACGTGGGTATCTCACCGATGACATATCGACTACACTAACTGAGTTGGATTGCTTCTTTAGAGAATTATGTGCGAAGACGTTGAATGTGGAAGTACTTGACAAGCTCGAAAGGGATGTTGTCGTGATCCTCTGCAAGTTGGAACAGATTTTTCCTCTAGCTTTCTTCGATATCATGGTCCACTTAGCGGTGCATTTGCCTCATGAGGCAAAAATTGGTGGACCTGTCCAATATCGTTGGATGTATCCAATAGAAAGGTACATTTAATTTTGTGAATTGTGCTATCTATCCATCTTAACTATTTTAATCTATAACTGATTAATTATCAAAACAGATATTTGCACACATTGAAGCAATATGTGCGTAACAGAGCACGAACGGAAGGGTCAATTGCTGAGGCTTACATTGATGCTGAATGTCTCACCTTCTGCTCTATGCATCTTGAAGATATTGATACAAGGTTTAATCGTCAAGAGAGAAATTCTGATAGATGTCCAGGGCAACAACGAACTAGCCTTGTGGTGTTTAATCAGACTGTGCGGCCAATAGGTGCCCGTATATATGAATGGTGTCATCCTCAAGACTTGGAAAGAGCCCACTATACCGTGCTCAACAACTGTGAGGAGACATTGCCATATTTTAAGTAAGTTTATCGAAATCATTGCAATACTACATTAGCATACAAATGTAAGTTACATATAACATATCTCATCTTATGCAGTGAGCATACGATCGAGCTTCAAAAAGAACATGTATCAAGTTCTGATCTGGAGCAAAGACAACAAAATTTGTTTCCAAAGTGGTTCGGATAACGTGTAAGAATAGGTTTCAATTAATTGTAATTGTATTAGTTAATGCATTTGTATTCAATTAATTTTGTACTTGTACTAAATTAATAGATGAAGCTATTACGCCACCAACAATCTCCTGAGGCGTACGATCAATTATATTCCTTGGCATGTGGTCCTAATCAAAGGATATCCCGCTACACCGGTTTAATTGTTGATGGTGTTCGATTTCACACGAGGGAACGTGAGGTCAGTCGGCGAACACAGAATAGTGGGGTCCTTGTTGAAGGAGATGGTGACGGAGGACAAACTGTAGAGTACTATGGTGTTTTACAAGACATCATACAGTTACATTATTGCTACGGTCATTCTGTGTATATTTTTAAATGGGATTAGTGGGATGTAAGTAATAAGAAGACTGGAATGCAGATTGATAAGCACTTCATAAGTGTTAATACGTCACGTACGACATTTAAAGATGATCCGTATGTTTTGGCATCGGTTGCAAAACAAGTTTTCTATTTGAAGGACCCAAAAATAAGAGGTGATTGCCATGTTGTCCAAAAAATAAAAACTAGAAATGTTTATGATGTCCTAGAAGTTGGCGAGGGAGATGAAGAGTTGGAGAGGATTGAGGAGGCACTACAAGAAGAGTCTCAAACTGCCCACGATGGTGTTGTCTGGCATGATCAGGGAAATGTTAGTTCGTATCGGTTGAATAGAACTGATGTAGAACCGGTTCATGTCGTAGCTTCCTACGTCACCAATACCACACAATTAGATCCGAGGGATGCAACGTTCATTAATGATGATGATGATAAGGAAAGTGATTTTGATGATGAGACATTGTTAGAGTATTGTACCGAGAATGAAGAAAATTTAAGTTCAGATAATGATACAAACTCAGATGAATAATTGTAATAGGTGTTACATGTGGTAAGATCAAGTGTAACGGATATTCAATTTTATGATGTAATGGATTTTAATTTTTATGATGTAATGAATTTTACTTTTAAACTTTCTTTTTAGATATGGTTGGACCAAGCTCACGCAGACGCGCAGCCCCGGTGGACCCATCAACCCTTTCCCCTTCCTCTGCAGGATCGACCGATCCTGCCATTGATGGTATGGATAGTTCCACTTTGTATTAATGATTATATAAATATGGTACTAATTGTTTCTATTTTATTATTTCTAAAGCTTCGGCCACCACCTCTAGACAAAGGCGCGGTAGGTCGAAGAATCGGAGTTTGCAGGATCAGATGGAGGCAGCAGGGGGCTCGCGACTTCGGATTGAGCTACCTGAGGGCTTGTTGAAGCTCGTTGGTGGGTGGGCACAACAGTTCACCACAGAGGTCGACATCATTTGTCGACTACGCACCCCACTCCATATTAGTGACTTGAGTCTCGTCATTCAAGAGCAGCTACAGGATATTCATGCGCATATCCTGGTATGTCTTTTATTATTGTGTTGAACTAAATTTTAACATTTCTAATGCCGTAATGTTTTAAGAATGACATGCTTTACAGGGGAAGTTTGACATCGATCTCCACCTGCCTCACGTAGCGAAGGCAGTGGACCGTTACCAGGGAGTCCGTTTCAGGGACTATCGACACCGTCTCCACATGCACTACGAGGCAGAAGTGGCAGGCGGTAGAGAGCCCCGCGACAGACTCTACAGGGGGGTGACGGTGGAGGATTGGATCTTACTGTGCAACCGGTTCGCAAGTGATGCATTCCAGGTAAAAATTGTCAAAATTACTTTTGTTTTCTGTTTTAAATCAGTATCATTTATACTAACCTTCTTTGTTTTGGCCAAGTGTAGGAACTGAGCAGGAAGAATAGCGAGAGTAGAAGCAAGCAGAAGGTGACCCACTATGGTGGATCACGTTCTTTTGTACAGTATACGCATGATATGGTAAGTTAATAAATGTATCAAGTTCTTATTGTATAATCTATTCATGAAATCAATCTTCAGAAGCTACTATTTATTTGCTCCAGCGAGACCAGGACACCGGTGCACCACCCAGCCCCATTGATTTGTGGCACAGGACGCACTACAACCCCAATAAGGGTTGGGCTGGGCCTGAAGCACAGTGGCTTTATGTAAGTTTTTATGTAACTTGCCACAGTATTACTAATTTAATATTAATCTAAAGTTATAAAAGTAGTAACATATATTTATGTTTTTATAGGAGGAGATGGTCCGACTGCATGATCAGCCGAAAGCTGAGGGTCAGGATCCGCCGACCGATGACCAGATACGGGAGACTGTTCTGGGCAAGAGGCGTGGCTATGTTCGTGGCTTAGGGACTAGGATGGCGTCGACGACATCGTCCTTTGAGAGTGATGCTAGGGCACACGCAGCTACTGAGGCAGTTCAACAAGAGAATGTAGCGCTATACCAGAGACTAGATAGCCTCGAGGAGCAATATTCCGAGCTACAGACTCTGTGCAGACGATACTCAGCCAACAGCGTGACTCTTCACAACCTTGGTAAGTTTTTAAAATTATATACTTTGGTAGATTTATTATTTATAGAAAATGCACTGAAACCACATCACACACCTCAAAAATGATAAAATAGACTTGCACGAACTTACAACACTCGGTTCGGATGCCCGGTTTGAAACTTATGTAAGTTTTAGCTCCAAAAAGGCCCATTTTGGGGTTTTGACAGACCAAAATTTTGGACATCGGCCTAACTGCACTGAAACCACCTCACACACCTCAAAAATGATAAAATAGACTTGCACGAACTTACGACACTCGGTTTGGATGCCCAGTTTGAAACTTATGCAAGTTTCAGCTCCAAAAAGGCCCATTTTGGGGTTTTGACAGACCAAAATGTCGGATATCGGCCTAACTACATTGAAACCACATCACACACCTCAAAAATGATAAAATAGACTTGCACGAACTTACGGCACTCAGTTTGGATGCCCGGTTTGAAACTTATGCAAGTTTCAGCTCCAAAAAGGCCCATTTTGGGGTTTTGAAAGACCAAAATGTTGGATATCAGCCTAAATGCACCGAAACCACATCACACACCTCAAAAATGATAAAATAGACTTGCACGAACTTACGGCACTCGGTTCGGATGCCCAGTTTGAAACTTATGAAAGTTTCAGCTCCAAAAAGGCCCATTTTGGGGTTTTGACAGACCAAAATGCCAGATATCAGCCTAAATACATTGAAACCACATCACACACCTCAAAGATGATAAAATAGACTTTCACGAACTTACGGCACTCAGTTCGGATGCCTGGTTTGAAACTTATGCAAGTTTCAGCTCCAAAAAGGCCTATTTTGGGGGTTTGACAGATCAAAATTCTGGATATCAGCCTACCTGTACCAAAACCGCCTCACACACCTCACAAATGATAAAATAAACTTGCATGAACTTACGACACTCGGTTCGGATGCCCGGTTTGAAACTTATGTAAGTTTTAGCTCCAAAAAGGCCCATTTTGGGGTTTTGACAGACCAAAATGCCGAATATCGGCCTAAATACACCAAAACCATATCACACACCTCACAAATGATAAAATAGACTTGCACGAACTTACGACACTCGGTTCGGATGCCTGGTTTGAAAGTTATGCAAGTTTCAGCTCCAAAAAGGCCCATTTTGGGGTTTTGACAGACCAAAATGCCGGATATCGGCGTAACTACACCGAAACCACATCACACACCTCAAAAATAATAAAATAGACTTGCACAAACTTACGGCACTCGGTTTGGATGCCCGGTTTGAAACCTATGCGAGTTTTAGCTTCAAAAAGGCTCATTTTGGGGTTTTGACAGACCAAAATGCTGGATATTCGCTTAACTACAACGAAACCACATCACACACCTCACAAATGACAAAAAAGACTTATGCTACTTTATGTCATTCTTACTATTTATGCATGCAAAAAAAAAAAAAAATTATTCACATTCTATGTTCATATATATTTAATAATTGTTCTAATATATGTCATTTGATCTTTATTTCAGATTGATCGGGGATTATTGCCGCGCCGTCTTTATGTTATGCATCGGTACTCGTTATTTTTATTTTTTATTTTCATTGACATCTGTAGTAACATTTTGGAGACAATTTTTAATTTTTCTATTTATTGATGAATTGTACTTTAACAATTGTACATAATTAGTTTAATATATATATATATATATGAATGTATTTTTCTTTTTTAATATATTCATTTCAGAATGCTTAGATTTTATTGTATATCAGGATGGATGATTGATATAGGTTTAAACAGGAACAAAACAACAAATAAAACAAAGCAAATATGGTTCTAAAAAAAAAAAAATACTTTTAGCGACACACACCAGAGTGTCGCTAAAAGTCAGTATTAGCGACGCACAGTGGGCGTCGCTAATACTTACTTTTAGCGACGCCCAATGTGCGTCGCTAATACTGACTTTTAGCGACGCACACTGCGCCCTTGTGTATTATTAGTGACGCGCGGTGTGCGTCGCTAATAGGCACTTTTAGCGACACCAAAGGTTCAGTTCGTCGCTAATAGTATTAGCGACGGCACTATTTGTGACACCTTAGCGACACACAATTGCACTATTAACGACGCACACGCGCATCGCTAATAGTGCATTTGGTTGTAGTGTTAGTCATCGTCCAATAACAAGTCAATCATCGTCCATTGTATTCATCCAAACAATCTATACAAGCACTCAATGCAAAAAATAAAAATGCTTTTATGAACACAGTATGACATGCTTATAATTTCATGATGTCTTCGACATATGCATAGGGCTCCTGAAGCTCCTGCATCTTGCCCTTCATGGGTTGCTAACTCATAGGCCTTGGAAGCCTCCCGTGTAGGGTCACGATCCGTGATCAAAGGGAGGTAACATCCCTGTCATGACAATTAGCGGGGCTTACATTATCTCGTTATCAAACGAATCTATATCATCAGATCCACACAAATCTTACACCACTCTAGTATGATCAAAATCCTTAAGTCTTTATGAATCTTGTACCATTCTGGTACGTTCGATATCCTCATATTCATTCAAGCTCATACCGTTCTAGTATGCTCAATATCATCATATCCACTTAAATCTCACACCACTCAAGCATGCTTAATATCATTATATCCATTCAACTCTCACACCACTTATGTATGCTCAACAGTATGAACAACAGGAATATCAAAGTCCATAACAATAGCCAATGAGTGTAATACAAGGCATTCAATTCACAAGTGATCACATAAACCACATTGTTCATATATATGTATCCATAGCAGAACTTTAACCAATAATAAGCATCAATATACTAGCCACATCCATAGTATAATACCAAGTAGGAGTCTAACATCATAATAATCATAATAACAAATGTAGCATGCTGATAAATAAATGACAATGCCTCGAATAATAATAATAAACGTATATGTCAGCATGTGAGAACCTTACCCTAGTTTCAATCATCATCGCACTACAAGGAGACACTACATATGTCTTTCATAACGTGGCTTAAATTCCTTACACACTCACTATTCCATTCCGTAGACCACCATGATCCTTAATACTAAGGTATTTTATCAAGTCATAATGTTTTCTATGGCTAATTACATATTAGCCTACACATCAGGTACCCATCTGCCCAAACAGATATCAGAACCATGTGCCCACGCCTTAAAAACCTTAAGGAGGCCCTATCATATTGTTTCTCAGTCATTTGATTATCTTTTAAACCTATAAGGGTATTTTAGTAATTTAACAAACAAGTTACGCATCTATCAAGAATCCGTCTTGCAAACCGACCTTGGAATCAAATTCAAAAATTCCAAGAATTCTAAAGATGTCCTCTTTTCATTTTATTAACTCTTAGATATATATATATATATATATATATATGTATATCTGCTTCATGCCTAAAGGAATTTTAGTAATTTTACATATTCATTTTGGAGCATCCTGAGCCCCCATTTCATTATTTTGATGTCATATTTAAGTTCCTAGCATCCAAAAACGTTGAGTTTCCATTATTCTAATGTCATATTTAAGTTTCTAGTGTCCAAAAACATTGAAAATACCTTTTCAAAATCTTAATTTTGTTTTCAATTCCTTAATATAAGTCTAGGGATATAATCATCATTTTTTCACTTTATGTGGGACCATTACCAAATCCCAATTTGTCAAATCTGATCATGTATTTGAATTTTGGGTATCCAAAAATATTGGAATAGCCATTTCCGGATTTTCATTTGCCTTTAGATTGCTTAAATTATCATTAGGAGTATTTTTGTAATTTTCTATATTCATATGGGACCACCCCGAGTCCTCGAATGTCCAAGCCTTACCATTGAGTCCAGAGTGCCTAAAAACCTTAAGAAAGCCCCATTTTTTTTTTTATTTTATTTGCATTTCGAATTCAATTTATTAAAGAAGAGGCATTTTCATAACTTACCATTTTCCCAAAAATCCATTTTTCCTAATTCACACAAACAAACAACCCCTAGCCCAGTTCAGGATCCAACTCACTATCCAGACCCATGACCCGGTTTGACCGTTGAGCACTGGCCACCAATTTTCGGTTATCTTCTTTGACGGTTTCGTCGGAACCCTGTTGGAAAATCGCGATTTTCAGATTTTTTTCTTGTTTTTTCCGTAGTGATTTTTTATGTATTTTCATTCCAAATTATTGTTAACCTCATTCTTCATCATTTAAAATGGTTTTTAAATATCCACAGGAGCTAAACCGACTCCAAGTTCAATCACTCGATCTTTCGATGACCGTCCCTTTTGACTAGTTTTCCTACTGTTTTACCCTTCTAATCATTCCAAATCTCTCTCAAATTCTTCCTAAGTTCATATCCAACCATCGTAAACCATTTTGAAGGACTAATTCGCAAAGTATTGAGAAACTCATTTTCAATTTCTCTCTCTATCGTGTATATATATATATATATATTTATATATATGCATACACACTATAACACACACACACACACACATATATACACTTAAACAGACCTAAACGGGTTGGCAATCGAACTAAAAATGCACCTCGCCCTATATAGAGAGAATCCATGGAGTGAGAGTAAAGATAAAACATGGTTTGAGCTTTCATGGCTGCCTCGCACCACAGGTCCAGTCCAGTCCAGCTTCGTTTTCCTTATTCTTCTTCACTTTCTTTTCCTTTCCTTTTATTTTTCTCTTCTTTCTTCTTCCTTTTTTTTTTTTTTTTTTTCTTCTTCTTTGTTCTTTGGTTTGGTTCACTATGTGTTCTCACACACACCCACCCATACACTATTTATCTCTCTCCTTCTTTGATTTTTCTCTTGGGTCCTCACCTCACACACAACACACTCGCATTCTCTTTCTTTTCTCTCTTTAAGCATATACAAACACACACTCCTCCATACACACTCGATTAGAAAGAGGAAAGGGAAAGAGAGAAAGAGTTGGTGTGGGAGAGAGGGAAAGGATCAGAAAAGGGTGAGGGAAAAAGGGAAAAAGGAAGAGAGAGAAAGAAGGCTTGTCCCATTAAATCTTTTCCCTTCATATCTTGTTCCCTTGAGGTGCATCTTCCCATACACAAACATAGCTCTTCCATCATCCTAATTTTGACACATGTCCCTCTTTTAGAATCTCCACTTAGCTTCTAGGAGCAGCCCTGCACACATCCCTATATGCCATGTGGCCAGTTGACCAACTGTACGCGCACACGCGCCCGAATTAAAATTATTTTAAAACCGTATGAAAATTGGCACCGTAGCTAATTTCGATGCTTTGATTTTAAATATGTAGTCTATTTTTTCAAATTCCATCGTTTGGATTTTCTTATCTATCTGCGTTCCATAAATGACTGTGTAGTCTTGTGACTCACATTAGTCCCAAATAAATCACCAAAATTCCATTTAAGGTTCATCGTGTCATATTGGTGACTTATATACTCATTTCATAGTTCATCTGACACATCTTTAATTATTTTCAGTCTGACCTCAGTCTATGTTGGTAATTTACCGAATTGCCATTTGATAATTTTTCGGATCCGTACACAAGTGACAATGCAAATTGGTTATCTAGATTAAAGAAAATTGTTGACCAAAAAATGACAGTCTATTAAGCTAGAGGATTCCATTCAAGAACATTCTTCAAGGTAAAAATCAGATCAAATGGAATGCTCTCGTAATGAATTAAGCAAATTGACACACTCAAGCCCAAGGATTCAAGACAAGTCAAGTAAAGACTTTTTATTTTTCTTATTTTGTGTTTTGACTGATTTAGGATTAGATTGATTATTGGTTATAAGCTCTTAGCATTTAAAATGATCAACTGAGAACGAACCTCAGATGATTTTTCAAAACAAAATATTGTCATACTCTAAGTTTTGAAAGATCAAAATATTTTGATAAAAGTACACTGAGAAAAATAAGCAAGAAGACATACATTGTCTGTCACGCCCCGAATTTTCACAAACCCAGGGAGTGAGTGAAATGGAATTAATAAAAGAAAATAAAAGATAATTTAATAGATTCAATTAAACATACATTCATTTCCTTCAACATAGATATCCCCTCATTCCTTCAAGACTTCATCAAGTCTCAAGTACCAGGAGCGTTATCTGTAATATGATATACCACGAATGGGTCAGCACAACTGTTGGTATGACACAATGCTAATGCAAGGAACAAAATTAAGGCGTGGCATGTGCAAGTGTATATTTATATCTACATGCCTTCCAAATTATCCATACAATGCAATGGCAATGTGCGTGACGCACCCATGCAAACTCTTTGCCACACCCATGTCTCGGTTTCACGGATCGTTCCCGATGGTCAATCAAGTACCACACATATTTCACTGACCGCCCCTGTCGGGTCAATCAAGCACCGATACAGTGGCCAATTTTGGGTTTTTCACCACAGGATCTACACCCTCATAATGCATAACACCAAGTGCTCAACCCATACTACTCTTTCAAGGAATCACACCATGCAATAATGCAATCTCAATAAAACATTTCTTTTCAAACACATGTAGTATGCTTTAAATAATGCACTATACTTAAAGCAACAATAACATTTAAATCACAAAACTTCTTTCACAAGTCTGTATGCTATGCATAATCAATTTAAACACCTGCTCAAGTTACATATTCGTAATCTTAACAATTCTCAAAGAACATAAATCACATACGACACCAACACAGGGAATAAATCATAACTCCCAAGGAATAACAAGGAACATAAGCCAAAATATAACAATCCAAACACGTAGGCAAGATACATTCTCATTATAGCAACAAATCATCGAATAACTCAATGAATCATTCAATCAACATCTGAATCACTCCTAAACTTAATCTTATTCCTTACTTAGCAAAATATCATACCTGAAAGGGTTTGTCTCAACCCTAAGGAGTTGTGTCCGCTACGCAGTCAAACCAATTGGTGATAACGCAGTCTGCTTACAGTATCTGTCTAGAAGGTCAACCCGCCTTCTCCTTTCCTTTTGGTGTTCCTAAGATTCACAATGTCTCAGTCTATCCTCACATGAATTTAAGCTATTCATCAAATTTTATGTCTCATTATTATTGGTATCTGTTTTACTTGAATAGACTCTACCATTGAATCCGGAATGTTGAACAAAGTCGATTTAGGCTTTTACGGAATTCAATTCGGACATTTGTGCTAAAAAGGGCAAAATGGTCATTTTGCACTTTTACGGGTCTTTTATTTTTTGAGACCCCATCTTGCAAAACGGACGTCACCATTGGTCTCAGGAGGTCCAATATAGTCAAAATACACTAATAACTTGTTTAATTTGGACTTTGGGTTATTTTCTCATTATTAAATTAATAAGATATTTATATGATATATATATATATATATATATATATATATTTATGGGCTTAAGTTGGCACGGGCTTGCCTGTCCAACTGGTTCGATCTTAGGGGTTTTTTCCAACACATCTCAGGTTCGAATCGTAGGGGCTGCGCCCCTTTGCATTTTTTCCTCATTTTTCTAAAGCCAAACAGTAGCTTAAAGCTCTAAACCGGAACAAGATACCCCATTCGCCAAATCTAATCCCAATTTAATTTCTTAAACTAAAAACCAAATAGACCATATTCTATTTTTAAATTAAAATCGTTTAACTAAATGACACAGTATCAGGCTACACAAGCCCAAACGACGCCGCATCCCCTTCACTGTTCATCATCCCTTCCCTGATTATCCGACGAGGGCTAGTTAGGGTTCCGTCACCCCTTCCGGTGACAGCCACCACTTTTCGGTGACATCACGACCTGAAACCGATGAGGTTCGATCCTAATTTTCATGGGGATCCCAACCCCACTTTTGGTTTTCCATCTTTCTAGACCAACACCCACAAATATGGAGTAACAATGGTCTTCGGTGGGTATATTCATTTTTCCGGCCACCTTATTTCATGGCATTTCCTCTACTCTTTCAAGCCCAAATCACCCCATTGGGTTTCTGCACCATATGGGATCATATCGAGGCCATTTAAACATAATTTTATGCATAAAATATTAATGAACCCGAACCACCCTAAAACCTGCAACTACTGTTTTCTCTTTCAATTATTAACCATTTTTCTTAATTCTTTTTGCATTTGATTCCTTATTTCATGCTCAATATAGCTTTACAATTTAAACTAAATAAATCATACTAGATTTGTAAAATAGAAACGAGCCACTCACTTATAATTTCTGATTTGTTTTGCTTGCAGTATCTTTCTTCTCTCCTGTTCCAACTTGGCTTGACTTCAGCTTCTTCCCAACACACACAGCCTCTACACCTAGCTTTTTTTTTTTTTTTTTTCAATCTTTTCTTTCTTACTCACACGTATATATATATATATATATATATATATATGTAGATACCATCATCACAACTCCACCGCCTAAGTCATTTCTCACTCTCTCTCGGTTCTTCCCCCTTCTAAAGCCCCTTTCCTTGACTTCCTTCCCTGCTCGTTCTAATTTCTTTTTCCTCTTTAACTTTACATTAAATGGTTATGTGATGTTTGTGTGTGTGTGTGTGTGTATATATATATATATATATTATATCACACATACCAACACACACGCTAATACACAAACCATCACACACACACACAAGCACACAGCCACTGCATGCCTGCTGTATGCTTCCTTTTCTTTTTCTTGTATTTTATTTGTAACCATATGTATACATATAATATATATTACTATGCACATATATATATATATATATATATATATACAATACATTATTTATACACATTGTATACATATACATATACTCATATGTGGGTGTATATACTAGTTTCTAATTACACGCACATACACTAATATTAAATGGGCTACGTGTATGGTTATACGTATGCATGCATAAAAATGTGTACGTGCACGTATTACGAGGTATAGTTTTGGGTTGCTTGGGTATTGCCCGTACTGACTACACAATTGAAATCGTTTCACATTCCTAAATCATTCAGTCCACATGGTATCATGATATAGAGCCTTAACAGCTTGGGTTTCAACTGGGTATTACACTACTCGATTGATCTACCTCGGTTCACGTGCTATCTCGGGTCGGGGTATTACAAATAGTGCTCTACTTGCAAAACAAAAAATTTATTCTCAATTTTCAGGTCTCTACATTATCCAAACCAGTTGACCAGTTCATGGAAATAGTCAACTGATCCTTACAACTTATTTTTACACTAATGAAACTAGTTGACCAGTTTATAGAACTAGTCGAATGAATGACTATTTTATGAAATGTTTGAATCTATTGTCCAAATTAGTCGACCTAAAGGATAAATCAGTGGACCATTTTTAAAAGGCAAAATCAGTGTACAATTAACACCAGTTGATTGATCCAAAGAACTAGTCGACTTATTGTTCTTGACCAAATGAACCTCAAATCCTCTAGACAATTTAATTAACCCAATTAGTCGACCAGCCCTTAATCTAGTCGATTGGTTGATGATTCAGTTGACTGAATTTATAGATTTAGCATACTTAGATTCAAAATTTGAACAGACAAAAAAGGGGAAATGACTCTTTTTGAAAAACAACAATCATATTCTTTTAAGGACTTTAAAAAAAGGTTTTCTAAGGCATTCTATGCCATATCTTTATAACCTTACACTCCTACATCTCTATTATTGACTTTAGATCTAATCATTGAAAACCTAGATCTGAAACTTCTACTTATCTTAAATACTTTGCGCTACACTTGATCTATCTATAGAGAGTGAGTATTTTATACTCATTTCATGTTGATAATTTACCAAATTGCCCTGTGATAATTTTTTGGATCTTTACAGGAGCAACAATGCAAATTGGTTATCTAGGTCAAAGAAGATTGTTGACCAAAAAAAGACAGTCGATTAAGCTAAAGGATTCCACTCAATAACATGTTTCAGGGTAAGAATCATATCAAGTGAAATACTCTCCTAATGAATCAAGGAAATTGACACACTCAAGCCCAAGGATTCAAGACAAGTCAAGTAATGACTTTTTATTTTCCTTATTTTGGGTTTTAAGTGATTTAGAATTAGATTGATTATTTATTGTAAGCTCTTACTGTTTAAAATGATCAACTAAAAATGAACCTTAGATGATTTTTTAAAACAAAATATTGTCATACTCTATATTTTAAAAAATCAAAATGTTTTGATAAAAGTACACTGAAGAAAATAAGCAAGAAGACATACATTGTCCAAACTAGTTGACCAGTTCATGGAACTGGTCAACTAATCCTTACAACTTATTTTTACACTAATGAAACCAGTCGACCAGTTCATAGAACTGGTCGAATAAATGACTATTTTATGAAATTCCTGAATCTATTGTCCAAATTCGTCAAACTAAAGGAAAAATCAGTGTACAATTAACACCAATTGACTGATCCGAAGAACTAGTCAACTTATTATTCTTGACCAAATGAACCTCAAACCCTTTAGACAATTCAATTAACCCAATTAATCGACTAGTCCTCAATCTAGTCAACTGGTTGATGATTCAGTTGACCGAATTTCTCGATTTGGCATACTAAGATTCAAAATTTGAATAAACAAAAAGAGAGAAAATGACTCTTTCTGAAAAGCAACAAACATATTCTTTTAAGGGCTTTAAATAGAGGTTCTCTGAGGCATTCTATGCCATATCTTTACAACCTTACACTTTTACATCTCTATTATTGACTTTAGATCTAACCATTGAAAACCTAAATCTGAAACTTCTACTTATCTTAATACTTTGCGCTACACCTGATCTATCTATAGAGAGTGAATATTTTATTGCGGCAAATCTATTCTAGAAGAGAGTGTCTTTTGTTAAACATCTTTGTATCATCTCATTGCGATAGGAGTTGTGGATAGGTGTTGCCCGGTGAGGTAAAAAAGTATATTTTGCTAGGATAAGAAGGCTATAGTCTTCGCTTTGTAAAGATTTGGTCTCTACTTGGCAGGAGGTCACTAGAATGAAAAAACTCAAGTAGGGATGTTTGAGTCGAGGACGTAGGAAGTTTTTTGAACCTCGTAAATTATTATGTTTGCACTCTCTCTCTACTCTTTACTTACTTTTGCATTTGTAATATTTGTTTTTAAAGTTTTAAAAAGAAGGTAATATTTACAAAATATCTTATTCATCCATTCTCTAAGGTAAATATCTGGTCAACAACCGGGAATGATGATGGCTTACAGAACATACATGACTCATAAGATAGCGAAGGTGGTATTAATTTCCTTAAGTTAAATAAGGATGTAGATATAGTTAAACCAATGTTGCAGGTTGTTATGAGATTTTCCATGACTTATGTGTTTAGAATGGAACTCAGATAGTTAATTTCAAAAGTGGATATGACAATAAGTTCATTTGGAGTGAGAGTACTAGAATCGCAAGGGTTGTAACTTGGGCGGGCCAACCTAAGCCCAACTCCAACCCAACGCAAGACTTTATGGGCTAGGGCAATAGTTTTAAAATATTGGGACGGGTCGAGGTTGGAATTAGTAAGCCCAAGTTAAATTCAGCTTAGGCCTGGGCAATAGACTTGGGAACTCGGGCCCGAGCATATATATCTTTTACTAATTGTTGGATTACATCTATAATAAATTTGAACTTAAGATTTATCCAGTTCTTCCTTTTCATTTCAATCCTAGTAGTATCTTAAAGTTAAAACACACAGTGACCTTTCTCACCTTGAGATAATATTTTGATATATCATTTTTGTGATAATGTGGTGAATGGGTGTTTATTTCATGAGAAAAAAGTGAGTTTTTTTAATATGTGTAATAAAAATCTATCGAGCTTAGGCTAAACCCGATATCACTGAATTTTAGTTTATGCGGGCTCAGGTTAGATTGCTCGGGCTTGAGCTCGGGCCAACTATCTTAGAGTGCGGGCTAGGCTTGAACATACTTTGGCCCAAGTCTAGCTTGCCCGAATCACACCAATATATAAACACAACTATGAGTAAAGGATTTATAATTTCCCTATGCGAGGGTAAAATACATTCTTGATTTATACATTAAGACTTGAATATAAGTATTGGAGAACTTTTGTGAATCATCATAAAACTTTTAATTATCTACCTCACAAGTATCTAGATAAGCTCAAAAATATTCCAACATTGAACATAGAAGTGATTCAAAAAGTGGAAGAAAGAGAATTGTTGGTTGATGTTAGGATTCAAGCATTGATGCAAAGAGAAAAACCAAAAAATTGATTCAAAAATAGGATAAATTACACTGACTTCCCTTGAGGTTTCTGACAATTGTAGATGTCACCCCTCTAGTTTATGAAATTACACTGCACCCATTATGGTTTGCTTGTTTGTAACATATTCCCCCCTGCCTTGACATACTGTTATTGACATGGATGGATTTTGCTGATGTCACCTTATAAAAATTTTAAAATGCCTATTTTGCCCTTGTTAAAGTCAAAAAGTCAAATTTTCCAAGTCTTCTATCCATCGCATATCTCTTTCTCTCTCTTCTCGTTTGTCTTTACATGGAGTCAAATGAAAATGTACCAAGCTCTTAGAGCCTCTCACTCTGTTTCATCGTCGCTATCATCACCATTAAAGAATGTGTAGATCGCTGGTATCATTACTGTTAGAGACCGTACGACGAAGAGACAGGAAAAATGAGTATTCCTTGGTGTATGCATTGCATGTGCCTCTTCTCCTTCTTTGCCTTTTAATAAATTACAATTGGCTAGTCTTGGTGGGTCTCTTTAAACCCTTCATTTCCCCTTTACTAAATTTCTTGAATTTAATAGGGTTTTAGTGATGAACTAATTTTTTGTAAGTATCGATAACTTTTGATGATTTCATGTGTTGTTGAACTAATGGTTTCTTTTAAGGAATTTTATATACATCTACTATATATATATACACATAATTTATGCAACTGATCTAATCATATATACAACTAATCTTTATATATACAAGCATTTGTTTTGATCCCAAAATCTCTCCCTATAACCCTTTGATTCTCTCTAATTTTCTTACGACCTTCTCTTTTAAACCCTTTCCTTAATAGCCATTTTCCCTAAAACCTAAATTGAAATGTGAATTTGAAGATTTAACTTCCAAAAGAAGCTAATAAAATTAAAATAAGTAAATAGAGCTTGAGAGATTCTCATAATTTGAGAATTTCTACCAATTTACAATTATCATATGATAACAATGAGGAAGAATCGCGGGAAGATGAGGTTGGTAATAGTGATGAAGGGTTTGCAATTCTATATACATTGTCTCTTTTTTATGGCATCGAAACAATCACATGGGAAAATGAGGTTGGTAACAGTGATGAAGGTTCTGCAATTATATTATACATTGGTTCTTTTTTATGGCGTCGGAACAATCGCTTGGGAAGATGAGGTTAGTAATAGTGATGAAGAATTGTGGGTCATTGTAAATAATGGTCCATTGTTAAATCTCTTTGATGGCTTGAAAATACTCATTGATTTAAAAGCAAACATCCTTGAAGATCATTTGTGCTTTGGCCTCTCTTGATATTGTAGAACCCATTGTAGACAAAGGAATTTCTTACCTTATTGTGATTATAGTCAAATATGGCAATGTAGAGGGGAAAACGTCCATAACAACACCGGAGGTAGAGACCTGACATATATATATATATATATAATATAACTGAGAGAGATAACATAAAAAAAGAAAAAAATATTTTTGATTAAAATATGAGGGTAAATTTGTAAATAAACTAGTTTTGTTAACTCTTTTAGTTCAATAACTCTGACAGGGGATGCAGTGTAATTTCAGAAACTAGAGGGGTGACATTTACAATTGTCAAAAACCTAAGGGGAGGTCAATGTAATTTACCCTAAAAGATATGATGTTGTGTCATGCCCTTGACACGTAGGGTAGGACTAAGGGGTCATTGGACCCCGATAAGGTAGGTAATAGGACTAACCATCCTAGTAAGTATATAAAATACATGTCATTTTTTTAAAATAAAAATAAATTAATTTCCTTTCATTGGTTCTAGTTCGGTTCTTTGATTAGACTTGCTCAAGTCCTATAACAGGATTTAATGAAGTTGATTACATTCAAAGGCACTACACCAAACATCTAAAAGTAATCTGTAATGAGGCATGTCCAGAGCTAACCCTATAGTCCAATATATACACAACATATACAATAATAGTCTAAAGGGTACAGGTACCCTTAATAAATACAATCAGATAAGTGCATAAATGTAAACTAAATGCCATAACGTCCTCAGTCCATTATACACTGCTCAAACAACTATCTTCCATCAAGTTAACACATGTCATTCCCATGAACAATAGGGCTAAGCCATAACGCTCAGTAGGGTTTCCTAAAACACACAAGCAAGCAGCATGCCAAAAACTAATGCAAGTCTGAAGAGGACACTTATAGCCCAATATGCATCACAAGCACACCACATCATTATATCCCAAACACAAGCATAATGATAAGTATAAAAGGGGCATCACGCCACTACATGTGGTTTTATAATAATAACCAGGTAGTTAGCATATGGAGGGTCGGACACATAACATAAATATAAACATATAATTTCAAGAAGTACCTTCATTTCCTATTTTAATGCCACAAGAATAATATATATAAAGATATAACTAATCACAAGATGTGAGTACAAGCTTACCAACCCCATGAAGCACCTCTGTTTCTTGTTCAAAGCCACAAGAACAATGTATGTATTCACAGCTAAGCAATCATCCACAAGTGTCATAGTATCACAAATTGGCAGTATATAATCCATCAATAATTATAAAGAAATATCATATAAGTGTTAAGGGGGATAACTCAAATTACTCAATTCATAGCAAAAAGGTATAAGGCCTTCATCAACTCATTTTATTTTCTCAATAATCTCAATTCCACGAGTATCCACCTAATTTGGCTTCCGGTAAGTCTATGTGCTTTACGGGTTATTAACCCAGTGAAAACAAATGACCACCCGCACGGGTATACGGCTAGCAAGCCGAGGGAAGACACCATCCCTATCATAAATGGAACCCCAAGTAAAGCACAATCTCACCACACTCATGAGCACACAAAAGACATGACTAATTCCCTTTCCAAGTCCTTTTTTCATAAGTATTCTTTTTTACAATCCCAATATCTCAATCAACACCATGAACAGTGTTCATCAATATCAATATCCTTTCAAATCTCAGACCACTCAAGTATGTTCAACAAGATGTATATCAATATCATCTACATCCAAGGGAGGATACATGATTTAACAAATAGATACAAGAGTAACAATGATGATACATCCATGATAGAAGTAGAATTGACAATCAGCACCAATCTTAGTGATAACAATTATCCAGTAATATCATACAATGTCCAACATCATGACATTCAATATAACAATCACATCATACTAATAAACCAATCATGAAGTAATCAATAATGATAACAAACACCTTAGGTAAATCATATAAAAACTACACACATCAATACATCAGGACATCGCCCTAGTCCCAATCCTTACTCCACTACAAGGAGACATTACCTGTGTCTTTCATAATGTTTGTCAATTGTCTTATGTATCTATTGTTCCATTCCCGAGACCACCCCGGCTCTTAACAATGGGGTATCTTATTAAGTCTTAAGGTTCTCTGTGGCCAATTACACCTTAGCCTATACATTGGGTACCAATTTTTCCAAATGGATATAAAAAATAAGTTTTCGGGCTTCAAAAATCCTAAGAAAGCCCTATCGTATTGTTTCTAAGTCATTTGACTATCTTTTAAACCCATAAGGGCATTTTCATAATTTATTAGACAAGTTACACGTTTATCGAGTTGTCATTTTTAAACACCAACCTTGGAATCTGTAGAGATCTGAAAAAAATGCTGGAAAATTTTTTGTTTTGCCGGTAGGATATTTGGCATACACGGTTTTGTCGGTCAAGCCGGGTTTTGCTGGTAAAGCATCTAAATGCGTCAGTTCACCATTTGACATGTTTAAAGGAATATTTGGAGTGTGTCATAGAAGATAAACATGCTTAGAATATTGTGAGGTAGCTAATGTTAAAATTTTAGCTAAAACAGAAACTGTTTCAAAATTGGACAAAAAGGGCGTTCGGGTGGCCCGGGTGGAACGGGCCTAAAACGACCTCAAATGAAAATATTTTCTTCTAAGAGTTTTCCTTTAAAATAATTTTATGAACATTGGTTAAAACAAAATTTTGAATTGAAGCGTTTAGGAGTGGGTTGTAGAGTAACGAGGTTTCGGGCTCATTAAGGGGAAAATGGTCATTTGCCCTTAGCCCCTTTGTCCACCACTATAAATACAGCCCCATTAGACCATTTTTTATCATAAATTGGGTCTGCAATTCCAGAATTCACGTTCTTATAGAGAGAGAGTGAGAAAAGCCCTAGAAATTCAAGAATTCAAGCTGCCGAAACACATTTTTCGAGCGGGATTTTGGCCAAACTTTCTTCTGGAAAGTTGTTCGTCTCCACGAGTAATATATCCTTACCAAAAAGTTTGGCTATTCAGAAAATACAGCTTCTACAGTTTGTTAAAAACTGATTTTAGGTATGATTTCTTGCTAAGCTAGGAATAGATTTAGTTTTCCTACCTTGTTACATGTTGATTAACTGGTTTAAATGTTTATTTCATGTTAGGAAATTATTTAAGAGGTGTTACTTTGAAGGACTTAGAGTTAGTAATTTGGGGCTTTATGTATTCTTTGGTTTATTTGATGTTTTGTTGCCATGAGGATGAATTATCTTGTCCTTGTATTTGATTGTTATATTTGATGTGTATTTATGTGATATTTAGTTGATATCTTGGAAGGGAATTGGTTGTGTAATATATTAGTCTTTTATGGGATGTTAGTGACTTTGTGAAATTCTTTGTGGTTGGTGAAATTGTGATATTGTGGCTTGAGAAATGTGTTAAGGTGTGGGGTTATGACCTATGTCATGTGAAGCCATTTATGGGAACTTAAAGTTGTGAATTGTGTGGGGTTTAATGCATGACTTGAAAATGCACACCATGTGTTTGATCATTTGTCACATTGAACTTGCATGATGAAATCATGGCATCTTGGCATAAAGTGATTCCTTGGAAACATGGTGTGGGTCAACATGCGGTGCTGGATATTATGAGAGTGTAGATCCTGTGGTGAAAAACCCAAAATTGGCCATTGGTACTCGCACACCATCGAGGTCCGGATCGTAAAGCGAGACATATATTGGTACTTGCATGCCAACGGGGAAGAACCGTGAAGCAAGACATGTGTGGCATAGAGTTTGCATGTGTGAGTCATGCATAGTGTATTTGCATTGCATTGAACAACGGGATGGGAAATTATAGTTTGAAAATGTACACTTGCACATGCCACGTCCTAAGTTTGTTGCTAGTATTAGTGAGTTATCATACCAGCAGTTGAGCTGACCCATTCGTGGGCAATATATTTCAGATGAGGCACCAGCTGTTTGAGACTTCCTTGAGTATTGAAGAAAAAGGAAGAAAATGGATTTTTGTAAAAGATTTGGCCCTTGAGGCGTGTTTTGAATGTAAGGGCATAAACCCATTTTATTTTGTTTCTTATTTGAACAACTTGTAAACATGAGGCCTAGGGCCATTTTTGTAAGGAATGTATGATGTTTGATTTAAATGTATACTAGAGGTTACTTGATATTCGGGAGTTAAATATGCATTAAATGGAAGTGTTAGAAAATAGTGGATACATGTTTAAGAGTTGATGGATTTTGATGCAATTATACCCACATATGTTGTGATTATTAGGTGATGAAAATACTTGGGAAAACAAAGGAGACTATGTCGAATTTGTGGTAGAATCAAAATGGGAAATAGGTGTGTAAATGACTTTTTAAAAGGAGTGAAAAAAAATGTCAAAATGGGGGTTTAGGAACCTTGAACAAGGGGAATAAAAATGGGAAGAAAAGAGGGCTTAAAGAACTTGAAAAAAAAAAATTCAAAAAGGGAAAAATTGGTTGCAGCCATGAACAGTAACTTGAAAATATCAGAAACTGCTCTCTGTGCTACAGTGTCATGAACAGTGCAGGAACCAGCCCCAGCCGCCGCAGCCCACGCACCCCTTGCGCGCCGTGCGCCCAGTGCCCCACGCCGCGTGCTTGCCACGCGCATACTGCTGCCCACGCGCGCGCCCACTACTGCCCATACGCGCGCGCCCACTGTTGTCTTGCCTGCTGCCACCTACTGTCCAACCCATGGGCAGCCATTGTTTTGACCATGTTTTGGCCATGTTATGAACTATTTTCCAAGGGCATTTTGAGGCCATTAAATCATGAGTTTGACCCAAACTTTTGAGTTCATTTGAGACCATTTTAGACCATTATATAAAGCCAAGTTGGGGCAATTTATGGGACACTTTTTAGGCATAGATTTCAAGTCCATGTTTGGCCATCCACTAGCGCCAACTTTGGGCTAATAGGGAGACAAGCATTTAATTTTAATATTGCAGGAAAAATTTAAGGAATAATGCGGGAGATTTAATTTAAATTTAATTCATTATCATTTATTTATTCCTTTTCTTTCATTCAGTCGCTCCCCGGGTTCATGGAAATCCGGGGCGTGACAGAATCAAATTTACAAGGTCCAAGAATCCTGAAGATGTCTTTCTTGGATTTTATTAACCCTTATATATATATGCGTCACGCCTAGGGGCATTTTGATAATTTCTCATATTCATGTGAGACTACCCCAAGTCCTTATTTTATTATTCTAATATCCTATTTGAGTTTCTAATGTTCAAAAATATTAGAAATGCCTCTTTCGGATCTTAATTCGGCTTTCAATTACTTAATATAAGTCTAAAGATATAATCATTATTTTTCACTCTTTGTGGGACCATCACCAGGTCCTAATTTGTTTAATCTGATCATATATTTTAATCTTGAGCATCCAACAACTTTGGAATAGCCCTTTCTAAATTTTAATTAGCCCTTAAGTTGCAAATATTATCATTAGGGGTATTTTCATAATTTTTCATATTCATGTGTAACCACCCCGGTCCCCGAATGTCCAAACCGACTCTGTCATTGCATCTGGAATACTTGAAAACCTTAAAAATGACCCCTTTTTCATTTTAATTACATTTAAGTTTTCCAGTTTATCAACAAGTGGGTCTATTTATAATTTCCTCAAAGTTGTTCACTGATTTGTAATTTCATCAAATAAATCAACTCCTTTCTAATTTATTTTAATTCAATTTCTTATTCCCATTTCCAAACAAGCCCAAACCAATTTTTATTTCAAAATCTAGAATAGGGATAACCCTATTCGAGTTCTAATTAAATTTTAAAGTTTTCAAATCAACTGTAACAAAACAGCCCCTAAAGGCCTAGCAGCTTCACGGACCAGACCCGACTCTACCCGAATGCCCATTTGACCCATTGACTAGACCCAATCAACTGTTGATCGAGTCAACCCATTGACCGGGTTAACCCCTTTGACCAAACGACCCGCTGGAACAATACTTCTTCTCCCGTGAGTTTGTTGGAGGTCTGTTGGAACCTTAATTTTTCCAGTATATTTTTCTACAATTTTTCTCATGGTTTTTCTTTGTTTTTCATCCTATGTTCCATTTTACATCTCTTATCATGATTTAGGTCTAGCTTCAGGGATCAACCGTGCCTAAAATAGAAATTCCTGATTTTCTAACGACTGGTTTTTTCGGCCCTATCTCCAACATTTCGAACATATTTTTGACTCAAATCTTTCCCAAATTCTTCCTAGATTCCTCCTCTATCTTTCTATGCCATTTTCCATGTCCGAATAACTAAAGAAAAAGAAGACCCCTCTCAATCTCTCTTTCTCCACCGTATACATATATGTATCTACATATACACATACACACTAGAAAAATGCACATAACCAAGCATACAGGAGCTTAAGAAGTCCACAATAATCTAGAGAGGGCCTATAAAAAAATCCTACCTCAATTTATAGCTGTTTAAAGAGAAAGAGAGAAAATCTATAGAGAGAGCTCCAAGGTTGGCCATCCATAACCGCCAAGCTCTATTTCCAACTGCCCATTTTTCCTTGTCTTTTCTTTTCTTCTTTCCCTTCTTCTTCTTCATTTCCTTCCTCTTCTCTTTTTCCTTCCTTCACTGGTTTGGTTCTCCCATATGTGTTAAACACACACACGCACACACACACACACACATACACACACACACATACTCTCGCACTGTTCTTCACTCACTCCCTTTCTATACACACACTATTTTCTTTCACAGATCACACACATAACTTCTCAAACACATACTCACACACACATTTCCACATGTGTTCAGGTAGAGAGAGAGAGAGAGAGAGAGAGAAAGAGAGAGAGAGTCTGATAGAGGTAGGGAGAGAGAGATGTGCATGAAAGAGAGGGAAGGGGAAATCAGAAATGAGGGAATGAAGGAGAGAGAAAGAAAAAGTAATGGAAGTGATGTGTCCCATCATTCCATCTATGTCTCCCTACCATCCACCCTTACACACACTAGTACTTCTCCTTCCAACACCACAATGTTGACACATGTCCCTTTCTAAAATATCTTGTTAGCTTCTCATGAAAGCCTTGTACAATTTCCAAGCACCACGTGGCCAGTTGGCCAATTGCGCGTGTGCAAGCATCTAAATTGTAACTATCTCAAAATTGCACCAAACTTGGTACACTAGCTAATTTTGATGCTATGATTCTAAATATGCAGTCTGTTTCCTCAAATTTTTTCGTTTGGATTTTTATATTTATCTACGTCCCGTAAATGATAGTGTAGCCTTGAGGCTCACACTAGTCTCGAATAAATTACTAAATTTCCTTTTTGGCCTCATTATGTCATATTGATGGCTTATTGACTCATTTCACAGTCTATGTGAGACATCTTCAATTTGTTTTCTAGTTTGACCCCAGTCTATGTTAGCAATTTACCAAATTACTCTTTGAAGATTTTCCGGATCCTTACATGTTGAAGGCAACATAATTAGACACTTTGAGAAACTTTCATTACTATATAAAACAAATTGATTAGATGGATCAAACCACTTACAATTGGCTGAGAAAAATAAAGCCCTCTCGTGAGTCCTTCAACGATTATATATTAGAAACAAGGGATAAGACTATCATAACCATGTTTGAAGAAATAAAAAGAAGGCTGATGTATATAATTTTAGTTAAGAAGGAAGGTACGATAAAGTCTAATAGACCAAACTGTTGAGGAACTTAGAACAAATTAGAGAAGATAGAGATTAACACAACAAATTACTTTCCTAGTTGGACCAGAGAACAAAAAGTTGAGGTTGACTACTTCGATACAATTCTAAATTTGGAGTTTTTATTTTTCTTTTATCATTTCAAGATGCAAGA
The DNA here is from genome assembly GCA_008638375.1 of Nyssa sinensis. Lineage (NCBI taxonomy): Eukaryota > Viridiplantae > Streptophyta > Magnoliopsida > Cornales > Nyssaceae > Nyssa > Nyssa sinensis. The sequence continues at coordinate 22,440,177 of CM018051.1, read as the reverse complement.
AAGATATTTTAAAAAAAAAAATGTGATCTAAAACAATTTTAACACAATATATATATATATATATATTATAAGAGTTATAATTTAAATATAAATAAAACTTTATAATATATATATATATATTACACACACACACACACACATATATATATATATAAAGTAATATAAAATTATAATACTATTACAATAGGAGAGATATAGATGTTGAAAATAACTATAATAGTAGAATTTTTACATAATCAAAATACTCTAATGTCTCATTTACAAAAATAGAAACGAGATAATATAATTGGCTATTCATGTCTAAACATATAGTAATATAATTGAATTTTCTTTGTTGATAATTTATGGGTCTTCTTTGTAGAGTTAGACTTTTATTGGTCTTAGCCTTTTAGTTTGGATTTTACTATAGACACATTGCTTCATTTTGGAGTTAGATTTTATTAACATTAGACTTCTAATTTGAATTATGTTATAGATGTGTAAAATTTGAGTCCTTTTTTTAAAGGTGGGGCCTAAAGTGATTGCTTTGTTTTGCCAAATGTAAGAGTCGACCCTAGTCATGGCTTTAGAGGAAAAGATGTGTAGGAGATAGAATTTAACAGGTACCCCTTGCAAGCATATTGTTGTTGCCATGTGAATCAACATAAAGGTTCCTAAGGACTTTATCCTCTCATATTATCATAGGGATACATATCGGAGGGCATATGCATGTATAATTTACCTTATTCAACACTCATGAAACTATGAATTGTTCAAGGCCAAAATGAACACAATCATGATAACCAACTGTGTGAGGAAAGATTCTATGTGAACACTATTGTCTTAGTTTACACAAACGATTGAATAGTTCAAGACATCATGTTCACTGATCAACTAGTAACCTCGATAGCATTTCACATGGGAAGGTTCAAGGCCATAAACTACCTTCCTCTATGTAGGAAATTTCTAACTAAACTCTCTCTTAGTATCTGCATATCATTTACATTACTTTTAGTTAATTTCATTCATGTGGGGGATTGTTAGAAATAATTGAGTTTGAAAATAATTTTTTAGCTATCTTTGAGCTAAAACTATAGTGGGTCCCAAACATAAATTTTGGTGGGTTCACATGAAAATGTGTTCTCCTCCATGAGGAGATTAAGATCACGTATTGGGTTACTTAAAACATTGAGGAGTGAATGAGAAATTGCCTCTAAACATCACTACTTGAAAATGGTAACAAAAGCTTGAAACTTGTGAAAAGCTTGTGTCCTACATAGGATGGGTACAAGGCTTTTAAAAAATATGTATACAATTACTTTGAAAGAAAGTTTGGGCCCTTAGGGACACCCAAGTTTTGTGAAAGAGGGAAGACCTAGCACATGCTCAGTTCATCACACGCGTGCCTTCGCCCCGTACCAAACTGGGCCGGGTCGAGTTTGGGTTTGGGTTTGGGCCTTGGCTAGCTGTGTATATATGTAACACCCTGACCTAAATAAATAGGACTAATTCCATAAATGCTTAAAGAGGATCAAATAATAATAATGAGACAAGCCAAGCTAATGAATGTAATACCAAAATAAATCCGAACTGTTTGGATTATATGTTATGATATCAAATAAAATGAATGGTCTTAAAAATACAGACGATACTCGGACAATACCCGAGTAAGCCACAAGCGAGCATCGAAGTATGTGTACGTGTATGTATACGTATATGTATACATGTATGGGTGTGTATACATAAATGTATATGTAATATAAAATTATATATATAACCATGTGGGTATATAATGTGTAATAGATATATAAGTAACCTAAAAAATAAAAGCAAAACATAAATGAGGGGAGGGGGTTACGAATTTAGAGTTAAACAGAAAAGGAAAAGTCAAAGAAAGAGGAAAGGAAAGAAAAGAAAGAGACAAAGAGAAGCAAAAACGGCAAGAGAGAGAGACAAGGAAACTGAGGGCTGCTGGTTTTTTTATTTATAAAGACCAGTGCATGTTTTTGCATGCTTGAGAAAAAGAAACTGAAAGAGAAAAAAAAGGAAGAATAATGAGAAAATGAGAGGAAGAAAGACAGTACGGAACAAGGTAAGGTTCTGATTTTTTTACTATAACAATATTTATGGGTTTCTCATTTGAATCACATAAAGCTTATATATAATAGTAGAATGTTAAACTAGAAGGAAAAATAAGAATCTAGGAAGAAACCTCGAAGAAAACGGTTGAGAAATGGGGTAGAAACAGCCCATGATTGAAAAATGTAAAATAGTGATTGCATGATATTCATTGAGTTTTGAAGGCTCAAAATTTGATAGGAATGTTTACAAATGCGTTTGGGGAAGATTAGGATTAAAAAAGGTTTCAAAACAGCAAGATAAAGTGTTGAAAAAAATTTAGAAAGTCTAGTTTTTCGGCCACTAGCATCGGAGAAGGTACCTTGAAGGCCATCGAAAAAATAAGAGAGGCGGTGTACTGTTTGATCAGGTCAGATGTCAGATCGGTTCGGAACCTGCCCAACTGCACATATAGCCGACCCTGCATGGCACTGTTTTGGCCTTGGTCCATTTTGAAATAAATGAAACAGTTTTTAAGGGGAAAATGAGGAAGGTTGCAACTGAAGGGGTTCGAACCCCAGACCGCATGGGCATGAGGCCCTTATAGCCACTAAGCCCACCACCGTGCCACAAGGGCACGTGTGGTTAAATATGAAAACAATATATATATATATATATATATATAATTAATTAATTAATTTAGTTATTAATTGAATTAGTTTTCGATGTCTAATTGAGTCAAATGAATAGTGTAAATCTACTATTTTGGACCTTCTGGACCCAATGGTGAGGTCTGTTTCATGATACGAAGCCTCAAAAAATAAAGACCCGTAGAAGTGTCAAATGACCAAAATGCCCCTGAGTCAAACATGAGTCAAACGGACCCCGATTAAAATAAATGAATAGTGAATCTTTATTATTTCAAGCATTCCGGACTCAACAGTGAAGTCCAATTTAGGAAAACAGGTCCCAAGAAAGAAAGACACATAAAAGTGCAAAATGACTATTTTACCCTTATTAATATAGAAGTCCAAATTGGAAACTGTGAAAG